>BTHU01000019.1:47501228-47893728 GCA_036184795.1 Tokudaia tokunoshimensis
TTACTTATAATGATTTTAGCAAAATAAACCTATGTAGACAGTCACATTCTGGGGCACTCGGGCCACATTTTATGAGAGTGGAGATTCTGCTTCCATCACCTCTGATTGGAGAAACAATTCGACTGCACAGAACTTAACTTACTCTCAGGGGTTAGGTGTGGGCTAGTACATTCTAGCTCTGATGGCTATTTCTGAAGCTCAATTATCACACGCAGACTTGATCACATTATGCCATCTCCCATCTTTTTCTTTTTAAAGATTTATTTATTTATTTTATGCATATGATTACACCACCATTGCTCTCTTCAGACACACCAGAAGAGGGCACCAGACCTCATTACAGACGGTTGCGAGCCACCATGTGGCTGCTGGGAATTGAACTCAAGACCTCTGGAAGAGTGGTCAGTGCTCTTAATCACTGAACCATCTCTCTAGCCCACCATCTCCCATCTTAAAACCTCATCATATTCTCTATCCCTAGCATTCCTGGAATCCTGGCTCTGGCTTTAAACACTCATCCACATTTATGATGAAACTAGCTATATGATGAAAATCACATATGATGAAACTATTTATGATGAAAATACCACAATATGTATAAAGATAGAAAGGTGATTTTATTTATGGTTTCTTATCAAGATTGGGAGGAGAGAGAATCTCAATCTCTCCATGTTTTGCCTCTAGCAGTGTTACAGCTGATAGGAAAGCTGGGAAGTACACACACTGACTGACTTGTAGGCCCCTGTTACCAGGACTAGTCATTAAGTCCTGCTCTTGGGCTGTTGGCCTGTGCTTGGGGGACTTGGCCACTGCTCCAGTCTGTTCCAGCTCTGTTTCCCAGAAGAAGCTGGAAATAAAAATGGATTTTTGAAAAGAGATTCTAATTCGAAAGCCTGCTGTATTAGCTTCCTCCGGTTTTAACTGCCACCATCCAAATGATCACATCCGAGATTCTGGAATCACTGATTGTCTCCTTTGACGCTAGTCAGCAAGCTGAAAGTGACTGACTTGATACAAACATCAGAGGACTCAGATCACGTGCAGGGCAGCAGCACTAAAGATACTCAGATTATAAACTTGGAAAGCCTTGGATCTCCCTCTTTACCCCACCATTACAAAATGTTTTAAACTCAGCGTTAAAAATGTGAGCTCAGAAATGGAATTTATAGCTTGCTCGAAACATAAATCTTTATTTTGGTTTCTTTATTATACTCCATATTTGTTTCTTCTGCCCTTTCCTTCCTTCTGACTCCCAACTTCCAAGCCTCTTCTCTTCAGAGCAATTAACCCGATACTTAATTTGTGACACTTCTTGAGAAGTTTCAAATGAGGCCACGGAGAAATCAGCAGCCCACCCAAGCAGTAGGAAAATGACTTGGAACTGGAACCATCCAAACAGTCAGCAGCCACGGGAAGAAATGTTGTTTAAACGGAAGGAGGATGAATATTCAGTAAAGATGGCTGCCATGGACAGCCCCTGGTAGGGAGGTTCTGGTATAGAACAGGCTGAGGTTCAGCTGTGGGAAGTGGGAACTCAGCTGCCCATTAACACTGAAGACCAATCCCAGGCTGCATACTGACGCTCCATCCTGAGAAAGGCAGGCTTAGGGACTTACATCACAGAGTCCTTTAAGATCAGAGCCGTGGTGGTATGGAGCATGGCTGACTGCCAAGCTGTATCCATGACTCATTTTAGCTGGTTTCTAGATCAGTCACTCATGGGCTCTTTACTTGGCAATACGAGCAGTAGATGTTTTACACTTAGGGACCACTAGGAATAAAACAACATGAGATTAAATAACACACACACACACACACACACACACACACACACACACACACACTTTATAATCAGAAGACCCAGGACACAGAAGACACATAAGCTCTGCCAACATGTTTCATAGTTTAACAATCTTTCTTTTTTTTATTTAATATGTATGCATGTATTATGCATGTAGATGCATGCGTCTGTGAAAGTATATGTATATGTGTGTGCATGTCCGTGTGTGTGCATGTGCATGCACGGGTGCACGTGTGCATGAGCATATGTAATTTCGGGCAGTTGTGAGCTTCCCAACATAGGAACAAAACCCAGGTCCTCTGGAAAATCAGGAAACACACTTAAGCACTGATTCATCTCCCTGGCCCGATACATTATTTCTTCCTAAGTAGTAGGAACATACTCTAATGATCAAAGTGGCATTATAAATACATAAGCCAGGAACACATTTATGTATCATTATGTAATTATGTACTGAGTGCTGTGTTATCACACAGCTAGCTGCATATGTTTTTTCTAAGCCAGGCTCACCACAAGCCAGTGATGGATGTACAGCTTTATGTTGCTCTGACGGGGAGGGTCCTGAGGTATTAGGAACTCCTGTCGGTCACCTGTTTCCTCTCTATCCAGAGGCAGTCCTTTGTCCATGCAGAGAAAATATCACTTGTCCCTCTCCCATGCCCCGTTTTTCCCCTCTGCCTTGTCTCCTATCCAGTCTTTGTTCCTCAGGCAAATAAATCTCCTTTGTGCTGAGAACTTACTTGGTCTAACGTGTCCTTTCACCAGGGCCAGCAACATGTGTTCCTGTTGCCCCCACTACATAAATTCTACCATGTAGTTACGGTTTTAAATTATGAAGATTCTGTTTCATGTTCAATAGAGATAGGCTGAGCTTCAGGTAAAGGACCCATTAATCACAACACGGTTCAGTTCTGAATCTGGAAAGGACGGGTGCCTTTGTTATATGCTCCTGTCTGATTTAGGTTGTGGACTAGAATCCAGTAGAGAGCCTGACCAGGATATGTTTTGTAAGGGGTGGGGGGAGGTGAGAAAGGGATCAGGGGGAGAAGGGAGTCAGGGGAGGTGGGTGGGAGTCGAATAGCCCCTTTATACCAGCTGGACCTACCTGGCTGTTGCCAGATAACTGTTGAACGGAACCTAGAAGGAATGCTAACAGTGATGAGTGAGTGATTAAGAAATGGAGCCACACTTTAAGGCCACCTTGGTTCTCAGTAATAGGAGCTGGGTTTGCTTTCCTTACCGGTCCTGAGCCAGTGTATTCTAAAAGTCACAGTAAGCTCTAGTCAGCCTTTTTGTCCCAAGGGAGAGGATGGGGAGGGGTGGATTTGTGAGGCTGAAACTGCTGCACTGACGGTTATAAAATAAATAAAGTCATAAATCAAGGCACTCCCCAAACCCATTGGAGGGGTCAACAGGTATGGAGATTACGGTGGGCTCCCGATACGTTTTGCAATGAGGCAGGTGATGCGGCGAGAGGGGGTTGCCTCAGCGGGCTCATGCTGAGGTATCCCCCCACCCCCTCCAGCTATAAGACGGGTTTAGTATAAAAAGAAGTTTATTTGGGGTGAGAAGGGAGTGGAAGCAGAGAAAGAAAGGGGACAGAGAAGGACGGAGAGAGGAGAGAAAAAGGGAAGAGGCGGACAGGAACACGTGGGGGGGAACAGAGAGGGAGGGAGGGATTGAGGGAGAGAAGAAGGGAGGGAGAGAGAGAGAGAGAGAGAGAGAGAGAGAGAGAGAGAGAGAGAGAGAGAGTTAGAGTTAGTTTAAAGCAAGCCAGGCTCCTACCTGGCTGTTGCTAGGTAACTATTGGGTGGAGCCTAGAAGAAATGCTAACCACTCCGCTTTAGGTTTCAGATGTTAGCTGATGACATTCTTAGTTTGGGATCAGTGGAAGCTTGTTATTCACTAAGACTTCTTTCTTAAAGAGTTTGGTAGCCACAACGATGTTAGCTCAGGCACAAAGGTGGGTAAAGAATGGCTTTCAAGGGGATTAAAAACAGCCTAATTGACTGTGTGAGACAATACTTAGACCTTCACAGTCATGAAGCTCAGTTGTTCAGCCTTGTAAGATCTTTAACGCCGCTGGGGCAATTATTTTCCCCTCCCACCCTGCCCCTAACTTCTGTTCCCACTAGCCTGCAGTAGTGGGGGAGCAGGAGGAAGAGCAAGGTGTCAAGATGAAAATAGGAAAGAAGCCAATAGGTGAAAACACTGAGCACTCACTTCCCAGCGGGCTGTCTGGTGAGGCAAGAGGTAGAAAACCCGTGAAATTCAGAAGGCGGAAACTGAACAAAAGTTCCTGGAAACAACAGCACCGTGCTAGAAATGCTACATCGAGAGTCACGTGTGAACAGCAGCCGCCAGTTCTCTGAAGAACACTGGAAGCCCTTGCTTAGCCTAGAGTCTGTGTACAAACAGCCCAAGAAAGGCAAAGCAGAGGAAGGGGGACTGTGAACAACCACACCCAGGTGGCTAAGTGCTCCGGGATCGTTCCTCCGCTCGCCAGCGCCACCTTTTGTTCTTGGGGGTTCCTTTTCCGTTCTTAATAAGCCGTCTACTTCTAGCCCACGCCTCACTGAAAAAGAATGGCGCTCTCTCTCGCTCTCTCTCTCTCTCTCTCTCTCTCTCTCTCTCTCTCTCTCTCCCCCCCCCCTCATAGCAGCTGCCCGGATTTTCCGCTAACTTGCACTATACAAACTCTACTAAAATTACCCTCAAGTTTTCATTTGACTCCATTTCTAAACTCCTATATTACTGGGATTAATAACCACCACGGAACCCCTAAACTCAATAGTCCACCTCCAATCAGAAGTGCTCTGTGGTGTAGGCACCTGATAATTCTATTGTTCTCCTCACTTGTCTATTCCATTGTCTCTAGCCCACACCTTGGAGAGGTGAGGCGGGACAGCAGGTGACTCTGAGAGATTATCACAAGAGCAAGACATGAGAGGGGTCAGACACATTGTTTTATAACTTAGAAGGTGCTAATAGAAGGAAATATTCTCAGAGGTTTTATTTGAAGAAAGTGGAAAAGACTTTTAGAAGAGTAGTGTGTGTGTGTGTGTGTGTGTGTGTGTGTGTGTGTGTGTGTGTGTGCGCGCGCGCGCGCTCGCGCATGCTTGTTTTATTAATCTGGCAGTGTTAGGTGATTTCTCAGCGTGCACATTTTAATAAAAATGAAAGTTAAAGGGTTGAATGCAGACAAGTCACTGTAGAGTGGGAGCAGAATGTTTATGCCCTTGGCAGTTAGAACTCACCATCTCCCATCTCTTCGATGCATAAATATTGCATAAAACAAGCCATTTACATCCCAAGAGACTCACATCTGGGCAAGGGTCCCAGTGGAGCAGTGGCGGATGAGGAAACTGATTGAGACTTCAAACTTGAGACCAAATGTTAAGTGGATATTCAATTGCAAATGTGTCTACTTTGCATTCCCTGGGGCCCAGGGTTGGCATTCATGTGCTAATCAGAATTCAGGGAAACAATGTTGTTCATCAGAACCAAAAATCGTACAAATTGTTAATGCAAAGGAACTTTCAGGAAGCCAAAAGGGAACACACTTCAAAGTGAAGAAGCAGCCCCTAGTCTATTATGTTAAATGCAAATCCCCACCTTCTGCAAGTATGCCTTGCCTTTCTTAGGATTACCAAAGGTTTTGTATACAAGACCAGTCTGTTTGCAAAGATTTACCTTCACACACAAATTTCTCAGGCCTTCATTAGCCTCCAGGGCCTTGTGGAACTATAGGCGCTGCTCTGACTCACACACACACACACACACACACACACACACACACACACACACGAGTGCTCCGCTCCCTTCGCCCCACCACCATCACCATCAAAGAAAATCTTGAAACCGAAGGATTTGTCTCAGCAACACCCAAACTTTCTAGGTCCCCACATCTTGAAATTATAGATTGTTATAGCATTATAGTACACAGGAAGTCCATGCTCTACGTGAAACTTAGTGATTTGGCTACTGGACCACATTTGGCTGGGTGTCGTTCATGCTTTCTCTATAAGTGACTTCTTGGAGAAAAAAATTAAATGAATATGTCATAAATGCAGGACCACAGACGCATAGACAGACATGCTCCTGCCTTTCTGCTTTGAAACAGTGCATTTTAATAACAATAAATTCAGAATCTGTGTAAGTCTTGATGTTGTTTATAAAGAGATAAAGAGGGGAGTACTTTCTATGGGGTGAGGTGTGGGGGAAGGGGATGCCTAAGCAGGCCCATAACAAGGCATCCCTTCCCCTGAGGGACCAGCCACAGGACTGCTATAGTACAGAATAGAGTTTATTCAGGGCATGGGGAGGGGAGTTAAGAGAGTAGTAGAGGCAGAGAAAGGCAGAGAGAGAGAGAGAGAGAGAGAGAGAGAGAGAGAGAGAGAGAGAGAGAGAAGGAGAGAAGAGGTCGGCCATGAGCAAGTGGAGGGGGGAGGGGGAAGGAATGGGGAAGGGCTGAGGTAGGAGAGCAGGAGCAAGAAGGGAGGAGCAAGAGAACAAGGAGGGGCCGAGCAGCCCCTTTTATAGTGGGTCAGGCCTACCTAGCTGTTGCCAAGTAACTGTGGGATGGAGCTTAGACAGAATGCCAACAGGTTTTGGGGGCTGAATTTTGCCTAGCGGTACAGAGTTTCCTTGATAGCTGTGACATCACGGGCTTACGATAAGAGAGCTGGAAAGAAAAATTCTTCGTGAAAGAAGCAGTTTTCAGAGGACTTGGAAACCCTTTCTCAGCCTCATCTAACAAACAGAGAATGTGTGAGACAAAAACCCAAGAAATACTGTGTGCAGGAAGTAACATAAAAGACCATACTCTAGGTGGCCAGGTACTTTGGGGGCTCCTTCCTAAACTCACTAGCCCACTTCCATTCTTGGGAGTTCCTTTTCTTTTCTTAATAAGCTATCTGTTTCTAATCTATGCCTAATTTAAAAGGCATGATTTTTCTCTCCATAGACTCTATCCGGCAGTTGCCAGGATTTTTTGAACCTAACCTGTTCCATGGTTTCTTGCAACATATAATAAAACTGTCCTCATTCATTTTTAATCCATTTCTATTACTTTCTTATTTAGATAGTTAGTTACTCAGTTATTATTAAAGGGAACCTTCCTTACCCCAGTAACACGTGGTGACCCAAGGAATGGCCTCTAAAGACTACAAGGATGCAGCTACTCCAGTGAGTTCCTTCTCAAGTTCGGGCAGCTACTATTTGAATCTGCAGGATGTATCTTTGGGTCACGCCCTAGCATACGTCACCCAGTTCTCCTGCGTACCCACAACAGGGATCCTGGTTGATAAGTTATTTCTCCTCCGCTGCTGCCGGTGAAATGAGTCAATTCACACCAGATTAAATTATATTAAAAGAAGATTTATTGGGAAGTTGCTCTCTGCTAGAGTTCACTGGCCCCAAGGACCAACCCAATGGGGAGGGGTTTGGGGAGTGAAAGAAAGGGCCCAGGCACAGAGACAGAAGAGAAAGAGAAGAGAGAAGAGATAGAGGAGACCAAAGTGTCTGAATTATATAGGGAAGAGCCTTTGGGGGGAAAGGCAGCCCAACCCCTGGACTGGAACATTCAAGACTGGGGGCCAGGTATGCCAGGAAGGGGCTGAGGGATGCTGGGAGAACCTGGAGGCCAGGTCTGCTTTTATATGTGAAATAAGCACATCAGCCCCTTGTCCCGGGGTCTGAAACCAAACACTGGTATTAGCAGAAATTGTTCTGTGGAATAGGCAAATATTGTATGTGCAAAACATTAGCCTGTAAAGAGAATGAAATTAAAAAACAAATAAACAAAAACAAAAAAAAAAAAGCTTTGTTGAGGTAGGTTGAATCTCCTGTCAGAATGGGAAGAGAAACCCAGACCCACATTGGGGTTCTTTCTAGGTTTGGCATTTCCCAAGACCCCTGGGTCTTCTCACCTACCTACCTTATCTTCTCTCCCAAATTTTGATCCTAAGCAAGACTTTTTCTTTCCTCAGAAGGTTTCATGAGAAATAAGTTTCCTTCTCTGGTGGTTGGAATGAAAATAGTGCCCATAGCCTCTCATGGAGGGGCCCTGTTAGAAGGTGTAGCCCTGATGTGGTGGGTGTGGCACTGTTAGAAGGCGTGGCCCTATGGCCATGGGTGTGGCCTTGTTAAAGAAAGTGGTCACTAGGGCTGGGCTTTGAGGTTTCAGACGGTCCAGGCAGGCCCAGTGTGTCACACTCTTCCTGCTGCCTGCTGATCCAGGTGTGGAACTCTGAGCTACTTCTTCAGTACCGTGTCTACCTGCGTGCCACCATACGGCCTCAACCTCCGAACTGTCAGCCACCCACAGTTACGTTTTCCTTTATATGGTGTCCCTTTACAGCCATAAAATTCTAAAATGCCCGCTTAGAAAACCTAAGTTGCTTTCAATTCCCTCTCAGATAATGACATCAACTGCTGGCAGAGGAGGGGACAGAAACTATTCTGCTGTTTCAAGATAGCACAGGGGTGACATTGGAAAGAGCAGCAGTGCGAGTGTCTCTGAGGAGGGCCACCTCGGGGTCCGTAATAAGTTACAGTAAAGGGTGGATGTCTGGAGCACAGGACAGTTATTTGGTGACAAGATGTTTTGGTGTGTTATGTGAGTGAGGTAGCATCTGTCACATACTTAAAGTGACAAGGCTAGTAGTCTAATTCTCACTGAATGTGTAATTAAGGCAACAGACGGGTAGTTTTGTTTTTTCACAGAAGCCTTTGTAGACGACATCATAGCTGTTAACGAACTCAGTGATTTCTTTACCACTATTGTCTCCTGCAAGGCGTACACCATTGAGATGACCACCAGTCTGGCTCAAAAACCTGAGTTTTCATTGGCTAGTTCAAGTTTAGAGGTCAGCTGTTTGGCCTATTTTATGATGATCCACTGTGGCACACTGAGAAATAAGGTCAGGGAGATGGTCTTATTCTGGTTGAATTATAATAATTTAATAATAACCTCTTATTGAGGTTATTATTCTAGTCTGGTTTGACAGATTAAACTGTGCAATTAACTCTTTGTTATATCAGACTCCTGCATGGCAAGAGATACCTGGAAATGTTACACGAAGTCAATCAGAACAGCTGGCTCACTGGCAGAGCCTTACCAGCTACAGATGCCCCATCCATGGACCAGATGTAATTCCTGGTGGAACTGACATTATGGGTCCAAACTGAATGAAATCTGGATTTCATTTATTTTGAGGGCACCACCAGACATCAGCATCTAATTAACATTAAGAGTGGAAATATAAGCCCACTGTGGTAGGACTCTCATACAGAGAGATGGGACAGAGGTTTTCTTCCAGGGAGCACCACTGATTCATGCTAGCACGAGCTCTGTGGATTCACATCCACAGACCAAGCCCCCTAAGCAGCAGGATATATAGCACTGGGTACCCTTAGCTTTAGGGTACAGTTTAGCCCATCTACCTTAAACGGTAACTTACATTCTGGCTGGGTGGTCTATGTTATGAGGTTGTGACAGAGTCACTCATGCACACATAGATATGATTATGCCATATTACCTACCCTTTGTTCTGGAGGGCCCTTTACAAACTCCCCAGGTCAAAGAGCATCTTCTGATTTATGGGGTTATACGCCCATCACATCATTACTTGTATTGCCGACACACTTTTATTGCTGGAGACAAATCTTATAACCAGGGGAGCTATACAGGGTAAGAGTGGACAAGTCCCCCAAAGGAATTTGAATCTTCCAACATCGAAAAGTATCTCCCACATCAATTGACAGATCATGGAAACACAAACTAAACAGAGAAACAGTGAAACTAACAGAAGTTATGGACCAAATGGATTTAACAGATATCTATAGAACATTTCATCCTAAAACAAAAGAATATACCTTCTTCTCAGCACCTCATGCTACCTTCTCCAAAATTGACCATATATTGGCCATCACAAAACAGGCCTCAACAGATACAAGAAGATTAAAATAAACCCATGCATCCTATCAGATCACCATGGACTAAGACTGGTCTTCAATAGCAACAAAAACAACAGAAAGCCCACATATACATGGAAGCTGAACAACAAACCTACTCAATGATAACTTGATCAAGGAAGAAATAAAGAAATTAAAGACTTTTTAGAATTTAATGAAAATGAAGGCACAACATACTCAAACTTATGGAACACAATGAAAGCAGCACTAAGAGGAAAACTCATAGCTCTAAGTGCCTCCAAAAAGAAACTGGAGAGAGCATATACAACCAGCTTGACAGCACACCTGAAAGCTTTAGAACAGAAAGAAGCAGATGGCAGGAAATTATCAAACTCAGGGCTGAAATCAACCAAGTAAGAACAAAAAGAACTATACAAAGAATCAACAAAATCAGGAGCTGGTTCTTTGAGAAAAATCAACAAGATAGATAAACCCTTAGCCAGACTAACCAGAGGACACAGAGACAGTATCCAAAATCAGGAATGAAAAGGGAGATATAACAACAGAAACTGAGGAAATTAAAAAAAAACCATCAGATCCCACTACAAAAACCTATATTCAATAAAACTGGAATATCTGGATGAAATGGACAGTTTTCTAGACAGATACCAAATACCAAAGTTAAATCAGGATCAGATAAACCATCTAAACAATCCCATAACCCCTAAAGAAATAGAAGCAGTCATTAAAAGTCTCTCAACCTAAAAATGTCCAGGACCAGATGTGTTTAGTGCAGGATTCTATCAACCTTCAAAGAAGACCCACTACCAATACTCTTCAAACTATTCCACAAAATAGAAACAGAAAGAACACTACCCAGTTCATTCTATGAAGCTATAATTAGGCTGCATATTCTCCCTTGGAGATGGAATGGCTTCTGTCTAATCAGGAACTTGTCACAATTTCCTTTCATAGATGACTTCAAAAGAGATTTTTTTTCTACTTCTATCATGTCTTATGTTCCAAATAGATTTCAAAAACAGGTTGAGTGCATATCACTTTTAGTTTCAGAAGACATCACGTATATTTGAGGCATTTAACTACTATAAATTATTTTGATGACTTAAAAAATGTCAATACTGAGTTGTATATTTTAAAATATATTTTATTAGCTTAATAAAAAAAAGTGTCTCCCAAATAGTTCCCAGTGTTCCAGGCTTTCCAGGTCTAGTCTCAAATTTGAGCCATTTTTCTCCCGTTATCTGTGATTTCTTCCATGGCTCTTTACCCATCCAGATCCCAACTTGTGCCTTATAAGGGATGGAATGATGTTAGTGTTGGTTGGCCCAGCCCCTGGCCTGAGTTCTGCTACTATTGGGGGTATGTTCTGGGCCCATCTGGGAAAATTTTCTTCATCTTCAACCCATGCCCTAGGCACCTTGAAAGGGAACCTCAGATCCTTGTTGTGGTCTCTATGAAACTCTAAAGGTGTCATTCTTCTCCCTTGGGAGGTCATGAGAGTCATGAATTTTGCATCTGGTTTCCCTAGGTTCAGGACTACTTGGCTGTGGGTGATGTGAACCCATGAAGTTTTCTAAGAGGTCCCAACCCATCAGAGGCATAGGGCAGTCAGGGCAGTATAGGACTTTGTGAATGACTTCACGGTCACCTAAATTGCAATGTTAATGTGATAAGAAGGAGTGAACAGCTCAGCTACCTGTGGCTTCCACAGTAGAGACTTGTCTCAGTTAGAGGGGAGCTACAGGTTAAGTCACCACAAAAATGTCTTGCCTTGGTATCAACCTAAACTCAATGGGCTGGCTCCCTATAGTCATTCAGAGTGAAGACTTTCGGGGGGTTGAGGCGGGGCTGACAAAATGAAGCTCCATCATTCCAGATGTTTTGGATAGTTTCCCATGTCAACCAGACCAACAAAATCATCTTTGGGGGACTCATACAGTCATAGCTTTGGTTAGTAACCATGAGACCATAGAAGTAACTCAAAGAAATGACTTGGTTTCTCTTTAGGGTCCTGGAGAATTGGTAACATCCTTGAATTACATGGCTTCTCTTTTCTCTCCCGGAGGGGGTACAATTTGATGATGATGATGATGATGATGATGATGATGATGATAATGATGATGATGATGATGAAGAAAAATACCATTGGGGTCACTTACTCTTTCAGTGGCCTTCTTAAGAGCAACAAGCACATTGGTTCCAACCCAATCTCATTCACAGGTGTGGCAGTCCTTGTCCATCCCTTCTCTGACCTAGGTCCTGGCCCTGCAGGGCACCTATTCAGATGTATACTGACCTTTTTACCAGGGCTGCAGTAAAATGAGCACCATTTTTAAATTTTTGCGTTTGCTTTTGATTGGGCTTCTTGGTCTCAGCTGAGCCTTCACTGCAAATTCTTTGGCTGGCATTCATTCCAAGGAAGCCTTCTAACTTCTGCACTTGACATCAGGTGTCCCCTTGGGTCTGACCAACTTAGTCATTTGCTTATCCTCATTCCCATCCAGGTCAAAGGGGAAAGTGTGGAATGTGTTCTGTTGCCTCTCATAGGAATACCTGGGCTTTTCTTCAGGTTCCTGGAGACCTCTGAGATTTTGCTCATGTGCATGACCTTTTCTCCTCTTTCCTGCACGTTATTGAAAAGAGAGAGTCTCGTGTTAATACTGAGCAACTGAAATTCCTGGCTATTATTAGAGTCCCTTTAGGTATCTTCCTTGGAGAACTAATTCTGGGCATAAGCCTGGTGTTTTAACAGTTTCACAAACTAGGGAGTAAGTATTCAAATATATGTGCCTAGGGGACCATTCTCATTCAAACAACCACACAATTCATGCAACTCACTCAAAAAACACCACCTGCCTGTCATCTCAAAGTTGCCTGAATAAATCAATAGTACTTTTTTGTGTTAAACAGAGTCAGGAGAATGAGAGGCAATTAGTCTAAGTGGACTTGTAAGTCTGGATGGTAGATCACGTTATATCAGTCACAGCCTAGTCTTCTCAGTGGATAAGAGAGTTTAGTTTTTCCAGTTCAGGAGATCAGTTGTGCAAAAGGCTGATACATGAAAGTACATTTCCCCCATGCATCTGTCTTGATCACAGTAGTTTCCCTCAATTACATCTGCAGTGACCCTCAGCAACTATGAGGGGCAGGCTGCCAGCGGCTCCTCCTGGTCCTCCCCAGCCAGAGTATATAGAGTTAGAAACGGGTGGATCTGGAGTGACTGCAGTCAGGAGGTCTCAAGTGGCTTTGGAGGGGTGGTGGCTTCAGGGGTGCGGGTGGCCTCTGGCATGGGCCTGACTGTGGTAGGTGTGGGGAGTACAGACAGCTCTGGGGGATAAAATGGGGCATAAGGCAAGGGACTTCCTTTGGCTTCCAAACTTCTCGGGTCCTGGTTGTTATTCTGAGGAGGCAATCATCGGAGCCATTATAACTGTACAGTTAGTTCTCTCTGGAAAGGCCATGAGCCAGAGTAGTTCAGAGAGCAATTAGTAGGGGATTTAGGCAAACATCTTTAACTCCAGTTCAAACCCCTCTGCAGGCGTTGCATGTACAAGGAACACACACACACACACACACACACACACACACACGCCTGTGTTCCCCACAATGACTCTAAATACTCTGCTAACTAGTTCATTATCTAGTGCCCCTTTGGAAGGGACTGAATGAAGAAGGCCAATCTTTTTTTATTATTTTCTTAATCATACCCTCTACTGGGTTAAGTTTATTTGTTTGTAACCTATTTCCTCCTTTTAGAAAACAAAAATCAGACACAAGAAGAGGAAATGGGGGGGGGGATGAGCAACCCTTTTGTTCACCTTTGTCCACTCTCTTTGTGAAGATATCTCAGGTACCTTTTAGTACTGTATAAACCCCAATGTTAGGATGTCCCCAGAGAGTCACCCTAAGCCTTATGACACTTTCTATGGACCCACAGTCTGAAGACTCCACATTGCTCTCAACCCTTGAGTTGTGTTGAAACTTGTCTGCCTTAGTTATTCACATTCACACAAGCTGCTGCCCGGTGACCTCGAGTCCCAGCTCTGTTTCCTGCAAAGCTAATTGGGCGACTCAGGGAAGTAATCAGGCTTCCATTGTACCTCTGAGGAGCAAGCAAGCCAAAACAAATCCATGTTTCTACCGGTCTGATGGGCGGCACGCCCTTGGCTGGTTCACAGTTCTGACTGACTCCTTTGTGTTGCTGGAGTCCTTGCCCCAGCATGCCAGGAGGACTAGCCCCTTCCAAATCAATCAGTCCACTGGTGCCAGGTGAGGTCACCTTACCTGGCATCCTAGAGTTTGTGCCCCAGTGGCAAGGGAAATGAAATCACATTCTCCAAATCCAGAGCAGGTATCCCTGAGGAAGGTTGTGGGATTGTCATGCAGAGATGGGACCCTGGGAGTCTATGCCAGGAGTGCATGCATGCAGTACTGGTTATGAGCTCACTTCCTAAGACCCAAGCACAGCAGGATGTAGTGGCCTTCTGGACCCTTCTTTAGTTTTCCTTTATATTTTAGCCCCTTTATCTCATTACATGGTAGCACATATCCAGGTTGCAATGGGCTGCTATCTCCCGTGTGCAATGGATACTGATTGTGCCATGCTGCCTTCCCTTTCTTCTGGGAGGGCCCTACCACACAATCAGGTCTTGTCTTGTAAGACTGTCCATCGATGCCCCATGGCATCGTTTAGTGATCCTGAATAATTTCTCTGAAACCTGTGAGTTTTAGAGAAGGGCATCTGATAGCCTCTTTTAGTCAAGGAACACAGGTCAGGCTGCAGAAGGACGAGGTAGAACTGCAAGAAGAAACCTTTCGGACAGAGTGTGTGCTCCATAGATGATAAGAAAATAAAAAACTTATGTTTACATTTGGCCCCAGCATTTAAGAGGATGGGCCTGTGTCTTCTTAGCTGCAGGTGGGCATCACAATGTTGAGTTGAGCCAACCTCATGGTGTCCTACATCTGGGCAGCATTTCCTCTTCAAGAAAAAGATGATTACTGAAAATAAATACTGAAAAACATAAATAGCATCTTATATTTAACTCTGACCTTTAAACTTAAGTTAATATTTAATGTTAAAGTATATGTATGGATATCAAATCTCTAAGCCTCATCTTTTACACACTTAAAACAATTTACTTAGCTCCTTATGAGCTGTGGATATGAAGGAGAACATGGAGGATATATGATGATCTTCTCATGGATATATGAGAAGATTTGGAGGGAGGAAAGAGAAAGAAGAAATAATGTAGGTAGAGCCTCAAAAATAAGAGAAAAAATTAAACTGTGACAGTATTGCACAACACCTCCTTAATAAAAGAAATCTGAGTCTCAGCTACATAGATAGGGTAATATGCTAATATGCTGTTAAACTATAGGACTTTTTAAGTTCCCAGGTAAACCTTATAGAAAACACAAGACAATAGAAAACACAGACAGTCTTTGTACAGTACACAGATAAGCCACTGCTGCTAATTGGCCAGGATGTATCAGCCAAAAGCTGTGGTTAATCTTGATGTTAATATTCCATTCAGGGAGTCCACGGCTCCTGAGTTCCTGAGTGGAGGAACTATTTTCTGAAGCAAACACTTCAACTCTACTTCTTTTGCAAACACTTGAGCCAAAATAATATAAATAACTTAATTAAAAGAAACTCAAATAAGGAAATAATTTTAGACATGTAAACTCCAACAAAAATAACCACAAGAAATAAAGACAATGTCGCTCTTCCAAATTTTTACTAATTCTGTAGAAACAGCTGAGAGTAAATTGGACAAAATCCCAGAGAATTCAAACAACTGATTATTATAAATATTCTCAAATAAATTAAATAGTAAGATTACACCCTAATCAAAAATACAAAGCAGAAAATAAAATATGAAAGAAAAAACAATTCAGCAAAGAAACAGAAATGCTAAAGGAAAAAAAAAGTACTAAATGTCTGAAATAAAAACCATAGTGCATCAAGTAAAAATCTGTGGAAAGTCTTCAAGTTAAAGAGGATTGAAGAAAGAGCAGAGGATGAAGTGCTGAAGACAAGGTGAAGGGACTGGTGTTAGTGAACAAGGACAAAGAACTTAAGAGTAAGAATCCAAGATACAGCCAGCTCTATGGGAAGAGCAAATCTACAGGCTAGGGGCACAGAAAAATGAGAGGAATCTTGTCCTTGAAGCTTGGAAACATTTTCAAAAGGACCATAACTCAAACTTCTAAGTTAGAAAAAATAGATAATAAAAATTAAATATCTAGATATTAAAAAAAATTTATGACAACAAATAAAGAAGACTAGAAAAGAAGCATCCTTACACCGTATTATACTTTAAACACTAAACATGCAGACCAAAGTCAGGACATTGATGTCACATCTAAAGTCGCACATAGGGGGCAGGCCCATCAGAGTGACAGCGGGTTTGCCAATGGAAAGAGCCTAGGGGGCTTGGAAAGGTTTATTTCCAATTTTGAACGAACAACAGCCAACCCAGACTACTCCACCCAGAAAATCTATGCCACAATAGAAGAACCAAAACCCTTCTTTTATAAGAATAGGCTAAAGGAATTTGTTACCACTAAGGTACCACAACAAAACAGAAGAATTCTTTGGCTGAAGTGAAGAATAAAATTGAACCATGAGGCCACAGGGAATAAAAAATAACTCATAATAGAACAATATTGATACAAGAGAGAGAAAACCCAACACTTCAAAGTCAACAGGGAATGCATACACAGCTTTCAGTAATTACTCTGAATATTAACAGTCTCATGTCCCCAGTCAAAAAACACAGACTAGTAGATGACTGAATTAAAAGCAGGAGACAGCTATGTGTTTTCTTGAAGAAACACATCTGACCGTAAAAGACGTATTACTTCAGGATGAAAGAAAGGAAAAAAATGTAATGGCTATGGTAAATGTTGCCGTTCTTATGCCTGACAAAGCAGACATGAGAAGAGAGACGAGGATGCTCACTTCACACTGATTAAGGGAACAATTCATCATGTTATACCTTAACAGAGGCGTACCCAACTTCATAAAACAGATACTGCTAGATGTTGTTAAGGCCTAGGTGAAATTTTAAGTCCTAGGTGAAATTTTAAGGCCTAGATAGAAAGTTAAGGCCTTGGTAAAATGTTAAGGCCTAGATGGAGAGTTAAAGGCCTAGATGGAAAGTTAAAGCCCTAGGTAAAATCTTAAGGCCTAGATGGGAAGTTAAGGCCTAGGTAACTGTTACCTGACTAGTCTGCCATAACAAAAAAAAAAAAACTTTGTCACATATTTCTGCTGTTACTAGGAAACTTTCTAATGTCAAGATTGATAGTCTGTTATATTGTATGTCCTTGGAAACCAATCATGATGGAAGTCAGTAGAACTGTTTTGTACAGTTACTCACAGTAAGTTTGGACCTAAACCAACCACATAACAGCACTTCCTGCACCTGTGTATAAGCTTTTATGGTATAAGCTGCCCATGGAATAGGCCCTAACATAGGAGAAACTCTTGTACTAATATAAAAAACTATTTGGAATTAAGACTTTCATTTTGAGTAGTAAAGTTTAAGTTCCCAAGACTTCCATGGAAACTGATATCTTACAGCAGAAAGAGAAATGTATGTGGATAACTGACATACTGGTTGGCAAATTAGGACATGAATGATAGACAAGTCCCATTCTGATAGACTCCTGCCGCAGTTGAATAGGCCAACCAATGGGAGCAGGATAAGTGTACAACAAAGACATGTTCCTAAGGAAATCCCTATCCCTAAATCCTGATTAGTAAAATAACTTGTCACATATGTTTATAGATCTGAGGCTTTAGAAGCACCCTAGGATCTTAACTAGGGGTCACGGTTCAGCTCGTAAGCCTGAATCATGTCCCTGATCAATCAATCTTGGGGTGTGGTATTAGATAAACCATCTCTAGTTGACTGAGTTTGGTGTCTAGTTTGTGCAGCGATCCCAGACCCCAACAGATGTAAAATTACAGATTAACCTTGACACAACAGTAGGAAATAGCATTACTATTCCACTCTCAGTAATCGATAGTTCTTCCAAAAAGAAAAGAAAACAGAGAAATGGTGAAGTAAATAATATCATGACTGAAATGGATCCAATAGACATCTACAGATCTCTTCATACAAACATTGCAGAATATATATTATTTTCTGAATTTTCTCCAAAAAGAACATATATTCAGGACTTTTATTATGAAGCAATGTCTAGTTTTTCATCAAGGATTTTCTCCATCTATTGATGTGAGTTTTTTATCCTTGTATCTATTTGTGTAATTCATTTTATTTATTTATTTATAAATATTAAACCATCCCTCTACATTTGGAATAAAGCCAACTTGGTTGTGATGAATGATCTGTTTGTTTGGTATGTTGTTGAATTTAATACGCAGGTATGTTATTGAAAGTCTCTGTGTCTGTGTTCATCAAGAAGATTGGCCTGTATTCTCTTTTTCCTTCCCTTTTTTTTTTTTTGTATTTTTGTTTTTCCATCTTTACTTACTTTGGGTATCAGGGTAATACTAATTTCATAACAGAGTTTAGTTCCACTCTTTCTGTATGTTTTATGACATATTGTGGTGGTTTGAATAAAAAAAAAAACCCAGCCGTGGACATTTGAGCACTTGGTTCCCAGTTGGGGTGGGAGGATCAGGAGATTTAGTCTTGCTGGAGGGAAGTGAGCCTTGAGAGTTAAGGTATTGCCCTGTTTTCAGTTTGCTCCCTCTGCTTCATATTTGCATTTGAAGACATGAGCTCTCAGCTTTCTGCTCTTGCTACTATGCCTATGATTTGATGTATGTCTTCCACCATGATGAAGTCTCATCTCTCTGGAACCATAAGTGTCTCTCCCCCAAATCTCTTCGTTCTATAAGTAATCTTGTTCATGGTGTCTTATTACAGCAACAGAAAAGTCTCAAACACCAAAGTTGGTATCAGAGAGTGTTGCTGTTGCTGTGAAGAACCTGAGCATGAGTTTTGCTGTTGTTTTTGGTTTTGATTTTTAGAAGCATGGTGTGGCAGAGTTTGGAATTTTGGATGAGCTGTTGAATGCTCTAAGCAGATCTTAATGGGCTGTTCTAGTACAAGCCTGAAAGACTAATGCTGAGAGACATGCAGACAGCAGAGCCCGGGCTCAAAAGGTTTCAGAGGAAAACAAGGACCAAGCAAGAGGTCATTCTTGTGGTATTTTGATAGAGTGGATAGGTGCTGCATTCAGAATTCACAGCACCTGTGACTGTTTGAATAAAATCTGCACAAGATGGAGACAGTCAACACTTCAGTAAGGATGACCAATGAGTACATGAATCCCCACCACTAGCTGGGAAGATAGTGGTAGAGGACAGGGAGTCTTTTCTTCTTCTTTGGGAGCATACCCACTGGTAAGTTGTCCATGATCCAGCAGATAACCTTTCACCCAAGTCTGTATAAACAACTTTAATTGAACTCAGTCGGTTATTGTTTCAAGATGTTAAAGTAACTGTTAGAAAGAAGGTGTTCCAGAGAGAGTAGAAAGAAGCACATTAGAAGGTGGTGGGAGATAAGTACGATCAAAATGTATTTATACTCTATGAAGTTATCAAAGAATAAATAGAAATAGTATTTAATGATTTATTTTTATTTCATGCCCATTGGGGTGCTTTGCCTACACGTAGGTATGTGTGAGAGTGCCAGATCTTGGAGTTACAGACAGTTGTGAGCTGCCATGTGGGTGCTGGGGATTGAACCCAGGTCCTCTGGAAGATCAGCCAGTGCTCTTAACTGCTGAGCCATCTCTTCAGCCCAAATAAAAACATTCTAACAATAAAACTCTATGATATAAAATACTTTCAAAGAAGTATTGCACGGTTCTGAAGAAAGACTATTTCAGATGCACCTGTAGACTCCCTTCCTAAAGCTTGCCACCGGAATCTCTAACACCTTTTAATTGTTGTTATTGTTATTTTGGTATTTTCTGGCATGGATGATGAATTCCAATGTTTAATTTTTCCCTCCATGCATATTCAAATACGTTTAACTCCAACAGTGTGTTCCTGGGGTCAAATAGGAGGAAAGGTGGATTCTGGGTAAATGAACCAGCCTAGAACCTACAGAAGAGAAGGAAGTGCTGTGTGTGACTTTTTTCAGTAAGAAAGGAAGCACTGACTTTTTCAATCTAGGACTTTCAAACCAGTATGGACGTGGTGTGGTTCCTGTTAGATTAGGTAAGTTAATGCATATCTAGTGTTTACAGCTATAAGACAGAGCAAGCATTCCAGATTCCTGTTCCCAATTATCATTACAGGTATCCTCACAATCCCTGAAGCATCCACTGACTTCCTTTGGCATTCTAAAGAAGGCTCCTGTGTCAGTTGGAAATCCAGATCATGAGATAAACACTTAGCTAACCATAGATTTGCCTCTTTCTCCATTTGGGTAAGAACATGAGATCAAGTTCATTTTTAGTTTCTAGGCTGTTTCAGTGTTACCATTGTTAGGAGACACCCATCTAAGCAATGAGCATTAACTAATTCAGCATGTGGCTGTTAAAAAATAAACACTAAAAACATGAATAAAAAGTAAATTACCAAATTACCAAATAATCAGCAAAAGCATTATTAAAAAGAGATGTAGAAACTATTGCAGGAACAAACTGCTGCCAGTTGGACTCTGAAGATATTGGTATAGAGTTTGGCTTATGGGGTACTCTGAATATATCAATACTCTGGCAAGAAACAGAGGAGATGCAAGATGGAAATTAATCCTTCCTAAACCAAGAAAGGAACTAACCCTTCCTGTGTAGGCTTCACACCTCTTCACAGCCACGAGTCCTAAGGCATTTATGTCCAATGAGAAGGTGTTCAACATGATAACCATTCTCGAGATGCAAATTAACCTCTCCTCAAAAATTGCTAAAGTTGAGAAGCCTGACAAAGCTAAGAGTAGCCAAGAACGGAGAACAGTATGAACTCACATATTTTGCTGGGAGAACATGGAAGGATCTACTGAACAGGGGGACTAGAAATCCCACCTCTTGGTTCACACTCAGGTGATGTCCTTATGAATGCTGACCAAGAAAGATGTACAAGACTGTCTATAACAGTATTATATGTAACATTTCCAAATGTGTATGAAGAGTAGAATAGAAAACTCTGCTGTAGTAAACTCATATGGTGTAATACTGTCATGATGGGCTATGTCAGCAACTGTGTCTTTCCAGTGTCAAAATATATTGAATCACAGTAAATGATTACATGGTCAGACAGACAGACAGGCAGAAAGACAGAGTACTAACACAGAGAACTTTATAAAACTTAGGATTTTTGTTTTAATTTTTAATTTAAAAAAAAAAAACAAAGAGTAAAACAGAAAAGCCTTAGCTTATGGTTTCTATTTTTGTTTCTTCTGTTGTTAAAAATTGAATTCAGAGCCAGGTGTGGTGGTGCATGCCTTTAATCCCAGCACTCTGAAGGCAGAGGCATGTGGATCTCTGTGAGTTCAAGGCCAGCCTGGACTACAGAGTAAGTTCCAGGACAGCCAGAGCTATATAGTGTGACTGTCTTGGAAAATAAATAAAACAATAAATAAATACATAAATAAATAAATACATAAATAAATTCAAATAATATGTAATGGAGGCATAGTAAGAAGGAATGATAGAAAACTGGATACTGACCTTTAATGTGAGATCTGCCGTTTTTATCCATATATCTGAACATATATAATTTACATTATAATTATATGTGAAATATATTGTGTAATATAATATAATATAATACATTCAATAAATATATTATTGGAAAAAAAGGTTGATCTTTCATTAACAGAAGCCAAAAGTTTGAGTGGATGTCTCTTAACCAGTCCTCTAACCAGTACATACCTGTGCTTCTAGCTCTCAGTAACTCCTTCTGTATGGTGGTTAAGACAACTTAGTAAATGTCCCTTGAGAGGAAGATCACTTTATCTTTGACCCCAGTGGGGCTCTCGATCACTCTTTTGAGTTAATTAAATATTCAATGGGTGCCCACCAGCAAGCCATTGTGACAGCCCAGTGCAGTACGAGATGGAGTCTCACTCTAAGGAAGCTGAGAAGCTGAAAGAGTAGACAATGTTGCATTGTGTCCCTCTCATTTAAGGATGATAAAAGGGGAGATGGTGACTCCAGGAAGGGTGGACACCCTACCCGCTCCAGCGGGAGAATCAGAAGCCTAGCAGATGCGTCAGACGGCAGGTGTTCTGACATTATCTGTGGCATGAATTAATGAAGAAGGTAGACAATTGAACACACTCTTGGGGCTCGTGATGCTTACTCTCCTAGATGAGAGTTGTTCCCAGTAAGTTTCTTCTCAGTTCATCCCTGCCATTCCTCGCTCTGAGTATGATAGTTAATCTTTGTGGTCAGCTTGCAGGATCTGGAATTGATTAAGAGATAAGGTTTTGGGGATCGCCTGAAAGAAATGTCCTGGTCCATTTTTAGTATGAGGTGTGCTTAGAGTTCACTGGAGATCCAGATAAACAAGAAAGCTGGCGCCGGCTTATCTTGGAATTCTGAGAGTTGAAAAGTTATAGGTAGTCTGCTGTATGACTGAGTCAGAAATGGGGGGAACAGTCTCAAGCCTCAAATTATTCATTAGATAAGGCTTTGCATCCTAATCAATAGGATGAGAAATTTGAGGAGGAGGTGGGAAATCCCAGCCTGTGGGGGTGGGGGTAGGGGAAGACTTTAAGATTTATTTATTTATTTAATGTATATACTCGTATATACATTAAATAAATGTATTACTATTACATTTATTTAATGTATACGAGTAATAAATATATACTCACAACCATCAGTACAGCTACAGTGTACTGATGGTTGTGAGCTATACTGATGGTTGTGAGCCATGATGTGGTTGCTGGAGATTTGAATTCAGAACCTCTGCTTGCTCTGGTCGGCCCCACTTGCTCCAACCCAAACATTTATTTATTATCATATCTAAGTACACTGTAGCTGTCTTCAGATGCACCAGACAAGGGTGTCAGATCTCCTTACGGATGGTTGTGAGCCACCATGTGGTTGCTGGAATTTGAACTCAGGACCTTCGGAAGAGCAGTCAGTGCTCTTAATGGCTGAGCCATCTCTTCAGCCCGGGGTGGGGGGAGGAGGGAGGAGACTTTAAAAACTCTTGTTTTGCACCCAGTCACTACACCAGCTGCCCTTGCCTTTGCTTTATGCTGATGTTCCTTTCTGCAGAACGGTATATTAAAAACCACTTTGCTTTCACTGGTCTCTTGAATTTGTTATTAGGCAGCAAAGATCTTATTTCTCACATCTACATTAGCCTCTAAGAATGTTTGCGAGTTTTACTGATTACAGTAATAGAAGGGGGAAGACACTCTAAATGTACAGGGCACCTTCTGCTGGCAGCCCAGATATGAAGACACCAAAGGAGAATGGCTTTTGCTTCCTGCAGACTTGCCTGCAAACCTCAGAGGTGAGTTCATTAATCCTGCTGCTCCTGCGGAAGCATTCCTTTCCTGGTATCAGAACCCAGATGCTTTGGGCTTTCAGCACAGACTGAAGACCAGTGGCTCTCCAGGAATCCTCCGGGTCTTCTGCACCAGCTTGGGGCTGCTAGGTTATCTAGCAAGGACTGCTGTGATTTCAGTCTCTCCTGTCTGAAGACAGCCTTTGTTTACTGCCCAGAATGCATCATGTAATTAAATCTTATTTAAGTAGGTGTTCATTCTCTCAGCTGTGTTCCTCTAGAAAACCCTGATATACTAAGTCATACCTCATCTTTTTGGCTAAATCTGCTGACTCTCCATCCAAAGTGACCTTTGATCCTATGTGTTCTTAGTGGTTTTACTAATGGTTTCCTTTCTTCCTCTCCCTCCTTTCCTTTTCTTCTCCCTCCCTCTCTTCCTCCTTCCCTCCCTCTTCTTTCTTTCCTTCTTTCCTCCTCCTCTTCTTCCCTTCTTCCCTTCCTTTCTTCCTCCCTCACTTTCTCTCTTCCTTCCTCTCCTTCATTCTCTTCCTTCCTTCCTCTTTCCCTACCTTCCTTCTCCTTCCTTTCATTCTTCCTTTCTCCCCATCTTCCATCTTTTCTCCCTTCCATCCTTTCTCTCTTCTTTTCTTTCTCTATACCTTCCTTCCTCTCTCCCTTCCTTCCTCCCCATCTTCCATCTTCTCTACCTTCCATCCTTTCTCTCTTCCTTCCTTTCTCTCTCTATTACTTTCTCTCTCCCTTCCTTCCTCTTTGTCTTCCATCCTTCCTCCCTTCCTTCTTCTCTCCCTTCCTTCTTCTCTCCCTTCCTTCCTTCCTTCCTTCTTTCCTTCCTCTATGTCTTCCATCCTTTCTCTCTTCCTTTTGAAAGACCCTCAGTCCAGAGGACCCTTGCTCTTGCCCGGGAAGCGCACCACCCCAGGTACACTCACAAGAAATGATCCTTGATGCAAACAGCAAGAGGATTTTATTCAGGAGCCAGCTAGCTGGGGCTCAACTCATACCCCACGCAGGATGGGAGGAGAAGAACCCCAAGCCTAAAATCACACAAGCTTATAAAGGTAAGAAACACAAAATTCGGGATGGGAGGGGGAGTAGGAACTTCTAGTCAGAAGCACTTCTCATGGGCTGTCTCCAGGTGGTCAGGATGTGGTCTGCTGATAATGGATGGGAGGGGGAGTAGGAACTTCCAGTCATAAGCACTTCTCACGGGGCTCATGTCCTTTATCTGACACATGCAGCTGTAGTTCTCAGGATTGTTCTGCCAGTTCTTACCCTGTGGGCACTCCCTCAGAGTTCACAAGTTCAGATTCTCAGGCCCCAGAGGAAGAGGGTCCAACTTAAAATTTTCATTCTTTCATTTTCTTCCTCTTTCCCTCCCTCCCTCCCTTCCTTCTTTCTTCTCTCCCTTTCTTCCTTCTTCTCTCCTTTCCTTCCTCTCTGTTTTCGATCCTCTTTCCCTCTGTACTTTCTCTCTTCCTCCCTTCCTCCATTCTTTTCTGCCTTTCATCCCTCTTGCCTTCCTCCAAACCCAGGGGCTCACAGGCCAGCAAAACATTCTACCACTAAGATTCACTCCTGGCTGTTCTACTTTTTTCCTTTCACTTTCCTTTTTCCTTCCCCTTCCCTCCCTTTCTTTCTTTCTTCTTCCTTTTTGTGTTCAATGTTATTATTATACACTGTGTATGTTTACTTCCAACCTTTTAAGTGAAAAAAAATTCTAAGATAGAGTACAGGAAAATGAGAAAACAAAGCCAAATATCCTTTATCCAGATTAATCAACTAAAACCCACATTTTGACTTCTGTTTGTTCTCTTTAAAATATGTAGTAACAGCTGGACAGTGATGGTGCATGCCTTTAATCTCAGCACTCGGAGGCAGAGGTTCTCTGTGAATTTGAGGTCAGCTTGGTCTACAGAGTTTCGGGACTGCCAAGGCTACACAGAGAAACCCTCTCTTGCTACCCTCCCCCTTCCAAAAAAAAATGCAGTAACAACATAAACCTTCCCCTAGGAGAACACATTCCATTTACATCATAGAAGGGAGGTGAGGAGACAGGGTTTAGCTGTGAACTATAACAATGAAAAGATGCTGGATACTAGCTGCTGAGCCCTGCCTCCCTGCCTGCCTTCCTTCTCCCTTTCTGCGCCTTTCTGGCACTGCAGCTCTGTCTCCAGTGTTTAGGTCTAGACTGCACACCTCTGGAGGGCAGCGGCCATGTCTTCTAACTATTTGTCTTCCACTCAGCACAGAGGAGGCCCCACAGATAGGGCACATCAGGGGCTTATTTCATTTTTATTAAAGCACACAGTTCCGGTGAATGTAGTATAAGAAGCTCATTCATTTTTATTTTAATAAGGGCCTCTCTCTCAAATTATTAAATTATTATTAACTTCTTTTAATGTCTTCATTTATCATCCCACTCTTAGTCTCTGCAAGAAGGTGAGAATTTAGCAGGTTAAATTTACATATGATCTCTGACTCCTTTCCAAGGGATTCCCACGGTAATGAGGATGAAAAATTGCTAAGTCCGTCTCCAACCCATCTGCACACATGATGCTTTAGGGATTCATTAGACACATTTTCTTTGCCTATTCTGAAGATAAACTATGGCAATGTCTCCGTAGTGGGGCAGATGTAATCTCCCCCAGCCTGATCCACTACAGATCTTAGCTGCGTGGTGGGATTAAATATCTCAAAGGTCAATAACTCTTTCTATCATTTTTCACTAAAGTGTTTGCAGCAGGGACTTGCTAAAAGAACAGTGCTTGGAATCTGGCATCCAACTCCTATTTACCCCAGCATGCTAACCTTGAAGATTCTATGCCAAAGTCAGCCCTTGACAGGTTACTGCAAGCATTTCACCTCACACCTTGGATCAACTGAAATGTCTTAGGAAAATGGCATTTCCAAAGGCAGAGTTCCCAGGCTGGGTACTCAGAAAGACAGCATAGAGTCCGGCAGACACAAGCAGGTGCTGATTTGTAGGAGAGGAAGGAGAGACGACCGGGAATGGGAGTAGTCACTTTGTCCTGGGCGGCTCATAATTGCATGCGGTAGCCAACCCATCGTGACAGTGAAAATCATGTATGCCTATCAAGAGGTGCTTTGGCTGAAGACTTTTGGATTATGATCCATCACAGTACTCTGGTTAGTGCAATGTAAAGAATGGAAGGAAGCTGGGACTGCTGAAGGAACACAAGAAGAAGAACCGCCCAGTCCCTGGACCTATTCTCTACAACAGAATGAACACTCACTGGTAGAAGTGAAGCTTCTATTTAGGCACTGGTTTAACTTCTCCATGTTCAATGACATATAGAGATGATATACTCATTCATTAAAAATTAGGGTTTTTACTACCAGGTTGTGGAGAGTAGCCAATAGACTTGTTGATATCCCATGATGTTTTGGGATTGCCATGGGTTTCCTTCAGTCAATAACTCACTAAGATATAACCTATTCCTGGCACTTGAGATTTTATTTGGTGGCATAAGATGTCTAACTGGGGCATTGCCTCAACTATTATCTGACAACTACCTTTAGCTTCCTCTAATGCACGTAAATATTCTTGGAGGCTTCTACAGTAGGTGGTTTCCATATGGCTTTTTACACTTGATCTTAGCCAAAAGGCCGAGAAGCGATTCCATATGGCTTTTTAAATGGCATTTAGTATCAGTCACCTCTTCCTACTCCCACTTCCCGTCTGCTCCATCCCCTCCCTATTGAATCCCCCTGTTCTAGTTTCCCCTTTGTCTTTCCATAACAACATATTCTACTTGCCATTTCTTGGGAGAGTCACTCCTCCCTCCTCTTCCTTTACTAAGTATCTAACCTCTGTGGTTATCCAGTGGATGGCACATATATAAAAAGCTTAAAAGCCAACATTCATATAGAAAGGAAACACTGGACCAAACCCATTGATCCTAGCTAAGCCTTCTTGCACAAGGTGATTTTGTGAGGTATATCAGGGACAGATGCATTCTGTAAGCATAGCACTAATGTGTAGGGAAATATTAAAAAAACAAACCAGCACATTCCTGCACTCATGCCTCCAACTCTCTGCCCCAGCAGACTGGCCGGGCCATGTACCGGCAGGCAATGGCTGACCTATTTTTATCTCATGGAGACTGACTCAGAACTCCGTAATCTCTTCATCCAGCTTGCAGCAGGTTCCCACTGTTGGGTCACTACCACACCAACCTCGTGCTTCAAATCCCCCACCGCCTTTGTAGTACACATCTGACAAACCCACGCTTTGCTGCCGTACTTTTCTCTCTGAACCCAGATGAGCTACCACATGAAGGAAAATGCAACACAAATTTAGTTCAGAAAGAGTGGTAACTCAATCTCTGGGTGCACCAACTAAAACCTAAACTTGTAAGCCTTATTAAAATCTGATTTCTCCAGTGGCGAATCCTTGTGGATCCACCACGATACTGGGAAACTCTATCAGCACATCTTAACCATATGCTGTCCCCATTCCAAAAGGACCTAACTCTCTCCTGCTTCCTCTCTTCCTCCTTCCAACCCAGAAGTCCCGCCTACACACCCAGTGATTGGCTCCTTTATTTATTAGGAGATTGGTTCACAAGAAGCCACCTGAGTATGTGGCTCATGCCTCATTCCAGACAACCTCTCCTGGGAGAGCAGAAGTAACATAAAATACAAGCATCACAGAGCCATCCACAACATACCAATATCAGAATATTCCAGAGTGACAAAGAAAGCCTTCTCCTCTTCCTCCAGTGTCACACCATTGCACCTCAGGCTCTCTGCACACTGCTGGTACCTCTTGGACTCAGCTCCATGTCATGGGGCTGTTCTAGCCACTGCATCATGTAGATCTGTCTCCTGTTCTTTCTTCAGATCTCATACCAGCCACAGTTCATGCTGCTGTAACACTATTTACCTCTTCTACATTAGTGTACACATGGCTTGTGTCTTTCATACCACAAAGTAGATGTGTACTCTTTGTTTTCTCTTCTATCCTCCACGTGGAGGAAGGTGACTCGCACATAGTAGAAACGTTAAATGAACCAATGCTAATCAGAGGCCTGTGCAGCAGCAGAGAGGATTCTAGCAGAAAAGTGGTTCTGTGGTGCAGTTGAATCAAAGGAGGCCCCGTGTGGCCAACAACAGAGATGGTGGTTGAGGCTTTGAGGCAGACAGGGTCACAAGACCCAGGGTGCTACCCAGCATGACTAGATTTGGTTTATAATAGTAAGAAAACCAATATTAAAATAGGAAGAAGAAAAAGGATAAGAAAAATATGAGGAAAATGTATTGTGGCTTCACAATAGCTATAATTATATTGTTGCCTTGAGTTGTTATTTCTTCTTAAATATTTTCATTGGATATTTTCTTTATTTGTATTTCAAGTGTTATCTCTTTTCCCTGTTCCCCGCCCCCCCTCAAAACCCCCTATCCCATCCCCCCTCCCCCTGCTTCCATGAGGGTATTCCCCCACTCACCCACCCACTCCCACCTCCCCACTCTTACATTCCCTTAACCTGGGGCATCAAGCCTTCACAGTACCAAGGTCCTCTCGCCCCACTGATGCCTGACAAGACTATCCTCTGCTACATATGCAGCTGGAGCCGTGGGTTCCTCCATGTATACTCCTTGATTGGTGGTTTAGTCCCTGGGAGCTCTGGGGAAGTCTGGTTGGTTGATACTGTTGTTCTTCCTATGGGGTTGCAAACCCCTATTTCTTGAGACAGCATCTGATTTTATTACCCAGGGTGGACTAGAACTCACTATGTGGCATCTTCACTCTCCAAGTGCTGGGATTACAGTACCACCAAGCCCAGATCTCCATGGCTCTAATTCTAATCTTGAAAAATGACTTTAAATATCTACATTTGCTTTGTCATATTGAGATCCAGGATGAGATGATCTCTGCTTCAAAATGTCTAAAAGAAGTAAGAGCAAGAAGACAGTGCTGAAGGCAATCTGCCTCTGTGCTCTCCTGCTTCTGGGATGTGTGGTCCCTCCTGAGTCACTGGAACCACTGAGGTACCTCTACTCAGTTGCCAGATCTAGATGGTTCTCCATTCTACACCTGGCGATATATCCAACAGTAAGATGGCAAGAGATGCTGGTAAAAGCTGTGATGCAATCCAGAGATGTCCTGCTGAGGCTCCAAAGGCATCTGCGGCGGGCACACTTCAGAACTCACCAGCATCCTCTCTTCTTTGCCACCCTTTCCAGGTGCCCACAGAGAGAGCCTACAAAGTTCATTGCCTGTCAGTTACGACTTTAAGTTCCAAGCAACCCAGCTTCAGTATTCGAACATTCTAGAAGAGTCCAGTCCCTGTTGCCTCGGGGGAGTCTGTGACTTTAGGATTTTGGCAAAGGAGCAAACATCCAAAATCAAAACTCTTTTATTTGGAAAGAGAAAAAACAAATTCCTGAAACATTTTTATAAACTCAAAGAAAGTGCCAGAATACTTTTAGATTCAGAATTTAAATGTGATCTGGGAATGAGATGCTACTGGCTTATGGGGCCTTTAAGCTAATGTTTCGCATGCCAAGGGTCTGTGGGGAAAGGACAGCTCAACATCTCTCCCACTGAAGTCACATACGGTTCTAGAAGACAGGCCATAAATATCCCTGAACCAAGGTTTTCTCTAGACTGCCAAGACATCACAAGTCCACAGGGAGCAAGGCTCTCTGCTGGCTTACTGCATGGGCCTCACCTTGTAGCCCTCACTTGGGGACCAAAAGGAGGAACTGATGACCTAAAAAGCCACTGCTTGTTGATTAAAACCAGGTGCTTCACTTATTTTTACATAGATAAACAAACAAAAAACTCACAAGTTTAAAACTTACTTTAGAGACAAGAAACATTCCCCCAGGGCCCTGTTGTCTTCAGTTTGAGTCCAGCTTGAGGACCAAGGTAGATCTCCCCCCAAAGACTGATGGCCACAGGGTTATGTCCAACAGGGGAAGAGAGAGATTTTTGAGGGCAGAACCAGCTTCTTTAAATACCTTCCAATGTGTGTTGAGACAGATGGAAGGGAATTTGTGGGGTGCTTCCTGAGCTCTCTGCTCTAAGGGGCTCCCACCCCCTCATCTAAACATGCCCCTCCCATTCTTCCCCGCCCACTCTGCCCCACCCACTTTTCACCGCTCTCTTTACTGACCCTATTCCTATTAACAGCTCAGAGATTACATTTAGAAAACCAACGCTTGTTAGAAGCCCACACCACTTTTACATTTTTTTGCTGCTGCCACGGGTATCATAAGTCAGGTCTCTCCTTCCATAGCATCCATGGCCAAAGTGTGCAGCAAACTTTTAGCACACTAATGCATTTCCATGGGACTCTTTGGGCACACTGGAGTGGGCACACCGGAGTGGGCACAACGGAGTGCTAGCAACAGAAACCAAGTATTTCTGGGTGTGGTGGACCATATGTGTAATCTCAGAACTAGCAGGGTGGAAGCCAGAGGATCCCAAAGTTAAGGCCGCCTGGCTACATGAGACATTATCTAAGAAAACCGAGAGAATAAGAGGTGGAGTGGGGGGAGGAGGAGAGGAAGAAAAGAGAGATAAAGACAGGAAGAGAAGAAAAGAAATGAAGAATGGAAGGAAATGAAAAAGAATCAAGTACCACAAAAATGTTAGCCTGGGAAGCCCATTCTTCTCAAGGAGGACAGCCCTGTTCTCAAGCAAGTGCACAGGGCCTTGGAAGCACCTCCATGTGGTCCTCAGTATGGCAGCTTTGAAACTAGGACTGAGAGAGCATGACCTCTCTGGGTTATTCCCTCTTGAGAAGTCTGGGGGCCAAGCTCACTCGCTCATCGAGGTCGCATGCTTTTTCTCTGCACCCTCTTCTACACTTCAACAAAGGATGTGAATGGTAGAGGAAAGAAGCAAAAAGGCCTGTGGTTTTCGGGGTACATTCACTTCAAACCTCTAGTTATCGGGGTACATCTACTTCAGGCCTCTAGTTATCGGGGTACATCTACTTCAGGCCTCTAGTTATCGGGGTACATCCACTGCAGGTCTCTAGTTATCGGGGTACATCCACTGCAGGCCTCTAGTTATCGGGGTACATCCACTGCAGGTCTCTAGTTATTGGGGTACATCCACTGCAGGCCTCTAGTTATCGGGGTACATCCACTGCAGGCCTCTAGTTATCGGGGTACATCCACTGCAGGCCTCTAGTTATCGGGGTACATCCACTGCAGGCCTCTAGTTATCAGGGTACATCCACTGCAGGCCTCTAGTTATCAGGGTACATGCACTGCAGGCCTCTAGTTATCAGGGTACATCCACTGTAGGCCTTTAGTTATTATGGTACATCTAATGTATGCCTTTTGGATACAAGTCATAATAATGTACTTTGGTTGGAACCTTTAACAAAGAAAGAAGGTAAGTTATGTCTAAATTCTTTTTTTAATGCTATCTTTATTTTTGAGACAGTGTCTCAACATGTAGCCTTGGCTGTTCTGGAACTCAGTATGTAGACCAGGCTGGCCTGGAAGTCACAGAGAACTGCCTGTCTCTGTCTCCCGAGTGCTAGGATTAAAATTGTATCCCACTCCCCAACCCCAACCTTCACCCCTACCCCCAGCCACACACATACATACTTTTTGGAGATAGCATCTTTGGTATATAACTTAGGAGGTCCTCAAACTTAAAATCTTCCTGATTACAGCATCTTGGCTGATAGCCTGAGTGTATATATGAGTATGGGTAAATTTGTGAGTGTGTGTGAGTGTGTGACTGTGAATGTCTGAGTGTATGTGTGAGTATGTGTGTGTGAGTGTATGTGTGTGAATGTGTTGAGTGTGTGAATGGGTGTATGTGTGTGTGAATGTGTGAGTGTGCATATGTGAGTGTGTGTATGGATGTATATGTATGTGTGAATGTATGAGTGTGTATATATATGTGTGTGAATGTGTGAATATGTGTGTGTGAATGTATTGTGTGTGTGAATGTGTTGAGTGTGTGAATGTGTGAGTATTTGTGTGTGAAAGTGTGAGTGTGCGTATGTGAGTGTGTGTACGTATGTGTGAATATGTGAGTGTGTGTATATGTGAGTGTGTGTGTGTGAATATGTGAGTATGTGTATATGTGAGTGTGTGTGTGAGTGTGTGTGTGTGTGTGTGTGTGTGTGTGTGTGTGTGTGTGTGTGTGTTTGGAGCCAGAGTTTCAGCCCAGGCTGACCTAGACTTCATGTAGCCGAGGCAGTCCTTCTACTTCAGTTTCAAAACACTAAAATTGTAGGGTATACTACCATACCCAGCTGTGACTGAATTTTACAAGTACTGGTCAAGTAGGCTTTAGGGCAGACAGGCACAAAGGCAGAGCTTGAGAATATGAAGGAGAGAGAACTGTGAGTGATTCCCACGACATCACTGATATCCATCCTCAGCTGGCTTTTGTGATATGGCCACTAAAGATTTTAAGTCTAGTTTGTAGTGTTGGTATCACAAACCTGTTTTGCCAAATGCACAGGACCCGCTGCTGATAAGACTGCAGAGATGGTAGCCAGACTCTCTTGGGTAAAAGGAACACCTCGCCCCAACAACAGATCCAGCAATCAGTTGTTCCCTGCCTTTCTGTCACAGTTGAGTGTCCGAAAGAGCACCACCGTTCTGTGCATACATGTGCGCACACCATTTGCACTAAACTCGGTAATCCCTTTGCTATGTGAGTATTTAAACCAGAGACTGTGCTCTAGCCAAGAGAGCTTACCATCCCATGTATAGAAGAAGAAACTGCCCTGGCCTCATTCAGCAGGAACCCGAGGAAGTAGATTCAAGCCTCATTCCCTTCCTTCCCAATACTGCATCTAGCTGGTATGTTCTACAAGTTAGATAGGAGCCAACCAATTTCTGCTCCTTGCTGGCAGGTTCAAAACTCCTCCCTTAAGCACATATTGAACACACACCTAGAAGAAGATGCTTCATGCCCGGGGGACAGGAGTGAACCAGACGTGAAGTTGACCAGTTAGCTCTTCAGTCTCTATAAAGCTAGATCGTGCTGGCGTGCCCAGCTTTGGCTATACTCAGAATCCCTAAGGAATTGAGAATCCCTAGGAAAATCTCCTCAGCCTACCGAGCTGTAAGAGTGAATGGCTCCTGGATGAAGGAACAGACCCTCGATAGAGCAATGGCTGCTGTGTAACCATCTCTAACCCCTCCCATACCAGCCCCAACCACGCCAAGGGACCTAAAGACTACAAGGATTCCTTTTAAAAGGAACTGATCTCTTGGCTAAGACTTGAAACAACCTGCTGCTTGGAAATCTACAAAAAGGTGGCCCAAAATTATTTCTGGAAGGTCGACATTGGCGTTTTTAATTTTTTTTTCATGAATAACTGTTACAGAAAGAGAACTGAGAGTCTGCCTTATCTTTATGGATTTGAATTTGCTTTCCTTCCAATCAAAGACTCAGATAAGATGGGGACCTCGTAGCAGAAAGAATGAGGAGAGAAAGAGAGAGGTAGATGAGAGGAAGGCAGGATCACAGGGCTTTAGAAGGGGGAAGGAAATCTGCATTCTGTTCCCATAACACCAGCTAGCTGTCCACCCACATACTGCCCTTAATGCTTGGGGGCCATGACTTACCTGACTCAATGCTGTCCTTACACTCTGGCTTGGAACACCTCCCAAGCTACCCTGCCTCACTTCCGCATTCTCTAATGCTGTATAAGAACCTAGCTCCCAGCCACACCTAACAGAACCTACAGGGTTAGACCATCCAAAACTTCCTGGAAGATCTGATCTCTATCTAGCACAGTAGTTACTTCAGAGCTGTGGGACTCGGGGCTTAAACCTGCCAAGTCAAGTCCTTTCAGAGCTGAGAGCCACCTCTGGGGTCCACCCAAAGCAGTCCTGCTCCTGTCTCCCATTCATTCCCCACCGTGGCCATCAGATGGCACCAGGGTTCCACAAGCCTTCCAGGAAGTTCTGCCAGGTGTCTGTGATCCCTTCACACATACCTTTGCTACTCCTTCCAAGTCTGTGGGAAGGACCTTGGAGCCTAACTGCTCTCTGGAGCAAGTTTTGTATGTCTAGGCCTCTTACAGCTGAACTGAGCTGGACCCTCCATTTGTGTGGTGCATGCTGTAGCACCTGGTACAGGAAAACACAATCCCCATGGGTCATAGACCGCTGATCTGGGACTTGATAGGGTCCTAGAATGGCTGAACCTAGGGAGAACAAGAGATCTGGCTCTATCATATTAAGGTTGTTTCCGGTTCTCCTCGGTCCATTTCCCCTTTGAAGCCACCTGCCTCAAACCTCACCGTTTCTGGTTTAAGCAGGGGACTCAGACATCTGAGTTTCTTCCTAGAGCTACTTTATATTAATTTGTCTTCCTGGCAACTCTTGATAAATTGATCACTTTAAAACGTTATTTGCTGTGCTGGGCAGTGGTAGTGCACGCCTTTAATCCGGATTTCTGAGTTTGAGGCCAACCTGGTCTACAAAGTGAGTTCCAGGACAGCCAGGTCTACACAGAGAAACCTTGTCTCAAAAAAAAAAAAGTTATTTGCCAAGTAAACTCACTTTTTTCCAGTTGGTCTTTGCTCCCTGAAGTACCAACCAGATTGATGGTAAAGTAGCTTGATTTCCCAGTGTTCCACACTGTAGTCATGTGGCCCAGAGTAGCCTCAGGGACTGACAGGAGCATCTTTGACCAGAGCGGGTATGCTGCTGTGTGTGTGTGTGTGTGTGTGTGTGTGTGTGTATCTACATACCTGGTCACCTGGTTATAAACATGGCTAAAAATAATCTAAGGCCATAAGGACAGAGGAAGAGGAAGAGAACACAACTTTAGAAAATTCACCAATAGGCCACAGGATATATGTCAGCCATTGCACATTATGCACACAACATGCAATTGATCTGAAAGTCAAGTTTCAATTCCATAGAATCTCCCAAGACAAATACTCAATTCAAAAATTCTTGCCTATCCCCTCCCCACTCATCTCTCTCCTACCTGAGATGTTTGTCTTCCAAGCGGCCAGGTTGTAGAGAAAGGGCTGTAAGGACAGGCCTTCAAAACTTCACTTCTACTTCAAGTTGATACCTGTAGACAGGAGCTTGGGTTTAGACACCACCACCTTGATATTTTACAACCCTGTGCCAGGCAGAAACAAATTTTATAAAAGCTATTTGAAATCTCTCTTCTTTGGGGGGTGCCTCAAACACTCTGCTCCCGACAGCCCTAAGGCTCATTCCTGTTTCCACCTGTTTCAGCCCTGGGAATGCTAGGGAAAAATCCTGAGCACTTGGCGGCTGATCTTATCACTTCATGACCTGAGACACAATGAGGCCAGTAAAGTGCATCTCTAGTTTTTAAAGACTAGAGGGCTCTGTTCTACTGACCGGTTTAACCCAGCAGTTCTCAACCTTTTGTAACCCTGTAAGACACTGATGAGACTTAGCTTGCCTAGGACGACCTCCCCCCCCCCCCCCGAGTGAACAACACAGAGCCGAGATCGATGCAAAAGCAAGAGGAATTTATTGTTCCAACGTGTTGGGGGCGTCCTGCACCCAAAGGAGAGGCAGCAATGCCTGGCAGTCTGTTTAGCCAGTTTTTATACATCTTTCAGGGGTAGAATAGAGCAACAGCCACTAGGCACAATGTGTTTGGCAGAACAGTGTGACTTTTAAACTGATTGGTCCTTAGGGAATGAGGTAGCAAGGGCTTTTCTTTTTTTTTTTTTTTTTTTAGTTTCAATGTTTTATTATAAAAAGGTAAAGAGAGAAAAGGCGATAGAGAAGTAAAGAGAGAAAGAGAAGATAGAGGAATAAGGGATGACCATGACCACGTGGAAAGAGGGGAAAGAATAGAGAGGGGGGGAACAGAGAAAGAGGGGGCAGAGAGATAAGAGGCCAGAGAGGCAAGAGCAAGGGCTTTTCTTATCTGGGGGGAGGGGCAGGGGCGGTGGTGCCAATGGTTCATCTGCCTTGAGGACTGTGTCTACAAGCTCTGGGCTTCCCTTATCTGCAGGTGGTCAGCAGCTGCCCCCCCCTATGGTCTAAGGAATGTAATTAGCCTCTTCCTTCCAGAGGGGAGGAGTGCCTATGTGCTCTATGACCTTTCTCTTCCAGGAGGGGAGGGGTCCGGTAGAATTTTCCAAAGTACCTGAGCTGACCTCTTCAACCCCTTTGAAAGTCGAATGATCCTTTCACAAGAGTCACCTGAGACCAATAGAAAATACAGATATTTTCATTAGGATTCATAATAGCAAAATTACAGTTCTGAAGTAGCAACGAAAACAATTGTTTGGTTGTGGGTCACCACAACATGAGAAACTGTATTAAAGGGTCAGAGGACTAGTAAGGTTAAGAACCACTGGCCTAACCCATTGACGGACTCAAGACTTGAACATTAGGAAGTGATGAGACTGTGGAAGGTGGGACCTGGCTGGAGGAAGTAGGTAACCTGGAAGCTTGCCTTTGGGAATGCTCTCTTGCTCTAGATCCTTCCCATAAAGGCTCACTCTGCTTCCTGTCAGCCATGAGGTGCACACATTCACGGAGGCATCTTCTCTACTGAGACCCTCTTAGATGACTGTAGCTTGTGTCAAGTTGACATAAAACCAGTCAGCACAGGACTCAAAGCCTGTCTTGTCTCCAAGCACCCTGGGAAAGCACAATTCATATGAACTTTGCCCTTGTCACCACCTGTTCTGTGGGGAATGAGAGGCTTGAACTTGTCCTACTTAGGATTTTCTTCTCAACAAGGTCCTACAGGGTTTTTGGTTTTGGTTTTGTTTAAGTTTTGGAAGCTATGTTTTTGTGCTTCCTGTATATTCAGGTAATATTTAATTTGTTCTCCAATCTCTGATGGGGTTGAAGACTAGTTATAATCTCATAATCAAACTTAAGTTGTCTAGCACTAAGGAAGATGATCTAGAGTTGAAAGAATAGTTTTCAGGTAGTAATGCAAGTTAAAATCAGAACGTGATTCAGGTATAGAATTGTAAACTCTTTAAGTTAGGATAGATATTAATGTACCTAAGCTGACAAAATTGATGGACTGGATGTTATTAGTGTATATCATACCTTATAGTTTACACAGCTGTTATAACTATGTTCATTGTATATGTGAGAGAAAAGGCCTTTTAATGGATGAAAAGGGTAAAATGTTGAGGATGCTTATATTATGTTAATTGGGTTCCCAAATTACATTTGAATTCACTTCATGTAAGATGCTGCAAGCCCCTGTTGCGGTAAATTTCCAACCCAAATACCCAGTAAAAGAACTCACAACTTAATAACAATACAAGCTATACGCCTAGATTGGGCAGATCTTCCACTACACTACTCTATTCCCATCTATGTTATCCCATATAACCTGGGTTTCTCCAGGCCACGTGCTTCTCTCCATCCTCCTTCCACCTCCTCCGTTGAGCCTCTCTCTTCCCATCCACCCTTTCTCCTCCCCCAAACCCTTCAACTCCTCCTTCCCTCCTCCTGCCCAATCATTGGCTCTAGTCTTTATTTGAAAAGTGAAGGTGGGCAGAAGGTTCACAAGACACCTGTATAAGCGATTAACTCCTCATCTGCAGCCCCTCCCAGGAGTGGAATTAGCATCAAAATACAAGCCCAGGGTTGTCTACCACAGGTCCCCATCCCCAGTTGGCTCTAATTGGTAAATAAAATTGCCAGCCCGCCAATGGCTGAGCAAAGAGACAGAGGTAGGACTTTAGATTTTTCAGGCAAGGGAACCTGGAGAAGAAGAAGGATTTAGAATTGCCTTGCAGGGGAAGCTGGAGAATCAAGCTTGAGAGCTGTAGGAAAGAAAGCATACAGAGACATGTAAGAATCAGGGAAGAGTGGCCCCAAGGGACCCCTCCGTAATTGGGTCTGGGGTAGCATAGATGGGATATAGATTTTAGTAAATAATAATTCAGGAGTATTGGAGGGGAGGTGTTAGCAACATGGAAGTTTGGGAGTGTCCCAGCCATTGTACTGCTTAAGGCATATTAAAATAGAAGGCTGTGTGTGTGTGTGTGTGTGTCTTTCATTTGGGAATCCACAACATTGGGGCCGTAGCAAGAAGTGCCCACAGCCATCAGAGAATTTAGAGTAGATTAACCTACTACTTTTACATATTTAATTTTATTAATGTACAAGTATAAAATTTACAATTCCATATATTTCTCTTGGATCATACTGATAAGGGTCATTATTGAACAACATGACTATCCAAATGGCTCTATGAGAATTCACTCAATAAAATATGAATAAACTTTTAATAAAATATTAAATAAGGAAATTAAAGAACAGACATGGCTAGATCATATTGCAGAAGCATTATATATAATTTTTGTTGTTTTTCAAGACAGGGTTTCTTTGTGTAGCCCTAGCTATCCTGGAACTCAAAGGGTCTACCTGCCTCTGCCTCCTGAGTGTTGGGATTAAAGGTGTGTGCCACCGTTGCCTGGCTGCATTTTTGTGTAGGACCAGCCACAGCTTGGAGAAGGTTCTGAGAAAGGGGTGTCTGGGAGCAGCAAAAAGAACAACTTGAAGTCAAATTGTGGGGTACAAACTGATGGCCTGTACTCAAGACAGTTTACTCTTGCAATTTCAAAAACTCTCTAGATCGCTCATCTCTTGCAGATCAAAAGCTCATTCTGTTATTTATATATCAATTCAGTCATTACCCCAGGTTCCCTTTTGATTATCCCATGAATTAGCATCACATGACCCCAGCCCCTTGGTTCTTAGAAACAGTAAGCACATTAAAATATATATATATATATATATATATATATATATATATATATATATATATATATTGCAAATGAATTCGGAGATCTGCCTGCCTTTGTAAGCACAGACTATAAGCTAGCTGGTTGGGATCTAACTCTGAGATCACCAATCTTACCATGCTTGGGCCTAAACTTGCTCTGTCCCAGCCTGACCTTGAACTCAGGGATCTGCCTACCTTTGTATCTTTCTGACAAATTGGCTCATAGTGCAGCTGCCTCTGTTCTTTAAGGTCCATGAAGCCCCTCACATAATTCATATTGCATCCTTATATTTTACATAGTTGAAAAAATTACATAGTTTTACACTCATGTTTTCAGAATTCATTCCCACAGCCTTAAGGGCTCTCGTGAAGGTCTCAGTGTTTATCATTTTTACTTAGGACATAGACATACCCTTGTCTCCCAGACTGTCTCTGATTATCATGGAATAATTAACCTTAACTGGGGGAACATTCCCTGAAGAAGGAACATGTAAATATGTACAGTATTTTACAAACAAGCCTCACACCAATAGCAACCATCAACACTGGTGGAGGCTACTTCCTTCTCTCTCTTTTCCAGGGTTGGGAACCATGTCACACCATCCCTGGCAATGGCCAAGTCAGTCTCAGCACATTTTGTATTTTTAATAGTGAGGGTTGGCAATTTTTTTTTCTGAAAAGACCCAGGAAATAATTCTCTTTGCCTCTTAAGAGAGTCTGCCTCAATTACTCAAGGCAAAGGTAAGCCATGATAAGCCTACATGAGTGAGCACAGTTGGGTCCCGGGAAGCTTTATTAAGACCCACAGCTGAATGTGCACTGTAAGTGGTTGTTTGTCAACTCTTCATTACTGTGCAAAGTACCATGAATTCAAATATCAGCATGCCAGGTTAGGGAACTTTAAATTTATCAGGTTTTGTTGGACATGATAACATTAAAAAGAAAAAAGAAAGAAAGAGAGAGAGAGAGAGAGAGAGAGAGAGAAGGGGTAAATAACTGGGGCAAAGGTAATGTTGCCTCATTTGAAAAAGAATGCAATTCCCTAAGTGAGACAGAAATGATGAGGGAAAAATTGTTTTGTCAACTCCTTTAAGAGATATGAACAAAAATCAACTTTGTTATTCATGGTTACGTTATAAATAAGAGGTCAGAGGTGACAAAGAGGAAGTCCTCTGAACGTCGGAGATGGCTTTCTTTCACCTTTCTTTCATAGGAAGGAAGTCATGGCCGTGAGTTACAGAAACCAAGTCCCATCCATTGCACCCATTACTTTTCAGCTATGCCTGGAAACAGGTTTCTGAAATGTGTGTTCAGAAGAATAGAAAGGAGGTGTCAGGTAGAAAGGAGCATGAGTGATAATTGGGAAACAGAAGAGTTCACCCAATCTTAGTAGGGGATAAAAATTACTAGGAAATTCTCTCCCTATCAACTAACTACTTCTACCTCCTAACCTACACCATCATATTGGAACAAGAAAAAAAAAAAAAACGACCAAACAAAAAAATGTTATCACAAATACCTCAGCATCTAAGATGTGTGTCCCACCTTACCTAAATTAACAGACAAACTTGGGTTCAGTCTTACAGCATATTGCAATCTGTAGAATTCTAGTACATGGTACCTTTTGACCCACTAGCTTTTCAGATAAGGGAACTAAGATCTGCATGTTACCAAACTAGAATTCAACCCTGCACCTAGAGCCATGTGTCACCATGGATGTGCGGATTTCTGTTTTTTAAATAGCTAGCTTTTCCGACCTGGTTTATTGTAACAGTATGCTGCCGTAATAGGAGACAGATGATTTCAGAGGAGAACAATACACTATTATTAGTTGCATATCCTCTTCATTTGTGCTTCCTCCACAGTAGTCCTGAGAAAAGAAGTTGACTAGGGGCTGAACTCAGAAAACAGACACTGAAAGGGAAAGTGAGACATTTGTGGAGAGAATGTTTGGGAGGGAGGGGGCACCATAGCAATTTATACACCTAATGGAGCTCTACCTTGCTGGGGAAACCTCAGACTTGTCTCCTTGAGGCAGCCATTGGGTTAGCTACCCACCAACTCTTATACTGGGACAATCTGAAAGGGCAAAGGCTCTAATGACTCCCTTCCAGCACTTGCTTCAGCTGTGTGAAATCCAAGGCTGTGGAATCATGAGTCCTTAAGATAGCTTGGAAATCATGTAAAGCAGAGGTTGTAATCTGGTGAGCATACTCTATGAAAGATTGCTGGAGGTACAGCGTGATCCCTTTTGGACAACCAACTCTGCCCTTTCGAAGAAGCAGTGTAATGGGTCGTAGTGAACGAGTGATCCCGGCTGGGCTCCACCACACTTCTCTCACAAAGGCAGGGCCAGCTTCTAGCCATGATATTTTATTTTAGCATGGAGGAAACTGAGACCCATGGAGCTGAGCCAACATCTGCTCATGGCCACAGTTAGGGATCTTACAGTGGAAGGAGTAGCAGAGCTAAAGATGATCAGCTCTAGTTTCCCTTCTAGCCCGGAGCACATTACACTCAGTTCTACCAAGGTCCTTTGCAGTAATACAGTGCTTCTTAACCGGTGGGTCATGACCCCTTTATAGGATCAAATGAGCCTTTCACAGGGGGTCACCCAAGACCATCAGAAAACATAGATAATTACACTATTATTCATAACAGTAGCAAAATTACAGTTATAAAGTAGCAATGAAAATAATTTTATGGCCGGGGGTGTCACTACAACATGAGGAACTGTATTAAAGGGTTGCAGCATTAGGAAAGTTGAGAACCACTATAGTAGTGACTACCCTACCCTGCACTGATGCCCTCGTGAGCAGAAAAAGACGAGGAAGTTATCACTGATTTCTAGGGTTGTGTCTTACCCATATTTCAACCACAGGATCCGAACAAAGCTTTCCATCTTATTGGTCAGAAACCCAGGAGAGAAAGAACTGTAGAGGGTAATCTCTAACCTGAGCCCCATCTCTCCAGACAAGTTTGAGCTAAGCACACAGGCCTGGGAAGACAGTTATCTGCAGTAGAATCTACCTGCAGTCAAATTATCCTATGGAGATGTCTCACAAGCGTAATGCATATATGATTAACATGCTGTATTTAAAAACTGACTTTGCCTCCAGATGCAAAGTATGTCTTTACTTTGTTCTAAGGCCTTGGAGACTGGACCATCTGAGCTAAAAACAAACAAACAAACAAACAACAACAAAACAAAACAAAAAACCATGTAAGTCCTCCCAGCCTCTGGCCTCTTGGTCTAGCAGTAGAAGATGTTCTCTTAGAGCCCTCCCAAAGGAGTTAGTGCAAACGGGCTGCTTCCCGTCACTGAAAGGCCTGCAGGTTGCTTCTGATCCTGCTCCTTCAGGCGAAGATTGAAGAAGACAACCTCATTCCAACCCATGACTTTCTTCCACTTTCCCCACTATCTATCTATCTATCTATCTATCTATCTATCTATCTATCTATCTATCTATCTATCTATCTATCTATCCATCCATCTATCTATAGATATACTGCTTTTATTAAACATCACTCAATTACTCAATTACAGTTACCAACTACTTACTTCATACAATGTTACTATATAACATATACGACTTCATAACATGTGTCAATTGACTACCAAAGACTATATGCACCTGGGGAGGGGCTGAGGGGAGGAACCACCTGGTGGCTTGAACAGGAATGTTGACCCTGCTTTGGGTATGTGCACTGGAGAGGCTGCAAGTCACAGAGAGAAAGAGCACAAGTGAAAGCAGAAACTGGTGGCTTCTGTGTGGGTGTGTCAGATTTACATCCTTTGCCCCAAACTTAACATAGAGGAGGCGGTTGGGGAAATGTCATCCAGATGGCTGGCCAGGGAAACCTGCTATCCAAATGGAGAAGGGTTGCTTAGAACAGGCTATTCTGTTGCAAAAGACATGCAAAACACATGGGGTCCTGGAGTTTTCTGATCCTTCTCAGTTGAAACCTTGGCCTCTGTTCCTCAGAACCTCAAAAGAACCTCAGGGATACAGGGTGACTCATAGACTACCAACCCAAGAGGGTTCACTCTATGGAGGCTGTGAGTGGAGTTCTTGCATGGATATCTCTATTGTGGCTTCTCCATGGTGGCTTGGTGACATAAATATTCTGTCCTTGCAGATAGTGGTAGGGAGACTCTCTGGGATGATATCAAAGCCCAACCAGTTGTTAAGTCGAGGGATGTGATTCTAAGTTATTGTGAACAACTCACAGCTTGGTGTTTCCTAGTTATTTTGGAGGGAACACCCATAAGTATTCTGGGCGGTGATGGGAGTTAAATGTTGAATAGGGACAAGATCAAAGCAGGTGCTCATGGAAACAAAGGCACCTGGAATCTCTATGAACTGAAAGAAGAAACGTGAGGATTAGTCACATCTAGGAGGCTTCCAAGAGTGATGGTACATAACAACCCTCTTCTGGGGCACAGATGGAAACAGTTATTTGGAAGTAATGTTTCTAAGTGAGCATCCTACCACCCACTGTCAAACCCCTACTGTGCTCAGGTACAGCACAGCATGAGAAGCTCAACAAGTGGCCTTAGATCAAAACTTGCCACCTTCTGGCCTCACCCAAAGCTCTGTGGCCCGAAGCGCACGCTAGTAGTACAGACTTTTCTGTTTCACATAGGCGAGAGCCCAGTGAACAGCAGGACTTCACAGGCCCCTCCATTCTGTGACTACTTAACTCCAGATTTTCAGCAGCAGGGTCCACCCCCAAGGATTTTCCATGGTGCAGATGCAGTGTTTCTGGTTCAGGGGTAACAGAGACAGTTTGTCCTAATGGGGTCATGAAAAGCAGGAACAATTCTTAGCTCCCAAGTCTGAAACAATTACAATGGAAAAAGCCATCATGGTCTACTCTGTGCTGGTCACAAAGGAATGTCCCCATGAGGTCTCAAGGTTTAATTCTTTCTCTGCACCGATTTTCCCTTAAACAACCAGATGGACACGGTTCAAGAGAAGCCTGCCCACCATCTCCCTTTTATGTCTCTGCTGCAAGGTAAGATCCTGCCGTGAACGCTGAGGCTAGTGTGTAGAACTCCCCCTCTTGCATGTCTTCATTTGATAAGGTTCATAAGGCAAGGGCATCACAGTCTCTTCCAGAGGAGAACCTAATGCTTAGAAGATATCATCTGAACATGGATCCTAAACACCAAGCCCAGGACTTTACCCCAGGCATACTCTTCCTCCAGCTTTCTTCAGCTGGAGCTAGTAAATGCTCAGAGGATCACACTCCCAATGTGTCTTACAGTGATGATACTATGTCTTCCTCAGCTCCCTCTCATCAGGTACCTGTTCCAACATCCTGATCTACTCTCTCCATCCATCTACACCACTAGGCTTTTGATCTAAGTCACTCTTGTCTCTTCCCAGAACTGATTTTAAAAAAGTCTTGTGTCTTGTGTTCCAACATCATTCTTGCCCAGTTTATCTGTCTCAGTGACTGTTCTATTGCCATGAAGAGATACCATGACCAAGGCAGCTTCTAAAAGAAAGCACTTGCTTGGAGGCTTATTTAAAGCTTCTAAGTGTTTTAGTACATGATCATCATGGTGGGAAATAAGGCAGCAGGCTGGTGGGCAGGCATGGTGTAGGAACAGTAGGTGAGATATTGAGAGACTGCATTCTGCTCTGTGGGCAAAGACAGACAGACAGACAGAGAGCCTGGCACATGTTTGAATCTTGAAGCCTATACCCAGTGACACACATCCTCCAACAAGGCCACACTTCTTAATCCTTCTCAAGCAGTTTCACTAACTAGGGAGCAAGTGTTCAAATACATGAGCCTAAGGGGGTCATTTTCATTCAAACCACCATAATGTTCATTGCTTTCCATCATGATCTGTGCTGTTTCAGTAATGAACTTTTTCCTGTGTGACTCCCTAATTGAAAAGCCCTTACAGAATCCCCGTTTCAACCATAAAGAAAAGAAGAAAGTACTTAGCATGTCTCCAAGCACTTAATAGTTTATCTGTATGTTCACTGACTGTTCGTCTTCCTCCTCACAGCAACCCCCCCACCCCCCCATTCCATCACCCCCCACCCCACTCCTGTCTTCAGTCACATTGGCCTCTCTGCAAATCCTCAAATGTGCTAAGCACCCTTTCCTACCTGGGGGCCTCATGCTGCTTTCTCCTTTGCTTGAAAGTCTTCCTGTCTGCGGTGGCTAATCTTGGTTGTCAACTTGATGGGATCTGGAACCAACTGTGTGTAGGCTTAGATATTTCTAAACCTACTTTATTTAGGATTCTAAAATGCTTTAACCTCCCTTCTAGTCCACTGATCAGAGGTATCAAGGAAAGGATTATAGGAAAAGGGGGTTGTGGAGCTGTTTAGAAGAAGTTCTTTGGGGCGATTCTATTCTTCGCTGTCAGAATACCAGCAGTCTAGTCCAATAGCAAACACCAAACACGAGTCAGTAGGAGCGGCTCCGTGAAGCAGAACTCAATGAAGCAGAAACCATAAGGTTCCAAATCAGAGAGAAACAGCTGGAACACCACGAGAAGTTCTTTGGCAGCATTTCTCCCTTCTAAGTGAAGACAAGCAAAGAACAGCAAAGCATTGCAAGGTGTAACAATGCAAGAACATCCTCTCACTGTCTGTGGGGTTATATTTATATTCTTTCTAAACATCACGTACCCTCCCAAGCATCTACTCCAGCAAAACATCCTCCCAAGTGTCTGCTTCAGCAAAACATCCTCTCAAAAAACAGTTTCCAGAAAAATAGCATGTGATACAACTGAGTTTCCAAAGAGAGCAGAAATTTCCACTTCGACTAACTAAAAAGCAAGCTGCTAGATTCACTTGTGAGGAATTTTCCTTATCTGTTTATTCAAAGTGGGAAAACCTACCCTAAATCTGGGCATCAACTTCCCTTGGAAGCCAGATAAAAGTAGATCAGAAAGAAAACCTTTGCTTTTTGCCTTATTGCCTTGATAGTGAGTTCATCTACTCTGATGCTGCTGCTGCTGCTGCTGCTGCTGATGATCATGATCATGATGATCATGATGATGATGATGGTCTTTGGCCTGCCAGTGTGGACCAGTCATGGCTCTTCTATCATTGTCCAGGCTTCAGATCCATGGTGGGACTGATGAGTCATTCAGCCTCTTGGATTGAGATGCTTTCATGCTCTTAGCCTCTCTGGTGTGAAGACAGCCAGTGTGGACCACTCCACTTGCTATAGGTCAATCTTATGGGTCTTCTTTTAATATATATCCATTACATCAGTCCCGAACCTCTACAGCACCCTGATACATTCTCATTCCTACATGACAAAGAGTGGAGCAGAGCTCCTACCATTTGATTCCTAAGGAAGTTTTTGGTCTCACCTAGTGTTACTTCTTTTTTTATTTTATTTTTTTATGATTTACTTGTATATGTGTTTGCCTGCATGTATGCATGGGTACATCATGTCGTGTGTATCTTGTACCCAGAAAGACCAGAAAAGTGGGCTAAATCTCCAGGAACTAGAGTTACAGATGTCACCATTTGGGTGCCAAGAATCAAACCTGTGTCCTCTGCAGGAGAAGAAAGTACTCTTAACCACTGAACCACCATTTCTCCAGCACCCAAAACATTATTTCCATTTTTAACTTTTATTTAATTCATGCATGCCCATATATCCCACGGGCCACATGTAGAAGTCAGAGGAAAACTTGTGGGAATCAGTTTTCTCCTACCATATGGGTTCCAAGAATATAACTCAGCTTGCCACACTTGGTAGTGGGTGTCTTTATCCACTGGCTCTCAGATGTTTAGGAAATCTTTTCATCATGCCTAAATACAGTCAGTGTATTTCATTTTTATATTCATATTTCTCCTTCATGGAAAAAAGTTACAGTTGTAATTTGTTTATTATTTACAGGATTATAAGTCATTGCTACAAAAATTGCTGCTGATAAACAATTTAAAACATGAAATATAAATGTATCCTGTGCTCATGGCCCTGTCTCCACCTAAGGTCTATGGGTCAATAAAGCCAGCATCTACCTCCCACCTCTTGTCCTTGTCAGAACAACCAACTATAGCAGACTCTCATGGTGACGGAGTGGCAGAGGAAAGCAAAGAGACATTTTAAGGTCTAGGCTGTAAACAGGCTGTCTGCAATGGTAGTCTCGTTCCATTGTCCCAAAGCAAAATCAAAGATTGTGGAAATGTACTCCAGACCTCTTGCAGGACAAAAGTCACAAGATGAATGGCTGGAAGAAGGAAAGAGACAATGTATTAGAGAAAGAATACCATGTACCACAGCATGCAACTGCTGAATTCCATCTTCCACTCTAAACTGTAAGAGCTATGCCTGTGTAATCTTCTCTACTGCATGATAAATCAAAAATTCAGTGTCTTAAAGATAATACTTCTTTATTATCCTGTGGGTTCTGTGTGTTAGGCATAGCTAGGCTTAGATCTTCGGGCCATAGTCTCCCAAGGCCACAGTCAAAATGTTGTCAAGATTGTGTTCTTGTTCTTATTAGATTACTAGATTTTGGGAAGACCTATTCCAGTCCCTTTAGAGTTGCTGGTAACATCCAGTTCCCTGAAGCAGTAAGAACAGGGTTGCCATCCCTTCCTGGCTGGTGCCTGGTGGCTGTTTTCATCTTAGAGGTATGCCACAGTTTACCAACACCTGATTACTTCCATAAAGTGCTAGCACAAAGTGGTTTACTTCCCAAAAGCCAATAAGAGAGCCAGATGAAGTCAGCCCAGGTAACCACAAGAGGGAGACTAAAAAATGGGCAAGTGATTGAAACAGAGCTTTCTCAAATAAGAATAGCTAAGAAATACTTCAAAAAGTATTCATCGTCCTTAGCAATTAGATAAATTCCAAGTTCAAACAAATGAAATTTCATCTCATCCCAGTCAGAATAGCACAAGTCAACAAAATAGTAAATGCTGTAGAGGTTGTAAAGAAAGAGTAGCTCTCATTCACTGTTGGTGGAAATGCAAACTGGTGCGGCCATTCTGGAAATCAATGAGTAAAATCCTCAAAAAACTAAAAGTAAATGTACCATATGACCCAGATATACCTTGGTATATGCCTGAAGGTCTTGACATTCCAGTCATTCTGGTCATGGTATTTCTTCACAGCCATAGTAACCCTAACTAAGACAGCTATATTCTTCCAGTTCCACTCTCTGCAGAACGTTTATCAAGAAGGCATGTTTTGTGAAAGGTCTTTTCCATATCTATTGAGAGTATGTCTTTAAGTCTACTTATATTAAGTCTATGCCTATAATCTATTTATATGATTTACTGTTTATTTTGACTTATATATGTTTAACCATCCCTGCATCTCCAAAATAAAGCCATCTTGGCCATGACGGGTGATCTTTTAGATGTGTGCCTATATTTGGTTTGCAAGTTAACACAATTAAGAATTCTTGTATTTATTTTTGTTAGAGATATTGGTCTATAGGGTTTGGTTTTAGTGTCTTTACCTTACCTGGTTTAGATATTAGAATAATATTGCTCTTGGAAAAGCTTCTTATGTTTCTATATTTTTGACTTAAAGATACACTCAAGAGTTTGGGAAAGCTCTAATAAAGCCAATGGTAAACCAGTAGTTAGGAAGAAGTAATAAAAATTAGGGCAGAAATCACTGAAATAGAAACAAAAATACAAAAAAAATGAAACTAAGAGTAGTTGCATATTTTTGTGTACATTTGTATAATTTTGGAATAACATGAGAAGGAATGATTGTAGTTCTTCTTTGAAAGTCATGTAGAATTTTCCTGAGAATCTGTAAATCTGGGGTTTTTTATTTGGAAGATTTTTATTATTGTTTCAATCTTATGTGTCTGTTTATATTGTTGGTCTCCTCTTGGTTTGACTTTGGTGGTTTGGATATATCTAAAAGTCAATCCATTCCTCTTAGGTTTTCCTGCTTAATAAAGTGTAGGTTTTTAAAATGTTCCCTCACAGTTCCTGAAATCCTTCCTTCTCTGCTGTGGTACTTTCCTATCCATCTTCCTATTCACTACTAATTTTTATTAATTTGAGTCTTCCCTCTCTTCTACTTGGATAACTTGGTTAAAAGCTTGTCAATCTTGTTCATCTTTCACTTGGTTAACTTGGTTAAAGGCTTGTCAATCTTGTCTTTTCCAAAAACAAAACAAAACAAAAAAAACCTCCCCTTAATTTGATTATTTGTATTTTTGCTTGTTTCTATTTCATTAATTTCTGTCCTAATTTTTAATTACCTCTTCCTGATTACTGGTTTACAATTTGCTTTATTAGAGCTTTTCCAAACTCGTGAGTGAATATTTAAGTTATTTGTTTGCCCCTTTTTTGAATTTTTTCAATGGAGGCGTGCAGTGTCACAAATTCCCCCTCTTGGGACAGTTTTCAGTGTTTCCCCGAGGCTTTGGTATGCTCTGTTTTCAGTTTCATTTAGTTCTAGGAATTTTTAAATTTCCTTCTTGAGTTCTTCCTTGACACATTCATCAATCAGTAGTGGGTCATTTAGTCTCCATAAGTTTGCTTAATTAATAAGATTCTTCTGCTATTGATTTTTAGCTTTGTTACACTGTGGCCATACAGACTACATGTAGTAATTTCACTTTTGAGATTTACTTGTGTCCCAATATATGATCTATTTTCGAGACACTTCCATGGACTTCTGAAAAGAATGTATGTCCTGTATTGTTTGGGTGAACTGCCCTGTAGGTACCATTAAAGGTTTGTGGATCTTGTTCATCTTAAAAAACAAAACAAAACAAAAAAAAACCCACAAAACAAAACAAAACAAAAAAACCCCTGCCCTTAGTTTGATCATTTGCATGTTTATTGTTTCTATTTCATTAATGTCTGCCCTACTATACCTACATTTATCCAGACTGCCATTTAATCTCAGCGTTTTTATTTACTTTTGGTCTGGATTATTTCTGTTGGAAAAAGATGTCCTAAAATAGTCTACTGTTGGTGTACTGGGTTTAATCTGTGGTTTAAAGTCTAGTGGTATGCCTTTTGTGAAACTGGGTGTGCCTGCATTTAGTGCATAGATGTTTAAGATTGTAGTGTGTTTTTGGTTGGTTAATTGTTCCTTTGGTCAGAGTGAAACATTTTTTGTTTTTTTACAGCTTCTGATTAATTTTGGTTTGAAGTCTAGTTTGTCGTATACTAGAACACTGCCCACCACCTAGGTGCTCCCTTATCACATTAACTTAGAATCCTTTCTGCATCCCTTCACTCCAAGATTGCGTCTATCTTTGAAGTTACGGGTTTTTTGTTTTTGTTTTTTTTAGACAACAAACACATGCATCTCTTCCCTTAACCCATTTAGTTATCTTGTGCCTTTTAATTAAGAATGAAGACACTGATATTTAGAGTTATTATTGAAAACCATATACTATTTGTTGTCCTTGGGCTTGTAGCCTAACTTTGTATTTCTGTTATTGTTTCCACAATTTCTTTTCCTCCTGTAGCCTTTTTGTGTTCTTCTTTTCAGTCCAAAATTTTGTATCTTAAATTCTCTATAAGACTGTTTGCTGACTAACCTGGAGCCCCATTTTTCACACCACTTAGGGAATGCCGCCTTTCAGTTTGTCCTTGGTTCATTCATGGGTTCCAGTGCCAGAATCCACTTCTTTGTGCTGGTTTCTTTGGATTTCCCAGGCTTCCCTGGTCTCCAGGGCTTTCTCCTTTGTTAGGCCTTGAATTTTGCAAATCCAAAGAAAAATAAGGGGACACAACACCTACCAGCATAGCCATCACTCGCTGGCAGTGGATTGAGCCCAACCATGTGGCAGGTACCCCTATTCTTAATCTTCCCCAACAGCAGAAAAACGAGTTTTAGCAAGCCAAATCTGTGACTGTGGTGACCTACACGACTATCCTGGTCTGTCCCTCTCACTAAGTATGTGACTAATAGCATTCATCATTCATACTTTACATATTCTAAACTCTGACTCACTCCAAACTTTGAAGTCAAGTCGCTTGTATTAGTCATGGTTCTCCAGAAAAACAAGGCCATCAAGAGTTACGCAGAGAGAAAGAAAAGTGTTGTTATGAGGCACTGACTTGTGTGATATAGAAATCTGTATTTGGCGAGGTAGGGACTCAAGAGCTGATGGTGTTCTGATACCAAAGCAAGGTCAATGTCTTAGGCAGGAGCCGTGTTTGCCCACACTGGCCCAGCCAGGAGCCCTACTTTGGGTGTTTTCCTGGTAACTCTGCTTAGTTATTCACCTTATGCTTGCCTTACCCTGCTCAGAACCAGCAAGGAACCATGCTTGCAAGCTCTCTAAGTGAGTCCTTCAGTCTTCCACTCCTTTTCCTGAGATCATGAGCCAGCAACCCAGCACTATGACTCTTTGGTAATCCCCACTAGGCATATTTCCTGCCCTCCTCCTGCAGCCAGAGAACCTAGTCCAAGCACTGGCCCACTGGCCAGACTTCACCCAAGCAATCACACACACACACACACACACACACACACACACACACCACTAAGACCCCAGTAACACCCTGGTATCCAGGAATAAATCTGATTGTAGTTCAAGAAAACACAAAGAGCTGAATGAAATAATGAAAACAATTCAGGATTTGAAAAGTGAATTCAATATTGAAATGATAAACAGATACTGAAGGAAACACAAGCTAAAAAGAAGATAGAAGAGAGGAATTTAGAAGACAGTATGTCAGGACTGGAGGACGACATAGAGAAATTGGACCACCCCATCGAATAAATGACAAATGCAAACAAACACATGAAAAGAATATGCAGGAACCTTGAGATACCATGAATTATAGACATAGAAGAAAGAATCCTAGGTACATGTTATAACAGGTCTTCAATAGAATAATAAAAGAAAATACCCCTATACAGTTACAAGAAGCACACAGATGCCAAATAGACAGGACTAGAAAAGAAACTCCCCATGACATATTATTTAATGTTGGATAGTCACACCAACTCGGAAGACAGGAGGCCTTTGCCACCATGCTCACAGACTCCTTGTATGCCCTATCCCTGAAGACTCCAGCAGTCAGGCTTCTAGACTCCTCTGACTACTCTTACAGCTGGAACCCCTTGAGGCACAGGAAAAGCCTGGCTTTTGCCTCCACCAGCTAGTTCTCACACCCCAGGAGCTTCATTAACCAGGTCCTGCTTCCAAGACTTCCCCTAACAGGAAGGGCCATTCTGGCTGTAAGGGCTATTCCCATCCCCCAGGCAGAAGAGTGGTCAGACATCACTTTACCAGAAAAACAAAAAGTTTTACCAATCCCTGAGCTTGGCAGAAAGTCAGGCCACATAATCCCTCCAATCCTAGGCCATCCTAGAAATCTCTGCATGCCTCCTGCACTCCTCAACCCTATATAAACCCTGTGTTCTGCTCAGTTCTTTGCTTCTTCTCACCCATATAGAGGCAGCTAACCTCCTGGGTTTTTCCCTCCCAATAAATCTCTTGTGTGAAGTTTGTGTGCATTGTGAATTTGTGGTATTCTTTGACTAACAACTGCAGGATGCCTTTCCATCCTAGCTATAATACTTAACACTAAATATACAAAACAAACAGTATTGCAAGAGAAAAGCTATAAGTCACATATCAAACGAAGCCCATCAGTGTAATAGCTGACTTTTCAAAGCCAAAAGAGCTTGGAGCAATGTACAGGACCTAAAAGAACACATAGGTCACTCCTGACTATTATATCCAGAAAAACTATACACCTGGTTGCAGCAGAAAGGAAAACTTTCTGTCATAAATATAGTCCAAAGTTATGGCTGGTCCTGAGCTGCTGCATAGCACACTCAGTCTTACATGTTATCTTAGTGCCCTGATATTATTAAAATTGTGCTCATGCTTTCTAGAAGAAAAGGATCTCTCAGAAACTGTTGTCATGAGAAAAGTTCATCTTTTTTGCACCCTAGAATCTTGATTTGCCCAGGCTTAAGACCCAACATGTAACAATTCACTATTTCTAAACCTATCCAAAATGAAACTCAATCATTTCTGCCTTTGACTCCACTTTCTACTACTCCCAGTTTGAAGATTTTTCCTTTTCAGTAGTGGAAAAGATGAGCTAACTAGAGCTTGACTGGTTATGCCATGGAGTCAGACAGTGGGGCAGAAAGAGAGACAGAAAGAGGTCCCGTAGTGCCAACAGCACACGCAGGCTCCAGTCAACGTTTTGACCTACATAACACAGCTAAACTTCTGATGTTTATTATGCAAAATGCAAATTTTAATGCTCATGAAGGTTTGCTGGATGAAAAATTATAATGAGGTTACCTTGAAACACAACAGCATAAGTCATTACGAGTTTAATAAAATACCAGGGAAAAGAGTTTGGGGTCATAGGTCAGCTCCACTCAGAAAGATCCCAGGAAGCAAGTCTGAGAGTCAGCATGTAGCTTCCACATCTAGATCCCAGAGGAGAAATGGGCAGGAGGAGGTCCCAAAGTCTCTCACAAAAGAGAGTTATGATATTACCTAGAAATGCATCCTTATTTGCTCATGCCCCATGGGCCCATAGCATAGCCATGTTGTCACTGAAGTGCAAAAGTAATAACATGAAATTGAGAAATCCGGCTTGTAATTGGATGGCCATGTATCCAGCTGTGACTGGGCATGGGGCAAGCGAATGCCAATAGTAAACGAGAAAAGAGAAGAAGAAAGTGGTGACATTCTAATTGCTGACAAGATGATCCCAGAAGTCCTTGTGGTTTAGGCGGAGGCTCGTTTCTTCATCCGTTACACAATCTTTCCTAAGTGCTGGCTTCAACTTCTTGTCATTCCTGTATTCCAACTGGTCCGTTTTGTTGTTTTGCACATTTCACAATCCACAGCCCACTGTCACCCTGCCTCTCTGACACCCTTCAGAGGTTGCTCTGTTCATGCCTTAGTGTTTCATAGAATATGCCTCCAAGCCCGAGCTCATGAGTAAGCTGCATAGGCAGGTAGTCCACCGAGTGCAGCTGACTTCCATGTGTTGTAGAGTCTCCTAGGTAACATTCTTCTTCTTTTCTAATGACCCTGGTCTTTGTCTTGCAATGCCCAACACATATTTCTTATTCACCCCCATGCTTTTGATACCATGCAGAGCTTAGCCTGGTGGACAGAATCAAGGCCAAGCAGCCGTCAGTTCTCCCACATCATTTCCTTTGCCCTTGCAAACCCCAAAGCAATGAAGGCAAACCAACGTGAGCCATGTCTGCTGTTGGCTAGAATAACTATTGCACCACCATTGCTTCCTCTGTATCCAGAGCTTAATCGTTCAACACTCCAATACTTCACTCTGCTGAGCTCGACTGTCCCCAGCTTTTGCCGGATGTTTCTCTTTGCTAACCTTGAAGCTCTGCAAACTGTTCAGCACTGGCCTGCCTCACTTGGAAAAGCCGAGCACCAATGATGCTCCGGACAGCGGTTCTGCCTTATGCTTCCCTTGACCCTTAAGCCACTTACTCTTCATTTTTCTTCTGGGATTCTGTTGTTCATGAGGTCACTCCCTGTCCAGAGGAGAGGAAGCCTGCCTGGATGAAAGAAGAGAGGGAACAAAGTGTACAGAGCTGGGGTTGAGAGGGAGATAGCCAAGAAGTAAACTTAAAAAAAAAAAAGGCAGAGTCTTGGCTGGAGCCAAAGATCCTGGGGCCATGACTAAGAAATTTCTGGAACCCACAAATGATGGTGGCAAAGAAAAGATGCAGCCAACTGACTAAGTGTCTAGGAAGCACAATTCGGGGTCCTTAACAGTATCCTCTGGGTGCGGGACAGAGAATAGATTCTCTCACCCGGGGTTGGATGAGAAAGCTGTAGGCTCTGGAAAGCAAATGGAGAAGAAAGGAGAGGGCGCACTGAGCTGACACTAGCTTTCAGACTGCGTCAGAGGACACAGCCAGCCTTATGACATCAAGGTCAGGAACCACAGCCTCTGCACAGCTTGGGAACGCTGCTTTTGTGGACAGAGGACCAAGGAGGCCCAGGAGGCCTTCACGGAGGCAGGCGAAATGCCCACCTTCACCCTGAAATGTTTACTCCAGACCATTTCCACATGGCACAAGAAAATAGAAACTATTGCTGAAACGTAAGACGCCGGAGGGGACCCTTGTAGGGTTTTTGTTTGTTTGTTTTCGTTTTGCATCACAGGCTCAAAGTAAGTACAGACTAATAATAACTAATAATATAATAACTAATAATAACTAATGATAACTAATAAGTAACATGGTTGAATGAAGTGGGTTGACACCCTTGTTTAAGTTTTGTTCAGACCCATAGCACATGTTAGAAATAATCCACACGGGAACACATTACTGGAAACATTTCTTACTACTTTGGATTTTTAAAACCACCCACAGAATCAGTTCCAGGTTTTGCAGGGGAAGGACAGGGTCAGGACAGTAATAATTCAGATCAAATGCAGCCTTGACCTCTGTGGGGGGGGGAATAATCTCCTCCCTTACAAAGTCATCCATTTAAGATGGCCTCCAAGGTCAGATGAGAATCAAAGCCACATTTCAGCCTCCTGTTGAACTCTCTCTCTCCCGCTTCTTCAGCTGAGATGAAGAACTAGGGGGGCCCAGGAAGCTTGCTCAGAGAGACACACGGCCTGTGGATAGGGGAATGGGGGTAAGAAAAACATATGCCTTTCTCAGAGAGGTTGTCTCCCCAGACACTGACTATACAGACTCTCAAGAATCCACCAAGTTGAGATCTCCATGTATTCTAGCATTCCTCAAAACTGCACAAACCCTTGTCTCAGACTGCCCTGGGTAGTTAGGCATTACCAGCTATACCCCCAGACTATCTGGGGGTAGTTAGGAATTACCAGCTATGCCCTAGACTATCCTGGGTAGTTAGGGATTACCAGCTCTCCCAGGAGTCAAAATGGACCTAAAGCCAAAAACAACAACAACAAACCAATAAACCCCTTCGGTTAGTTCTCCTACATCCGCTACAAGCATTTTATAAGTAAAATCAGATTTAATTTTTTAAATTGGCTGTAGTAAAAAGTTTCTTTCAAAAGGACAGTCTCACACTGTTTTTAAGAACCATGCATGAGGTAAGAAGCTATCCTACATAGGGATCTGGGCCATGAAGGGCGGTGTGGGGTGGGAGGGGTGTTAATGGGGCCGAATGAATGTGAACTTGAAACCCTTCTTGGAGCTTATAAACAGTATAAATTTATTTCACTAATCTTTGGCACAAAAAGCCAGCCATTTCTTTATTTTTCTAATGAGCTTAAGCCTGGCTCAGCCCCCTATGTCAGTTTCTGCTCTTCAGAGACATAAAAAAAAAAGCATTCTGGAAATTATACAATAGGAAATTTTAGAGAATGGCCTCCTGTCTTCAGCTCCTCCTGGTCTTCTCTCGGATGCTTACACTGAGGCTCTGTTGCCTCAGGCATCCTCTAAGCCAAAGAGGAAGGAGGTGTTTCCCATCTACCCCTCAGCCTGTCCACACCCCTTCCACAGACTCACTACCATCCCAATGCACAGATCAAATGCAGGTCCAACGCCAAAGGAACTAGGCTCTATGCATCCCTTTGGTTTTTTGGGTTTTTTTTTTTTTTTTTTTTTTTAGGCATCCACTTACAACAATGCTTTTGAGCTCCTCTCCTGAAGAACCTATCCTTGTTTCTTTCTAAGGGAAGCCTAACTTTACTGTGTAGAGCCTTCCTACCTTTGAAAGGATGCGGTAGATACTGACCATAATCTGGGAAAGTTTAGAGAACAGAGAGAATAGATTCTCCATTCAGGCTGGTTATATGGAAGAACCCCCTCCTCTTTTCCACTGGTAATTTTTCTGACTCCTTACAAAGTGATGAGATCCACACTACATTCCCTTATAGTCTTCTCCCTCAAGTTGTGTGACTTGCTGTGGCACTATTTGCCTGAAGGAGATGCCATTGGCTAATTCACACAAAAGTGCAGCATGCCCCTGTACCAGTAATTCTGTGTGCCCCTGGGCTTTGGGTCACCATAGAAGCACTGACCTCTAAGACATAAGGGAGAATGTGGTAATAGTAACCATTGTCCAGCAAGAGGGAAGATGTATGTCCCCAGCTGCTGAAGGATGTGTCCCAATTGTGCTGGTCCCCAAGGTAGGTCAAGCCAGGCCAAAGCTGAAACTTCCTCCTCTAGACATGCATTTCCTAGAATTTTTCTTCTAGGGGACCCTGCTTGGCTTACTGGAAAGAATGCTACATTCAAAGTCAGAACAGTTGACTAGCTGCTTCAACAACTAGGGACAGTGACTTATGCTGTCTGGTCCTCAGTTTCCTCAGCACTTCAATGTCCAATCCTGTTTTGGTAGATAAGAATCTACTAAATTGAATGAAGAGGGTAAAGTGGACAGGGTAAAGCTCATACCTGACTGAGGAGAGAAGATGCTCCTCGGTCCATAGGCCCGTCCTTTTTAAATTAGATCTTGCTGCTGTAGAAAGCTATTTTGCAAAAAAGAGACTCCTTCATAGCTGACTGTTCTTCTCCTTGATTGCTGAACTAGATACATCTTAATTTAGCTGGACACAGAGGAGAAAGGAAGACTTCCTCATCTCTCCAGAGTTCTGGCCTCAGGTTTCAGACACTGTAAAATATTCTCTCCTGGGTTAAGGTCTTATAATATATAGTATATATTATAGTATATAATATATACCCACCCCGCTGGGACCACCCAGAAGTGGCACCTACACCCCAGGTGGCTTTCATAAGGCCTTCATTTCTCTTTGGTCATGCCATTCATATGATCAACTCTGGGAAGAAGAGAAATGGACAAGAGGCACAAAAAATCTGGAGTTGGAAGGAAGAAGGGGAAAGGCAGTATCCCCAGGCCCCTGGCAAAGCAGACTTGGCCTCTAAAAATAGTTCTGTGATGTAATCCCCAGAACAAAGGATTCTTTGGCTCTAGGAGTCAAAACTCTCAGTTTGGAATTCAAGGAAAAGCTTTGTTACAAATACTTTACATGACAGAATCCATTAATATCTCCAACTAATTACGCCCATTTTGTAATCTGTGTGTCAAAAGTTCTAGCCAGGTCAGTTAAAGGGAGAGGCTTGGATTTATCAGGGGCCTCCCAAGTTCCTGTAAACGAAGCCACATTTGGCATTTCATCCAGCTCAGAGCCTTGTCTCTGAGATTTGCTCTAAGTCTCTGCTCCATAGAGTGACCCTGTTGGATTCTCCAGACTGGTCCTTTTATGGGGTGTTTGGAGAACCAGGACAGGAAGCAGAGAGAAATTGCTTTATCAAGCCTTAAAATGTGAGCTAATCTCAGACAGCAAGAGAATGGGGGAGTGTGCTTTTAAAGGGATTCTAGGTATGTTTCGGAATACCCTGCTGCTGATTTGTAAACTATCCTCAAACTCTTCTCTTTGCCTTTTATCTGCAAAGCTCAGATGCTATGGGGACAGTCAGGCTGTCTGTTCTGCCAGAGGAGACCAGAGACCATCATGGACATAAATTATGGAAACTGACAATTCAGAAAATGGTGGGCGAGACCTCTAACCAGACAGAAGACTGCCAAGAAAAAACAAAACAGTTCCATATTTGTATTCATAAGCTCCCTCCAAATTCAAACCTCTCATTAAGATAGACACCCAGGACTGGTGCGGTGGCTAGGGATTACTGAACACCTGTCCCCCTGATAACCAAAGGGAATATTCATCATGGGGAAGGCAGATAGAGGCACCTACCACTTAGGTGTGTTCCCAGATTGGAGAGGAGCAGACCTTTCCATCCTGTACACAGATTCATTGGGAGATTACACATAAAAGGAAAAGAATAAAAGCTCAAGTCGGCCAAGAACTTAAACTTAACTAATATGGTTGGAAATCCTTTCAGAACTCATTTTCTGATGCTTTTTATTTCATTTATTTGAATTACTGTTGCTGCTGCTGTTGTTTGCTGAGACAAAGACTTAGTTACTCTGTAGCTCAGGCTAGTCTAGAAACTATGTAGTTCAGTGCAGTCTCAAACTCATAGCAAGCTTCCTGCCCCAGCTTCTTAAGGACTGGGATTGCAGGAATGAACTACTATGCCCAGCTAATTAGTTTCTAATGCATTGATTTACTTATTTATCAGTGGGTTTTAAGGCTAGAAGCTCAGGATTCAGCAAGCCGCAAGGAATTTTTGTCCCAGTAGAGCTGCCAGAATCAGGAAATTGTGTTTGTGTGTGTATGAGTATACACATACCTGTATGTATATGCATGTGTGCACACACAAATACCAAGCAACCATTAAAGAAAAAAAGGGCCATGAATTTGAAAGAGAATCAGAGGAGTATATGTGATGTTTAAAGGAAGGAAAGGGGAGAGGGAAATTATGTAATTATAATCTCTAAGAATATTTAATAAAAATTAAGATGGGTTCTGGAAGGCTCTCTGGAGTGGTCTACCACAGGAAACATGTGTGAGGATAGAGTAGCTATGAGAAGGGGTTCTCGCCACACAGGGAGTCTGATGACACCCTGATCTTGAACTTCTCATCCTCCAGAGTTAGAAGGATAAATGTCTATTGTTTGTCAGCCACTTGCTGCAAGTATTTACTCTCTGGAGCCTCAATGACCCAAGAAGGAAGGTGGCGATGATGAAGTTAAGTTGAACGGCTGCCAGGACCTGCCATGTTGGCTCACAGTAGCTCATCCAGGACCCACCATGTTGGCTCACAGTAACTCATCTTGTTTTCATTCTCCTTTTCGATTTTTGTTTTGCTTTGTTTGGGGACTTGGCATCTGAACACAGGAACCGGGGCAGAGTTCTTGATAATGTCATTCTTACGTCTTTTGTTCTGAAGAAATCCCGTCTTGACCTTTTAAGTTCCTTTGGGTTGGAACGATCATGATCCTCTCTGAACTGTTTGGAAATCTGAGGAAATGATAAGGGCACAAAACTGATGTCACCAGCTCAGAGCAGAGCCCAAGAGTGATCGGCAGGTGCCCTCTGGAGCTTGGCATCCTTGGATCTCCGAGTTGCCTGCATTTGTGGGTTCTACTGTTGTCTTAGATACATATGCTCTTGAGCAATGGCTATAGAGAGATGTCTCCTGTGGGTGATGACAGTTTCCTGGGGCTAAAGCTGTGTCCTGGCACCTCGCATCCAAACTTCAGATCTAGAATGAGAGCCACGGGAGAAGAGGTCTTCCAGCGACAACACGTCTGAGCTGTGTGCTGCTGACAAAGAACAAGGCTTATTGAAAGGCCTGGCAACTAAAGCCCATTAGAACATTTGTCCCCAAGCGGTTTCAACCAAGCTTAAGAGCAGCTGCTTCTTAGGTGGCCCTGCTGGCACATACTCTGAAGCTATGGCCAAGGAGTTGGCCATATGCCTCTGTCCCAAATGGCTCCACTGTTGGTACCAGGCATCGTCCCTTCACCTAGCACAGCCTTTCCTGGACACGTCTCCTTTTGCATTCCCTTTGGGTTTCAGGTCCAAACTTTAATGTGAGGCACTGAGCCTGGATGATGAGTACCTTAAGAAAGTACAACGCGGGAACCATTGGTGGATAAAGGAATAGTCAAAGAACTGACCACATGCCAGGTACCAGCCATGGTGACATCTACTCTCCCATCTCCTGTCCTTGAGCCTTAAAAGCCTTCCCCTTTAATCAACCTGTCTCCTTTCCCCTACCAAAAGCAGGCAGGCACACCTCACATCTCTTTCTTCCTCCCTCCTGTTCCTCTCTCTTCTTCCTTCTTGACTCTCTGATCTCCCAGTAGGGGGCGTGCGGGGGCCACACAGCTGTCCACTTTCATTATTCTCAGGAATTATCCTCAAGGCAACAATTCCACCAGCACCAATGTAATTATGAAGTATCACCCGAACACACTAGGTATTATTAAATGTGCCATTTCTGGATCCTGGCCAAGGGCTTTGGCAGAAAGAGGACTTACAGGGAGAAAAATTAAGAACATACTCCCCAGCACCCCCCACCCTAACCCGGCACTGTGCTGCTGTGGAATAAAGACACACGGAGAGTTTTCTGGAAGAGGAAAACTGTAGGGCGCATGGCAGAGTGGAGGTCTTGTTGTGTGTGTGTGTGGGGGGGTGCTGGGTAGGGGGGACTTTGAAAATTAGCAGCTGAAACAATCTTAGATGGAGTGAAGGACCATGTGGAAGTGATTAAGTACAGTAGGGGTTATTACCCGGCACCTTCATGTTGGCTACTTAGAGACAGGATTTGAGTAAACAGAACTGTTCCTGATAGCTAAGCGAAGGGTGGTGGGGACTCTTTTCGTCAGGGGAACATTTATCCTTGGAAAAGAGCTGGGGTTGATGGCGTGACACATTCCTTAGCAGAGCAAACCCCATGGGAGAGGAGTGCAGAAACATCATCTGAAAGGCTGTAATTATCTACTCCTAGACTAAGGGAAGCCACTGGCTGCTTCTTCCCCCCCACCTCCCTTTGTGTATCACAAAAGACACAGCTGCCTTGTTTTGTTAAATTGTAGCCATCACTTTATTTGTTCTTTTGTAACCTTACTTGCCAATGTATTTGTGTTACTTTCTTTTATGCGGTTGTGTTAAATACCCTGACAAAAGTAACTTAATGGAGAGAGGCTTTGCTCTAACTCATGGTTCAAGGATACAGTTCTTCCTGATGGGTAACTAAAGATAGTGGGAGCTTGAAGTAATCTGGTCACATTGCCCTCATAATCAGGAACAGAGAGTAGCGAAAGCTTGCTACTGCTAATCCCCCAGATGTGAGCAGAAAGACCACCGACCCAAATCATCATAGCCAAATGAATTAAAGTAAGCTTTTTTATTTGCATACATGGGCTGTCTCTCCCTACAGGTAGGTTTCAAGAGATCAGCCTTGGACAAGGTAAGATAAGGGCTTTTATAATTAGGAATAGAGGGGTTCCAGATGTGTGGTTTGGCTGGCAAATAGCAGGGTTACAGAAGAGTGGTCACAATGTTCTCCTGAAACAAAGATATGATTGCAGGGTGGTCATAACAAGGTGTTCATAACAAGATAGTCATAGCAAGGTGATCACAACAAGGTGGTCATAACAACTTTTGAAACAAAGGTAGGGTTGCAAGATGGTTATTTGGAACAAAGACATAGTTGGCATCTTGTGGAACAGGCAGTACAGAAACATTTGTAGCTAAAGTTTCAGAAGGGACATTGCCCAATCCTTGAGAAAGAGATTTAATCATAAACAGTAATGAACCTAGTTTGTCTTTACTATAAGCTGCCTTTCAAGCTGAAGATGGAGACAGCCTGGTTCATCAGTCACTACCAAGTTCCTTTTCTCCATTTATATAGTCCTTGTTTAGGGAAGTGGTATAACTCACAATGGACAACTCTTGCCACCTCAGTTAATGCAATCAATGATAACCCACCATAGGCATGCCCAGAGGTCCATCTCCACGTGATTCTAGATGCTGACAAGATAATAGTCAACACTAGCCATCACAACTCTATCCCTTGTCATCACAACACGGAAACACTTCACATTTACTCCTTTTACTCCTCTCTGTGAGCTCATGACCACCTTATAGTGAAAATGCATTCAGTTTCACTTTGAAAATATGCATAATAATAAATTTTAGCACTTTAAATTCTAGCACTTTAAAAGTCCAAAGTCTCTGAAATGTAAGCTCCTATAAAACTAACAAAAGTTAACATGCTTCCAATATATAATGGCAAGAGTAAACATTCCAATTCCAAAATGGAAGAATTGAAGTGTAGTAAGAGACAAGTACACACGCGCGCGCGCGCGCGCACACACACACACACACACAATTAAAACCCAGCCAGACAAACACCAAATCCTGCCGATTCATGTCCAGCAACTGGGACTTCTAATGTAATCAGCTGGGCTCCTAAAGACTGAGGTTCATATAGATTCCCTTCAGGGTTGGCTCCACCCTGTGCTCAAACCTTCGTCAGTGCATATACTCAGGTCCTGGCATCTCTAGTACTTTAGTGTCTCTCCTGCAAGCTTGGCATCATCTTCCCAGCTCCACACAACTGGCAGATCCTATCACTCATTGCCTTGTCTTAGTAGAACTTTGAAACTGTGGAACAAGACTAGGTCCCCAGGCCTAGCAAGATGGCACAACAGGTAAAGATGCTTGACTTCAAGCCTGATAGCCCAAGACCAGTCCTGAAGATCTACATGGTAGAAGGAAAGAACCAACTCCTACAACTTGTCTTCTGATCTCTGTACCTGGTACATGAATGTGCTGATGTGTGTGCGCGCGCGCGCACACACACACACACACACACACTAATAAAAGAGTCCCATGATTCCCTCAGTTGTATATCATTCCTGCCTCTCAAACCAGCACCACGTGGGCAGTGCTGCTAAGTTCCAGTTCCAGAACAGGATAGAGCCTCTCTCAAGTGTTCAGCACAGAAGCAGAGTACAGCTAGATCTGTGACCCCCCCATCATCACAGGAATATCTTAGTTCCCAATGGGGTCCTCATTCCTCTTTAAAACCTAACATGCCATGCCTTGCTGTAAGCATTTCTCTTGGCATTTTTGTCTTCTACAATCCTATGAGAATGGCCTGTTAAGCTGTACTTACAGCATCCAATGGCTTTTCTAACCCAAACTTCCAAACTCTTCTACATCCCTCCCCTAAGCAGTCCCAAAGGCCTTTGGACTACAGCAACGGGCACCCTTCTCAGTACCAATTTCCATCTTAGTTTCTTTTCCTGTTGCTGTGATAAAAAATATCCTACAAAAGTAATTTAAGAGAGAAAGGCTCAGTTTGTCTACTGTACATGACATAAGTCCAACATGGTAGGCAAGGCAAGGCAAATGAAGTTTGATGCAGCTAGTCGTGTTGCATCCAGTCAATAAACAGAGTAACAAATGAATGTCACTGCCACTCTGATGCCTTTCTTTACCTACGTGGTCCAGATTCCCAGCTAGGGAGTGGTGCTGTTCACAGAGAGCAGGTTTTCCCACCTCAAATAACACAAACAAGTAGCCTCATACAGGCATGCCCAGAAGCCCACCATCTAGGTAAGTTTAGATGTTGTCAAGTTGACAACTGATGCTAACCATTACAATATTCAAGCCATGTTCGCTGGGTAACTACATGACTATGTCTTATGGAACATTTAAAAACAGTAAGAAGAGCCGAGAAAAGCAGAATCATGAGGCAAATGAAAAAAAAAAAATCTACAGCGATTGGTTAAATTTACAACAGGAGCTGTAGATGGAGAACCAGTGAAGACATAGTTCAAACGAGACCTTTGGGGAGAAAGGTGAGGAACTCTTTTCCCAGTAACATGACTTAGCTGGACTAATGTGAGTGGCAGGGAGTAGTGAGCGATTTAGATGCATCTTCGAATTCCTCCCTGTTCCCTTCCTCTTCTGACAGATAGGGAGAACCCTATCACCCAGGGTGAGGCTGATTCCATTAGCCCAGTGCTGACGATAACTGCCAGGAAGGAAGGCCAAATAAAACAGTTCTCTTCCCTGAGGTCAAAACACGTGAAGTATTAAAGCGAAGGCTCAGCAGTTAGGGACATATATTGCTCTTGCTGGGGACCTGGGTTTGGTTCCCAGCATCCACATGGTGACTCACAACTATTCATAACTCCCGTGCCAGGGATTCCTGTCCTCTGCAGTCACCAAGAATATACATACTACACATACACGCATGCAGGCAAAAGCACTCTTATACGTAAAACAAACTAAATAAATGCAAAGCACAAACAAAAATAAGTACAGAACTGGCCACTGTGCCCCCTGTCCCTAGGGGTGCTGTCAACAGCCTAGAGCAGGATTCATTTAAGCTCTGGCACGATCCAGGCTCATTACTCCCTGAGATGGGAGATGTTCTGAGCTTCCCTCCCCAGAATTCTCCCCATCAATGGTTCTGGAGTTAAAGGATAGGCACCTGACTCCTGCCTGAACTTCATCGTCTACCGAGGACAGTGGTCAAGGGAACCCACCCTACTTCTTCACAAGCCCACCCTCACACTAGCTTCTGTGCAAGACAGTGAGGAAGCCATAGACTTATGGATCCAGGGGCGAAAGGAACATGGAATGTTGTGTTCCCAACATTAGCCAATCCTGCCTTATATGGTGACAAAAGATGCCACCGCCTTGGTATTTGGGCAACCTATGATGGTTATTATGGTTATATATAAATGTCAACTATCAATTTTATAGAATCAAGAACAGTGGTTATCAACCTTCCTAATGCCATGCGACCCTTTAATATAGTTCTTCATGTTGGGATGACCCCCAACCATAAAATTATTTTGGCTGCTACCTTATAACTGTAGCTTTGCTACTATTATGAGTCATAATATAATTATCTGATTTCTGATGGTCTTAGGTGACCCCAGGGAGAGAGGACACCTGATTTACAACGAAAGGGTTGTTCTACCCGCAGAGGGGACATGACCCACAGGTTGAAAACCACTGATGAAGAATCACTGAGGAGTTACGTCTCCAGATACCTGCAAGGAATGACCTAGATTGAGGTTAACCTCTGAGAATGTCTGTGATGAGTCAGCTTGATTATGCTAACTTATGTAGGTAGACTCATCTTAATTGTGGGTAGGGTCATTCCCTGGATGGGATCCTGTATGTTGTAAGCAGAGGAAGGGAGCCAAGTAGCAGCAGGTATCTTCTCTATCTCTGTTCTCTAATTAAGCACCAAATACCCAGTTGCTTCAATCTCCTGCTACCTTTGCTTCCTTACCATAATGGATTGTACCCTTGAACAGTGAGCCAGAATGAACTCTTTCTCCTGAAGTTACCATTATCAGAATATCTTATCATAGCGACAGTAAAAGAAACTAAAGCAACAGCCCAGGTAGATATAACCCACTTCTCTTCCCTAAACTTTTTTTCTGTACCAAGATACCAAGAATGGTGGCGGATCTCCTCCTCCTCCTCTTCCTCCTCCTCCTCTTCTTCCTCCTCCTCTCCTCCTCCTCTTCCTCTTCCTCCTCCTCCATATTCTCCTCCTGCTTTCACCTCCTCCTCCTCCTTCTCTTCTGATTCTTATTCCATTAGGGTTTCCTTCTGTAGCCAATGCTCTACGTAGTCTGGGCTGACACCAAACTCTCAATCTTTCTGTCTCATTCTCCCAAGTCTTGGTATTGTAAGCATGTACCACCAGGTCCAGTTTCTGATATTCTTTTAACATTCTTTTCAGTTCCTCAGGCCAATCTTTTCCTCCTTAAAATTTAGAAAGTTCCATATGTAACTGTAAGCAAGACCCCAATTACATCATTATTATTTTTTTTTACAAGTGCCTTCATCGTGGTGTCTCTTCCCAGCAATAAAACAGATTAATATAAAGTTCAACAACTGGAGGTATTCTTGTTAAATTACAAGAAAGAAAACATCTTGAGACCTCGACTCTTTCCTCCAGGTAACAGTCATTAATCTATTCTGAATGTGTTTGTTTGGTTTTATTTGTTTGCTTGTTTGTTTGTTTGTAGCCATGGCTGCCCTGGAACTTACTCTGTAGACCAGGCTAACCTCAAATTCAGAGATCTGCTTGCCTCTGCTTCCCATTCATGAATTCTAAAATTAATTATTCTCATTTTTTTACCACCAAAGTATACATTGTAGGAACTATAACATTAAAGATAGCCGCTTCTGCTGTCAAAATTAGTTCAAAATTTAGAACCAGAAAAACCAATTCCCAAAATTAGAGTAAAGCCCTCCCCGTAAGGAGCACATGAATACTCACTATTCACTACCTACTCTAGAGAGTTCACCTCTGAGCCACACACAACTGTAAGGTGACATCCTCATCCTCAGTTCTACAGATGAAAAGGTGAACTAAAAAAAAAAATGTTAGGTACCATCCCCGTTGTCACGCAACAAAAAAGGAAATAACTCCAATTCAAATCCAGATCTGTCTTCCAGCAAGTGTCTTTCAACAAGATGAAAGTCATCTCCCTAGACCTCTAAGAAAATGACTCACCCAACCCACTGCCATCTGTAAAACTGCAAGCCTAGTTTCAGACTCCTACCCTCAAACCGTTTTTATTGTTATTTGCCTTTGCTGGGTAAGTTGCTTCTACCCTTCCCCATCTCTCCTCCATTGCCCATTCTTCTTACCTGTAGCCATCTTCACATTCATAGGTGTAGGACCAGATCAGTGGACTTTGAATCTGCTTCATTTCAGAACTGTTTTTAATGATGGAGACCCTCCTTTCCTCTTCCAGCCTTCCCTCCACCCATTGCTATTTCTGCACCCATAGGACTAGCACCAGACCCATGGTTTGGGAGCCATTTTTGTCTCATTAACTCAAAAAAGCTCACCCACAAGTTTTACCTAGTCTATCTCTAGTCACATAGCTCCTGCCTTAGCCCAATCTAAGACTGGCCAGATTATCGCTTCAGACATACAACCAAGGGAAGAGGGCCACATGCACAAGCCAAATTACAAAAACAAAAAATGGTATAAATGGCCAAGACAGCAAGTCCCTAATCAAACTCAGTGGTCCTGTAGATGTGGTGTCTAATGAAAACCCCAGGGTGTAGAACCTAAGATAACATTCATGCGCTGCATTGAAGAATTCAAGGAATTTAAAGAAAACATGAACAAATCCTTCATTGAAATCCAAGATGATAGCAATATGCTTGAGAGCTGTCCAGGAAGATACAAATTCACTGGATGAATGAGGAAAATGGTTCAGGATTTAAAGGCTGAAGCAGTGGGATCATTGAAGAAAATGCAAGATGAAATAAATATGGAACTGCAAATTTCAAAACCCCAATCAGAAAACTGAGGAGAAAGCCTTACCAGTAAAATGAATCAAGCAGAAGATAAAATATCAAATATGAAATACGAATCTAGATAAAATAAGAATACAATCATCATCATCATCATCATCACAGGAAAAGAAAATGCAGGAAATGTGGGCCACCATAAAAAGACCAAACCTTCAAATTATAGGCACACATGGGCAAAAGAATCCCAGGTCAATGGTGTAGACCAGATCTTTAACAAGATCATAGAAGAAAATTTCCTCAAGCTAAGGAAAGGCACACTCATACAAATACAAAAAACCACATAGAACCCAACTAGATTGGAACAGAAAAGAAATGCCCACAGCTTAACATACAAAAAACGAAAGAAAAATATAGAAATACATATTTCACATATAAAAGAAAACCCTCAGAATAACACCTGATTTTTCAATAGAAACTCTGAAACTCATAAAAGCCTGGAACAATGCATTTCAAATTCTAAAAGACCAAAGACTGCCAACTGAGACTTCTATACCCAGTATAACTATCTGCCACAGAGGAAGGAGAAAGAAAAATCTTTCCAAGATACAAACCACCTTTAAAAACTCACATCAAAGAAACAAAACAAAACATAACACTGGAAGCATTCTTATAAAATGAAAATCACCTCCTTAGTCCTCTAAGAAAATGGTTCAACCCAACCTACTGCTATCTGCAAAACCAAAAGTCTAGTTTCAGACCCATGCCTGAAAGCCCTTTTGTCTGTGAGCCACAAACAACTGAACTGAAGAAATGAAGAAAAACAGTCAAGAAACTCTGGAGGAGGGGGGATAGGCAATAATTTAATAAAATACAAGGATAATGTGTTAGGTTTACCATTGCTGTGATGAAACACCAGGACTAAAGCAAGTTGGGGAGGAAAGGGTTTACTTGGCTTATACTTCCATATGACTATTCATCATAGAAGAAGGTCAGGACAGGATCTCAGGCAGGGCAGGAACCTGAAGGCAGAAGCTGGTGCTGAGGCCGTGGAAGGGTGCTGCTTACTAGCTTGCCCATCATGGTTTGCTCAGTCTGCTTTCTTATAGATCCCAGGGATGCACCACTCACCATAGGTTGGGTCCTTCCCCATCAATCACTAAATAAGAAAATGCCCTACAGGCTTGCCTACAGTACCATCTTATAGAGCCACTTTCTTAATTAAAGTTCCCTGCTCTCAGATGACTTTAGCTTCTGTCAAGTTGACATAAAACAATTCAATGCCATTAACTCTTTATGAACTTGGCACACAAACACATCACTGTTTAAGCCATAACCTTTCCCTTCTTGTTCATCCCCAAGATCACACATTAATACCCACATCACAATATAAAGTAAGTTAAATACTTCCTTACTTCAAGAGGGAATAACCAGGACACAGTCACAATCAGATCGAACAGTTTAAATAACTCAATGTCCAATTGTCTTGGATTCACTCACAGTCCTCTGGACTTTTCCAAAGGGCTTGGGTCATTTCTTCAGCTCTGCCTTCTGCAGCACACAGCTTGTTTTCTAGGCTCCAGGAGGCTCCAATCCACTGGTGCTGCTGTTCTTGGTGATCATCCCATGGTATAGTCGTCTCCAAAATTCTAGGTTCTCTTTAGGGACTCCAGCTCTGCCTAACACCAATCCTCTGCCACTCTCTACAACCCCCTTTATGCCTTCATCACCTGGGAGACTCTGATACCACCAAATTCTGCTGCCAGTAGCAGGTACAACCTTAGACACCTCTGGAACAAAGTTTGTGTGTGTGGACTCTGAGAAAACACTTCCCAGATTTCATCTCAGTGATGCTGGTCTCTTATTAATCACTGCTAATTTCTCAGTTCCAGCTAACCAGCACCAATTGTCCCGGTAAAGGAAACAGTTTCTCTTCAGCAGTGATGGTCTCTTGTTAATCAAAGCTGATTCTTCAACCTCAGCAGACCAGAACCACAGCAACTCACAATATGCAGTGGCCCTGACAGGTATGTATTTAAGTGACTCCCAAAGCTCCCTCTGGAACTTCACAAGACAGGCCTCCATCAGTTCATTTCTCCCAGCACCAGTATCATCCAATCTCCCAGAGAACCGCTCAGCAAGCTTTGAACACTCAATGGCTTTCCTTGCCTGTGACAACACTGAATCCTTTTCTCGAACCCACCATATTTCATGGTATTCATTTATCTACTGATCATCTGATCCCTTTCCTGGACTGAAGCTTCCTCGAAGGAAGATGCTGTCTCTCGTTCATCCCTCCTACAGTGCCAACAATCACCTTGCTTGGTGTGAAGTATGCAGAGCTGTACTGTTTTCTCCATTCGTATACACCCTGGTGTGACTCTTCCAGAGAACTGGCTCGGATTTATTCCTTACCTGCCATGCTGAACCTTTGCTTCTAATCTTCCCCTTGCCAGCAGTATCCCATAGGCTCTCTTCAGTTTAGCTTTTTATTTCTTTGAATATTTTCTGTAATCAATACTTAGAACATTCCGAATCCTTAGAATAATTCAATCCTGCATCGGTTCTGTTGACTTGGGCTCAACTGACTTGTTTGCTTGTGCGGTTTGTGTTTAGGCACTATTAAACTAATGTTTTTGTCAAGTGCCCTAAAGTAGGGCAAGAATGAGTTTAGGTTAATTTTATGGCTATAATTTCCTGTTCACTACTCATACTATAAATTCAACTCCCCCCTCCCACTTCGCCAGGGCAGGTGTTTGAGCTACATGAGCTAATACAGTAAAATACCTAAGAATGGGTAATTTAAAGACACAGGCATGCACTGTTTCACCTTTCTGGAGGCTGCAAAGTTCAACACCAAGACACTAGGGTATGTTTGTTTTTCTACTGCATGAAGCAAGGGGTTATTCTGTTGAAAAATTGTCAGACTATTAAATATTCTAAACAGTTTAGAAAGCTGGGAATATTGTGGGAAGTAGTAGTAAAATCTTCAGGCTTTGTTTTTGACAGAATTGAATTCAAATTCAGGTCTTAGTGAATCCCTTAGGGAGAATATTTAGCGCCTTCAAAATGGAAAATATTCTGCCTAGCTGGGACAATAAAGAGACAGAGAGATTGTATGTACAAACAGGCAGTCAGGCCGTGATGATGTTGCACGAAAACAATACGTTCATTGATAATCTCAAGACACATTTGAAGATGCCCTAGCTATGCATTGTGCATCTAAATGGAAATCTGATCTGCATTTGTACCCTGGCATGTGAATTGTGGACAAGAAGCATCAGCAAAAACAGAAAGTGGGGAATTGAGACAGAGGTATTCCTAGCCCTTACCAGAAAGTAGATCTCCATCCAATCAACGACAACAAATCTTGACTAAGTTTTGGGATTAGCTCTATATTAGCTCTTCCCTGATGTCAGCTGGCTGTTTCCTAGTGCTACTGAGAACACACTGGACTTTCTGTTTGCCTTTGCCCTCCTGGACATCTTTGTTGGTGTCTTGTCCTACAATGGCCAGGAGGTTTGTGTCTTGTCTACTAGCCTTGTTCTTCAGGAAAAAGCAAATTTTGTATGTTTCTTTTCTCTCCGTCTTGGCATTTGTAAAAGGAATGGGACCTCAGGCAGAATGTGAAGGTTGAGATGGGGTAATAAACTTGCCCCAGCTTCTTCTGGGCTGGCTTGTACCCACAACTTCAGCACCCATCAGCATAGTTAAACTCTTTGTTGGAGCTACAGCCTCCTAAAAATGAGCTAGCCTAGAGAGAGGAAGCAAAGAGATCATGGATCTGTTTACAGTCCAGGTCCAAGAAGAGGCGAAGAGGGTTTGCTGGTGGGCAGCTGCTTCTGGGAATAAAGCCTTGGCTCCTTTGGGAGCAATAGACATATCCTTACTGACTCAACTTCAAGGTCTTCAAGGTCTTGCTTTGTAGCCTTCAGACCCTTACCTCCACCCTGCCACTGTAGCGCAGTGCTCATTAGGGCTCCTGTAAACTGTAGCTCCATTGTGTCTTGCTCTTGTATCATCTCCTGATCTATAGGAAAGGGATTCTTATTCCATCCTCTCCCTGCCTGAACCTGCCTACCCACACCCTCTCTACTCCATCATCTTATTATCCCATCACTTCTGACTCACTCAATTGTGGATCAGATTGTCCGGGTCCAGAAAAATGGACAGGCAGTCAGCAACTCAAGGGAAACTTGTCAAACAAGGAGAACTTTGCTGACCTGAAACCCCCCCGGGGCCTATAGCGTTCTCTACTGTGGAGCCTTCAACCCACCCATGCACCAGATGGTCAGATGACAAGTTAATAAGGCTGTTATCATCAGACTGCTAGGTGTTTTTCCCTCTATGAGGTCCAAGAGAGGGTGTTGCCCCTTTTGTTGGTCTATTATATTCAATAACTTTTGGGGACCTTTTTTGATGTGGTTTTGATACACCCATGTACTTATATGCTCTTAGTCTAATCGGATAATTTTTATTAAGTGATGCTGTCAGACATGTGATCCTATCAGGTGCATGTTGCCTCTTTATTTATGCTCAGAATAGAGCCAAATGCTTGTAAAAATGGAGTCATCTAGGGCAAGGCACATCTGAAAGCCACTGATTCACACAACTGAGAGCAGGGAAAAGTTTGATCCAATCTGGATGCATGAGAACAGCCTGGAGCAGGTGGAGAACAGAGAACCACACCAGCAGAAAACTTGGTGCAGGTGAGCCCCTCCCAAACCTGTGGTGGACTTACAAGATGATTCAACAGATAAAGCTGTTTGCCACTCAATCTGATGACCAGAGTTTGAGCCACAGACCCCCAACGAGCAGGAAGAGAGAACTACCTTGTACTTTGTGCACATGTGGAGATAAATTCAACATACAACTTTTTGGAGAAAAGCCAGGGATGCCTGTTCTTATAACCACTACTGGTTGCATGGCTCTGTAGAATTTATGGAGCTATTTCCTAGGAACTGTCACTTGACCTTCGCAATGACCCTTGACTCGGAACTATTTGGATTATAGAAAGAAAAAAGCAAAGGCTTAGGCTCAAAGAGAGCTTGAAGTAACTCACCCAAGGTCACTCCTAGCAGTCTCTGGTTTTCAGTTAGGGAAGGGCAAAGCAGTCTGCACGACCGTAGGTGTTCACCGAGCTTTGCTCTCCTGGGGCTAATTTAAAAACTTTGTTCTTACATAGTTTTAACTTTCCCCCAGAGTAAAAGATTTCCCAATATTAATTTAAACTGCAAGCCATTTCTTCAGTTTAAATTTCTTCTGTTAAGTACTAGTTTGACCTTCCTCTGAATGTGGTAAATGAGTACACTTTGAAAGTATAGTTCTTTATATAGTATACTTTATAAAATATATGCTTTATAAAATAGACTGTAGAGAGGACTAATTTCTCTCTCACCCCCACTGCCACTTCATATGTAATGAGGATTAAAAGAATCATGCCAAGTCAGAAACATCTTACTTCTTAAATCCTGAAGTCCCTCTCCAGATCCGAGCCCAGGAATATTAACTGAGATAACTAAAATAGACTGAGAGCATATAATGGTTCATTTGATTGTTTCTGTTCTCCTCCTCCTTGTACATGAGTAGTGTGTAGGTTTTGTTTTGCTTCACTTTGTTTGGGGCCAGGGCAACCTATCAAACACATCATTACAAAAGAGAAAGTCCTCGGGGAGTCTCAGCTCAGAAACTCCCGCCAAATGTTGGACATCTTCCTTTCGGGCAAGAAGAATCTTTCCCCCATAAGAAAAGGCTGCCAGCCATCACTAGGCTTGGCAGATAGACCAGACTGGGTTCCAGGCTCTCCGAGATCCCTGGGGTCTTGAACTGTAGGGCCAAGGATTGTACCCTAAAAATAAAATCTCAATATTGTCTTTGGGCAAAAATTAGATGCCCCAGTATCCTCTGTGCTGGGGTAGCCAGTCTTTGACTTAGATTTGCTCCAGGCCTTAGGCTTTAAAGTTCCCGTATAGTTTTCAAGGTCTCTGTAAAACAGCAGATGTCTAATACACAATGTCATGGTCTCTGCGACTTCATATTGTATATGCCCCAATGTATCTAAAAAATACTGTTTCCTTAAAATTGTCTGCCACCTCTTGCTCTTAAATTCATCTTTCTGCCCCCTCTTCTGCATAGATCCCTGAGTCTCAGGGTAGGAGCGTGTTAAAGACGTCCCACTCAGGGCTGAACAACCCCAAGTCTCTCACTCTCTGTATAGTGTCCAGTTTGGGGTCTCTGTTGTTTCAGCAAGAAACTTCTCTGCTCAGTGATGAAATGATCTACAGGTACAGTGATATACAATTAGAAGTCATTTTATTGCTGTGTTCCTTTAGCAGACTAGTGGTAGATTTTCTACTGGGCCCATGGCCTAGCTAATCTCAGTTTCTTTGCTTCATTAACAATGTCAAAAATGGGTTCCATCTCATTGAGTGGACCTGAAATCCATTTTTTTAAGAGTGGTTGGTTATCCCTCTAACATCTGTGGCACTATTGGATCAGGGCATACACCTTGCAGACAAATTGTTATTTCAGTTCTCAAGTTTCATGATTGAGTAAAACTGATTACTTTTTTTCTTCTGGAAGCATGTATAGCACCGACTTATCACTACAAATGCTCGCCAGTAGAGGGGTGAAGCTACCAATTGAGTACCAGCTAGACTTCCCCATGTTCTCTGCCATAAATGTATGGTGTCTTCAGCCTATAGTGTTTGGGGGTGGGGAAGCTTATGAGATCTTTTTGTCCAGCAGCTCAAAAAGATATAGCCCATTCCTGGTATTGGGGATTATATTTAGTGGTAAATGATATCTAGTTAAGGCATTGTGATTCTCATTATATGGTAACTCTCTCTAAATTCCATATATATATATTCCATATTCTATTACTATATATTCCATTATATATATTCCATTACATATTCTATTATATATTCATATATATATACTTAATCTTCTACAATATGGTTTAATATGGCTTTTCAAAAAAGATTTTAGAGTTAGTTGTCCTTCCCATATTCTCTTCCCTACCCACTCTCCCCTTCCTTGGAATATTCCCTCCTCACCCATTATCTCTTACTAGACACTTATGTGTATTCTAAATGAGGCACACATATCTGAAGCTTAAAAGCTAACATCCATGTATGACAAAAAGCATGATTTCAGTGTGCACAAGTCCCCTAGACAAGAAGCTATTCACCAATAATAGGTGCTGGGAGAAAGAAAATCAGTTACCTCCAATGGAGTAACAGTGGGTCATCAACCACACTCCTGGAGTAACACAAATCAGATTCGCAATATTAAGCAACAGTAGCAAACAGCACTAGTCTGTTCTCTCAGTTCTGGAGGTAGCAAGTTGGGCCTCAAGCTGCCAGCAGGGTTCCGCTCTCTTTGTAAGATCCAGGGGAGACTGGTCTCTTGTCCTTCCAACTTCTGGTAGCTTCTGATCCTTCTGGGCTTACAGCTGCATCACCCCAAGATTCTCTATGTGTGTCTCTCTGTGTGCCCCCTTTCCCTCCCTTTCTAACTCCATCACTACCTTTTGTTGTCGAGACAGGGTTTCAACCCCAGGCTGACCTGAAACTCACTACATAGCCCACACTGCCCTCAAATTCAAGCAATCCACCTGCCTCAGATTCCTCAGTCCTGAGATTGCCAGCACCTTTTTTTTTTCCTTAAAAGTCCCTGGGTTTCAAACCCATCCTTAATACAGGGTGTCCTCATATTAATTGATGTGACTGTAAAGTTCTATTTCCAAAGGAAGAGACAGTCAAAGGTTCCAAGTAGATATGAATTTGGGGAGACGATACTTGACATAGTCTGTGCCACCTGTCACTTGATAATCTTCAGAAATTCAGGTTGCCCTATTGTGTCTCCCCATCCTAGTTTTAGGGTTCTTTCTGTGTCCTCTCTGTGGTTTGAAACATTGGCGGTTGAAAGAAAAGGAGAAAGCAAGGCCAATGCCAGTCACTGTAAATCTCTAAAAATATTTCACCTTGAAACTTTACACAAACAGGCACAGCCTCATTAACAATGGTCTTGAGGTTTTTGTGACCCATGGGCAAATTCCAAGGGAGACCAATGGTCTGAGCCCTAGTATTGCATCCAGATTAAAACAGGTTAGATATTAATGACCCCCTTTAGCCATACGATTTCCCACGGAACCAGGAAAGCAAGCACTGAAAGTGTGCCTTTGTGACTGAACATAGCTTTCAATTCTTTGTCTGCATCAGAATCTTAACCACCACACCAAAACAAGTCACCCTGGTGCAGGTGACAACACCAGGATGTACTTACAGAGAATAGAGGAGATCCATTGGCTAAACTCCTTGATAAGAACATATTTAAGGCACAATTAAAACCACTGCTAGATATGTTAACCAACTATAGTTTACTCTCTCTCTCTCTCTCTCTCTCTATATATATATATATATATATATATATATATATATATATATATATAATATCAACACACATAAATATGTATATATATATATATATATATACATACCTAAGTTTTTTTGACTTGTTAAGATCTTCCAAAAAAACTTAAGGATTAGACTACCCACAGTACATGGGGCACGAAGAACATATTGAAATCTTCGTCTTCTTGTTATACCATGGACTGCAGATAGTCCAAATTCCCTTGACTCCAGGTAGACCTGAGAAACAACCAGAACACTCAATTCTCCCTGGCATGTGATTGGATGAACAAGAGGTGCTAGAAACCGTCAGGACCAATGAAAAGCCATGAGACTGTGTTGGTAGCCATTTTGCCATCATGGAATTAGGCAGAAATGAAACCTACATGGGGAACAGCAGAGCTGAGAGAATTATTTAGACGGACTCCTGATGACATCAGCTGAACTCTGGATTGAGCGGGCTGGAGAGGGAACAAAAAGCTCCCGCGCTTTCAGTTACTTGAAAAAGTCAAGTCTGTTCATCTCATCTGGACAGGCTGTCCTAATATAACATGGTACAGACAGCCCTGATGGTCATGCAATGACCCACCTAAGAAGAGGCTCTACAGTGGACACCTTCCCTCCTCCCAAAAACAGAGTAGCTCATTCAATTACCTGACCAGGTGTTTCCCCCTGAATCTCAAGTTGTTCTTTTCCCTCCTTGCATGATCTTCCTTTGCCCCTAGTTCATGATCAGCCACAATTCTCAGTCCTTTCTTATATATCTAGTCTGTATATTGAACTTCTATCAGACTGCCCATCAGACTGTGGGCTGTGACCCCTTTGGAGGCGGGATGATCCTTTTGCAGTGGTCACATATCAGATATTTACATTACAATTCATAACAGTAACAAAATTAGTTATTAAGTAGCAATGAAATAATTTTATGGTTGGAGGTTATCACAAGAACTGTATTAAAGGGCCACAGGATTAGGAAGGTCGAGAACCACTGCCCTAGATGGACACAGAAAATGAGGTGCTCTGGTGGCCTGTAACTATGGTGACCTCTTCTTTCTTGAGTCCCTAGCCTCTGGTTAGCAATAGTACTGCAACCCTGTCTACACTTACTCTCATCCACTCATGTAAACAACCCTTTTAAGGGAACACATAGACTTGCTTAGATGAAAATCTCAGTTTCCCAGACTTCCACCCCTCCACTGGCTTTTTTGTATAAAATGGTCTATGGGTTTATAGGAGGAAAACTGCTTGCTGGTCCTGGGTCAATGAGATCCAGGTGCCTTGGGTTTGGTCTTTTCTTTCTTTTCCCAACTGGACTAATCTCTATGCACTAGAGAGATGTTTGGATTGTCATCATAACATCATGTAGGCTGAAGAATGGACTTCTCCCAAGGTGGTCCTGATTATCTTTGTTGACTGCATCTTGGATGCTCTTAGCAACACTGTATCCTTGCCAATCCATTGGATTATGACTATCTAGGAAGTTCAACACTGACACTGATTGGTCACCTCCTCGTGCTATGATGAATATCACAGTAAATCGCCAGGTACCAGCCCAATATCTACCCACACAGTGATAGAAGGAAAGCCCCAAGATCTTCCAGAGACACTGAGTGCCACCGACAGACATGGCTGTCCCTAGCATCATGTATGACAAACTTCTTTTTTTTAATGTGGAGCTCACTTTCCAGTTACATTGATTGTCAACTTGACTCAACCACTGACAGGTTTAGTGAGTATATCTCCAAGCATATTGATGAGAGTGTTTCTAGGGACAACCAGATTATAAGAACTCTGACCTAATCAGTGAATAGCACTATTGAGAGGTGGTCATAGGTAAGAGGTAGAACCATTTGGAGGAAGTAGGTTCCTGGAGGGATTTCTGGGCATTTTCGCTTGCCCTGTCCTCTTCCTGCAATGCTTTTCCCTGCTTTCTGGTCAAACATATAGGGAATAATTATTCCTCATCTCTAGCCTTTGTTTCCTGGTCATCCATAGAGCAAACAGCTGTCCTCTGTCTCCAGTTCTTGCTGTCTTGTCTGCTAAGCCATGAATGGTTGTCCTCCACCTCCAGTTATTGTTGTCATGATGTTCTGTTCCAGAAACAATGGACTTCACTCTCTGAAACTATGAGTCAAAATAAATCTTTGTAAAAGTTGCTTCTACCAAGCATTTTGTCATGACACCACAAAGGCAACTAATCCACAAGCCTCGGCCTGGAAAGGATACTTCAACAATCCAGCTGCCTACCAGCCCCCCATCCTTTCCTCCTCTGCCTCTATTCTGAAGGTTAGAATGGGATCTGCTTGTGTTTTTGCTTTCTCTACATCACAAGTTCTTTCCTTCCAACTTCTTCCAAGTGAACCTTTCTTCTGTGCTGTGGTAGATGCTCAGTAGCTGAGATATGGAAGTGTGTTTTCAGGGCAGTAGTCTGGCCCCACAACTATCTTCCATTGAAAGATCAGATCTGAATACCAAGGACTAAATAAAAGTTGTCTTTCCCCTGCATTGGAAAAAAATTCATATTCACTTCCACATTCAAATAGACAAAAACACTTGGGGCAGATCCATGGAGTGTTGTCTAAAGAATTTAGTACAAGGATGGATGCACACACTCTGTACCTGTGCTCTTCCAAACAGTAGCCACTGGCAGTGTGTGATCTTTGAGCATCTGAAATATGGGCAGTGGGCCAGAGATTGGTTCCCAAGGATCTGAGAACAACCCCCTAGGCTTAACCTTTTGAACTTCTTACCTCCTCCTAATATCACAGAGCTGGAGAACAATAACAGCTAATCTTCAAAACAAGCTGCTGTTAGGAATGTGGGCTCTTCCTTGAGTTATGCTTTTGATGGCTTTCTCTATCTGTCTCCTAAAGATTGGATCTGGAACATCTCCCTAATGCTCAGTGTTAAAGGATCCCAGACCAAAGGCGAAAAAGAATGCTAATGAGGTGTCGAAATTCATCTCTGCTTTCTGATCATGGATACAACATGACCTGGTATTCCAGCCACCATACCTTCCCTGACAGGATGGTCTGTACCTTCAAATTGTGAGCCCTCAAACTGTGAGCCAAAATAAAACCCTTGCTCTCTGAAGTTGCTCTTGTCAGATACTTTTGTCACAGCAAGAAACAAGTTACTAGTACTTCTAGTTTTTTGGCACTTTTTTATCTAACTTGAACCCTAAAGCACAGAGAGCTTGGATAATATCCCCTGAGTCTAGGAAGAATACAGTGTCTTATTTGAAGTCATGTGCCTGGAACAGGTTTTACTCTAGGTTGGCATAGAGTTAGGAATGGGTGTGAAGAGGAAGGTGCCAGAAATAATATACTAGATGGAAGGAGTGATCCTTTGGGAAGGCTGTTGACAGAATGAGCACAGTACAGTGTAGCCCAAGACAGCACCAAATTTGACATTATTCAAAACACTGACATCCTAAACCCATCTCCTCCAGCCTTTAGGTAGCAACCCTTATAGTCTCAGGTTAATGATCTTTCTACTCAAACATGTTTCAGCTGGTCAAGCTATTTGTTTGGACACAATCTTATTGGACCCTGCACTCTCCCCCCAACCCTGTAGCAATAGCAAAAGAAGGACTTGGAGATCAGTCTGAAGTGAAAGGTAAGGATCTTAACCTTCGTGTCTTGACTCCCAAGTCTGTGTCAGTTTTCTTCCCAGTCAAGGACTGACTGCTTGTCCCAAAGATTAGTATTGATCACTCCACTATGTATGTCGCCTCCTGTCCGGCCACTGTAGCAGAAGAAACAAAAGTTGGGTCATTCTTTACTTACATCATGAATAATCAGCCTCCCCTCACAAATAAGTTGAGAGAGTCCCAGAGTGCTCCAAAGAGGAAACCATGTCCCTTCATAGCAGAGAGGGGAGCCAGCTGAGATGTGAACCTATGATGTAAACCTATGTCCTCTTAGCAGGAAACCCAGTCTAGGCCAAGCCCGCCAGTCCATCTGCCAGAACATGTCCCTGTTAGTCATTGTATCTCCTCCCTCATGGCTGCTTTGCAGAGCTCACACAGGCAAACTGCTGACTCGGGCAGTTCTACAGCTGACTGATGCACCAGAACTTCTTCTGCATGGATGCTTGTGAGAACATGCTCTGTGTACAATCCCTTCTCTGTACCTGAAGGTACTTACTTTCCAGGATGGGTTCCTCCTGACTGCCTCCTGTGGCCTAGGATCTCAGAATGGGAGGCAGCTTACCCTTCCTCAGCTGAACTGACATCAGATCCTCCAGGCCCAGGTAGCTCCAGCATCCAATCTGCTTCCTTCCCGATATACCCCTTCAGGCCACAGTCTAAGAAGAGGCTCTTTGTTTCCCAGGAACAGCTTTGGCTTTCCTATGCAGAAGTGGCTAGGTCTAGGTTCTCTAGAATCACTCACTGAGAAGCTAGTTCTTCCTATAGCCAATGCCCCAGGCCTATCCTTACAGGAGGTCTAAAGGGAGGGGAAGTGATGTGGCTTGTAACTAGAAGAATGGCTCATTCTGCCCTGGATGTGTGACTGCAAGCAAGCCATTCCACTCCTCTCTCTCTCTCTCTCTCTCTCTCTCTCTCTCTCTCTCTCTCTCTCTCTCTGTCTGTCTGTCTGTCTGTCTCTGGCCCCAGTTTTCAGCAGTACAAGGAAAATGAGCATGCTTAAGTCATAGCTTCCATTCACTCACTTAGACGCTTATTAAGCTCTGACTGCGTGCCAGGTGCTCTGTTAGGGAGATGAGGAACTGCTAGACCATGTGGAGCGTACACGCAGGCCCTGCTGCCTATGAGCTTCCCATATAGTTCTCAGAGAAAACTAGTCCCCCCCCCCCAGTGAATATGTCACCTGGAACCCATGAAGTCACTTCTCACTAATGTCTGTGGACTCCATCTGCTCTATTGTGCCAGGCTACTATGAACAGCTTATTAAGACAGAATAGGCCATTCTGTGGAAAATATTTGGATAATGGAAATGTCAGGGGCAGGACGGATTTGATTGTGGCCCTAGGTGGAGATAGAACTCTACTAGGCAGTTCCTGAGTAGAAATGTAGAGTATCCCACCACCCTCCCCAGTCTCAAGACCACTAATGTGTGATAGCGAGAAGGTTCTTGCTGAGGAGAATCCAGAAGCAGGGTGAGGCTATTCAGGGCTCTCAGCCTTAGAGCAGTCCTGCCCCTGAGCCAGATTGATCAGGCTAACGGCAATGGGGGTACCTCCAGACTCTGCACAGGACACATAAGCTTATCATAGAGAAACCAGAAGTTGTGAGATGTCTGAACAGGCAAAAACATTTACCAGGTAAGCCCGATGACCTCCATCGGATACCTGGTTCCCACCGTGGAAGGAGAGAAGCAACTCCCAACAGTTTTCCTCTGACCTCCACAAGTAAGCCAGGGACAAATAGATTCCACAGGGCTCCAGTCTTAGAAGAAAGGCAAGAAGGCTTGGGTAGCCTGCAAGGGGCAGGCAGCCAGGGTCCCGGGTCTCTTGTCAACTACCAATGCAATAACAGCACCAGTGGCAGAGGTGGCAGCAGGGGCATGAGTCTGGTGTCTTACTTAGGGTTTAACTGCTGTGAAGAGACACCATGACCAAGGCAACTCTTATAAAGGACAACATTTAATTGAGGTTGACTTACAGGTTCAGAGTTCAGTCCATTATCTTTATGGCTGGCGCTGGAGGAGTTGAGAGCTCTACTGTTTGCTCTGAAGGCTGCTAGGAGAAGATTGACTTGCATGTGGCTAGGAAGAAGGTCTCAAAGCCCACCCCCACAGTGACACACTTCCTCCAGCAAGGCCACACCTACTCCAACAAGGCCACACCTACTAATAGTGCTACTCTCTGGGCCAAGCATATTCAAACCACCACACCTGTCCAGTCAGGCGGGTCCAAGATCCAATGGTGAATGCTTTGGGAGAGAGAACTCCCCCCCCCCCGCCCCGCCAAGTGTTAAAACTCAGTAAAGACAGCCACTCTCAGATGATCCTTGGTGAAATAAATTGTGTGCTTTATTTCATGTGGACAGGGACTTTATAAACATTAAGGAGTGGGGTGGGATTTAGAGTAGGTGTTTCCTATTGACTCAATTTGAGGTTTTAGTGATTTCTATTTGCATGGGGTAAGGACAGACTCCACTCATGAAGAGATTGCCCATGGTCCTCTCAGTGGTGTCTTGGTTACCTGTTCCAGAGCAGATACAGAAATGGGTAGGGAGCAATGAGACTCTTGCCAATCTCAAGTCTCTGAGATTCCGGAGTCTCAGCTCACTGAACCTTACCAGTTCTTCTGTCTGGTGGCATGGAGCACTTGTTCTACAACACACACTATAGGCTTTCTTTTTTGAAAAGAAAGAAACAAAGCTAACCAGACTCCCAACAAACAGCTTACCCAAGAGCAGCAGCCTTCAGTTTGCCTCTTGCCCACACGTCTGACTCTGCCATAGATGCACAGGTCATCAGTAGCATGGTTTTCATTTCTTGGAACCCAAAGCCTGTCAGCTTTCCATCCCCTGCCCCAAGGACAAGCTTTCATCATTTTCTAAAAGGTCAACATTTCTGAACTTGGCTGTTGTACAAGCTCTATAACTCTGCTGCCCTCTCCTCAGAGCCCCTCCGCTGAGAGAGTTGCAGTCTTTCACGCTGAATTCCTTCCATTCTAGAGAATCTCCTATCTGGGAGTTTAAGTACTTTCTATTTTTTTATGTCTCACGCAAACTTTCGTGATAAATCTTGGATGGCTGGATGATCAGTGGATAGACTTGAGGTCACTTAGAACACTCTGCTCCCAATAATGAGATTGCTGAGCTGAGACTACTAACCAGCTCTGAAAGGCAAAGAACAGGAATGGAGGTCTCAGGCTGCCTAAGAAGAAACTTTCAGGCACATGCAGGGGCAGAGCTAGTTCTGATGGGAGATAGAGATGGACGTGCCAACTTTTCTAGAAACATGCAGAAAGCAACTGGTTGGGCTGGTGAGAATTGTGGGCAGATTCTCAGACAATCAGTTTCCTGAGTCCATCTAGTCTTCGAGAGTCTTGAATATGTCATTGGCCTCCTCCGTCTTATCATTCATCCTGCTGGTAAATCACAAAGAAATTCAAGAATCATTTTCATTCAATTGTGAAAGTCTGTGGCTTAGATACAAAAGACTCAGGCCTCTCAAGTGGAAAGAATTACTGACTGCCACATGATCTGGTTGAAAGCTATAAAGAGAGAATTAAAATTCCATTCTCCAAGGCATACAAAGGTCAGAGGTCTCCTAGCCCATGGCCCCCCTTCCTAGCACCTTTCACATACAATAAGGTCACAGACTCCTGCTAGTACTGGAAGGCCACTCCTCTAGCCTGGAACTCTCAAATGAAACAACATTTGGCTTTGCTGGGATTGCTTAATGTATAAGTTACAGGAAATAATGATTAATAGTAGTTATTTTGTGTGTAGACTCATCAGTTTTAGAATGATTCTCCCAAGGCTTATATGAAAACCACTGGAATAGATAAAACAGATAAGTTCTGTTCTTCCTCACCAAGGCTTGGTCCTACCAGGTGAGAGCTACTATCCAAGCTCAGTGGGAACTGAAGAGCTTAATCCAGCTCATGGGCAACGATAGTTCCCAGGAGAGGTATGGACTGACAGCGTGCCCCTGTCAGCTCAGGAAGTCAGCCCTGTCAATCCACTGTCCAGCTTCAAGACCCATAATCAGGAGCAGATGGCTCATTCTTTGACATGCTGGTTAGAAGCAGGGCCCTCTTGTCTACTACCACTTTTCTTTTGGGATGCGAAGAATGTAACAGAGTTCAGTCCATTCCCAGTGGAGCCCCAGCCTAGGCGAGGGAGATGCAAGCTGTCCAAGGACTAACACTGGAGAGGAAGGCCTGGAACAAAGCTGGCTGGTATGGAGGTCCTGCACTCGCAGCTAGCTGAGGTTTTGGGTCAGAAAAAGCACACTCCCTGCAGCTGACTCAGCACAAGTTTGTTACGTCTAGATGGAACAATATGGATGTGCAAGAGGCAGTCCTTATCTAGGGTTACTTGCAGTTGGGGAAAGCAGTGGAATGTTCCAGGTTGGCCTGGGATGAGTGGGATTTTATGGCTTGATCTTGGGGGCAAGCTCAGGAATTGGTGGGTCTGGATGTCATCTGACAAGGAAAGACAGTTTAGCAGAAGCCCGATTACTCAAGGTCTTCTAGAAATTACAAAGATTAAAATACTACCTCGCTTCCCACCCCGACAGTGGTCAGGGGCGACCTCAGCAAAATATAAGAAATGAAAGACCTTGCCAGACACTAAGAAGAGCCAGCCATTGGCAGTGAAAGGGAGTAGAAACAGGTACTGGCCTTTTTCACTTCTTCACTGGTCTTTGTTGGAGACTCAATCATGCTTCGGGTGAAGACAGCCATTCCTTGTCCCCGTGGATGGGCTATGATGGTTCAGAGAAAGAGAAACTTGACAAAACCCAAGATCACTAACTCTCAGACTATATTTCCTCCTGGGGTTTCCAAAGCTCAGAAGGGATTCCATGGAGAAGGTGAAAGTGAGAGCAATCTGGGAAGCCTTTCTCCTTCCATGCTGCTGGTTTCCTTTTTCTTCTTTCTTTCTTTCTTTCTTTCTTTCTTTCTTTCTTTCTTTCTTTCTTTCTTTCTTTCTTTCTTTCTTTCCTTCTTTCTTTCTTTTTTGGATATATTCTTTATTTACATTTCAAATGTTATCTTCTTTCTCAGTCCCCCCCATAACCCCTATCCCATCCTTCCTCCCCTTACTTCTATGAGGGTGTTCCTCCAGCTACCCTACTCCCACCTCGATTCCCCTACAACGGGGCATCTATCAAGCCTTCGTAGGACCTCTCCTCCCATTGATGCCCGACAAGGCAATCCTCTGCTACATATGCACCTAGAGCCATGTGTACTGCTTGGTTGATGTCTTAGTCCCTGGTAGCTCTGGGGGTCTGCTTGGTTGATAGTTGTTCTTCCTATGAGGTTGCAAACTACTTCAGCTCCTATAGTCCTTTCTCTAACTCCTCCATTGGGGACTCCATGCTCAGTCTAATGGTTGGCTGTGAGTAACTACCTCTGTATCTGTAAGGCTCTGGCAGGGCCTCTTGGGAGACAGCCATATCAGACTCCTTTCAGCAAGCATTTCTTGGAATCCACAATAGTGTTGGGGTTTGGTGACTGTGTATGGGGTGAATCCCCAGGTGGGACAGTCTCTGGATGTCCTTTCCTTAAGTCTCTACTCTACACTTTATCTACATATTTTCTCCTGTGAGTATTTTGTTCCCCTTCTTAGAAGAACCGAATCACACACACATTGGTCTTCCTTCTTCTTGAGCTTCATGTGGTCTGTGAATTGTATCTTGGGAATTTCCAGCTTCTGGGCTAATATCTATTTATCAGTGAATGCATACCATGTGTGTTCCTTTGTGACTGGGTTACCTCATTCAGGATGACACTCTCTAGTTCCATCCATTTGCATAAGAATTTCATGAATTTATCGTTCTTAGTAACTGAATAGTACTCCATTGTGTAAATACACTACATTTTCGGTATCCATTCCTCTGTTGAAGGACATCTGGCTATTATGAATAAGACTGCTATGAACATAGTGGAGCATGTGTCCTTATTACATATGGGAGCATCTTCTGGGTATATACCCAGGAGTGGTATGGCTGGGTCCTCAGGTAGTACTATGTCCAATTTTCTGAGGAGCCACCAAAATATTTTCCAGAGTGGTTGTATCGGCTTGCAATCCCACCAGCAATGGAGGAGAGTTCCTCTTTCTCCATATCCTCGCCAGTATCTGCTGTCACCTGAGTTTTTGATTTTAGTCATTCTGACTGGTGTGAGGCAGAATCTCAGGGTTGTTTTGATTTGCATTTCCCTAATAACTAAGGATGTTGAATATTTCTTTAGGTGCTTCTCGGACATTTGATATTCCTCAGTTGAAAATTCTTTGTTTAGCTCTGTACCCCATTTTTAATAGGGTTATTTGATTCTCTGGAGTCCAACTTCTTGAGTTCTTTGTATATACTAGATATTAGCCCTCTATCAGATGTAGGATTAGTAAAGATCTTTCCCCAATCTGTTAGTTACCATTTTGTCCTATTGACCATGCCCTTTGCCTTACAGAAGCTTTGCAATTTTTTGAGTTCCCATTTGTTGATTCTTGATCTTAGAGCATAAGCCATTGATGTTCTGTTCAGGAATTTTCCCTTGTGCCTATGTGTTCAAGGCTCTTCCTCACTTTCTCCTCTATAAGTTTCAGTGTGTCTGGTTTTAGGTCCTTGATCCACTTGGACTTAAGCTTTGTACAAGGAGATAAGAATGGATCAATTTGCATTTTTCTACAGGCTGACCTCCAGTTGATCCAGCACCATTTGTTAAAAATGCTGTCTTTTTTCCACTGGATGTTTTTAGTTCCTTTGTCAAATATCAAGTGACCATAGGTGTGTGGGTTCATTTCTGGGTCTTCAATTCTATTCCATTGATCTTTCTGCCTGTCTCTGTACCAATACCATACAGTTTTTTTTAACACTATTACTCTGTAATACAGCTTGAAGTCAGGGATGGTGACTTCCCCCAAAGTTCTTTTATTGTTGAGAATAGTTTTTGCTATCCTGGGTTTTTTATTATTCCAATGAATTTTCAAATTGCTCTTTCTAACTCTATGAAGAATTGAGTTGGAGTTTTGATGGGGATTGCGTTGAATCTGTAGATTGCTTTCGGGCAAGATAGCCATTTTTATTATATTAATCCTGCCCGATCCATGAGCATGGGAGATCTTTTCATCTTCTAGATCCTCTTCAATTTCTTTCTTCAGAGACTTGAAATTCTTGTCATACAGATCTTTCACTTGCTTGGTTAGAGACATGCCAAGGTGTGTAATATTATTTGTGACTATTGTGAAGGGTATCATTTCCCTAATTTCTTTTTCAGCCTGTTTATCCTTTGAGTAGAGGAAGGCTACTGATTTGTTTGAGTCAATTTTATATCTAGCCACTTTGCTGAAATTGCTTATCAGCTTTAGGAGTTCTCTGGTGGAATTTTTGGGGTCACTTAAGTATATGATCATATTGTTGTCAAATAGTGATATTTTGACTTCTTCCTTTCCAATTTGTATCCCTTTGATGTCCTTTTGTTGTCTAATCACTCTAGCTAGAACTTCAAGTACTATATTGAATAGATAGGGAGAGAGTGGGCAGCCTTGTCTAGTCCTTAATTTTAGTGGGATTGCTTCAAGTTTCTCTCCATGAAGCCTCGTATGACTTTTCAACAATGTATTCCACCTGTGCTCCTGGATCAAAGGCTCCAGAGTGGGTCTTCTGCTGCCCAGCATGAGATCAATCCTCATTTGCAGGCTCTAAAAGCCCCAGCACATTCCCACATCCAGGCCGATGTCACATGCTCACAGCCCTCCATCGCTTATCCTATGTATCACAAGTGGGAACTCTGTTCCCCCACACACACACCTCCCTGCTTATCTGTTCTAATCTTCCAATTAGTCCATGAGGACCCACCTCTTCCAGGAGAATGACAGCTGACACTGCTGTCCATCAACTCTGTGTCTTGACGTTGGCCGTCCTTTGGAGAACAAAAAGTTCTGCAGCAGCCCATAATTCAGTTTTACAATGCCAACAAGACCATGGGCAAGTGAATTTTCCAGGATAGATTTCATATGAACGAACGGATTCCAGACTTAGGAGTCAAAGGTTGGGCAACTTTTCCACAGGGTTAGGGGGATTGCCACCTGGGTAGTGAGGTGGGCACTGTTGTACACTGAAGCTCCTACCCACGAGCTCTTGCTTACCTTTAATTGGCAGACCCTGGCCTCAGCCTTCTCCAGCTCTCTAGAAGGAGCTTCCTAAGTGGTTTCTGGGTCTATAGCTAATTTGCATCAGTGTAAACTGCACAGTGTATCACTCACTTAGACTATAAAGTGACAGTCATTCATCCAAGGCATCCAGGACATAACCTTCCCAACACATGTTCAAGTGCCATCCAACTTCTAGACACCTATCTCTTGTAGACACACATCTATGACCACCAGAGGATGAGTTGAACTTAGCTCTCAGAGGAAACTTCAGTCTGTGGCCTGGGAAAAAGGCCAGCTATGTTCCTTTCCATTCTGAAGCCATGTGCCAATAACAAGGCTGAAGCGCTCCCTGGCATCTTGCTCCCACCTCATGATGAAGAAACCCTGGGCAAGACTTTGAACCAAGCCAAAGGATGAACCTTTTGTTCTGTTGCCTGGGATTCTGAGAGCATCATCATCCCTTCCAGCCACAAGTCTCAGAAGCTCATGAAAGCCAAATGGCTTCCCAACATCACCGCCGCCTTCATTTTCTTTGACCCAAAGGAGTACCCTGACCTCATGGGCTGCCCGCACACTTGTGGACAGCCCATCCTTGAGGAACCAAGCCCTTACTCATTCTATTAAGAGTTTCCAGACAGTGCGTAAGCATGGGTAATTCCTGCAGCAAGCAGGAAAGCCTCAGTGGGAGTGGAAGTAACAGGGTGTTTAGCAAATGTTAAACTCAGGAAGCTTGAAAGGTCTCCCAGCATTGTTAAGTAAACATTTACAGATGACAGAGATGGTTGTGTAGGAGATGGAGGGAAAGTGTAAGCACTCTCTGTGGGTGGGAGAGCCTTTGTCATTCCTCTTTGTCATTGTCCTCTTCTGGTCACAGACTGGGAAGACACTGGAGTTCCCAAAACATCAAGCCAGTATTGACAGCCATCATCAACCCTTCCTGAGGCCAAGTCCTGACAAGAAGCTCCGTCTCTGCTCACTTCAGCAGGCAGATTGTCTCTGCCACTATCCCTCTGAGAGAGTACGCAGCACCTGTAGCTACTTTTCTGTTGTTGTGAGGAAGCACCACAACCACAAGAGACTCCTACAAGGAAAGGCTCATTGGGATGGACAGTTCCAGAGAGTCCACCATGGTATGGAGGCCGAGCGCCAGGCATGGCGGAAGTTAGAGCAAGAAGTTAGGAGATCACATCCTTGACCTCACGCGTGAAGCCAAGAGAATGACCTGAAAGGGGTGTAACACTTTTAATCTTACAGTCAGAGCCTATGTAGGACATAGCTCACCCAAACAATGGCAGCATCCCAGATCCAAGATGACTGCAGGGCACACTTGATTCGAATCCTGCCTTCCAAGGCACCCAAGCTGGACTCACAGTGGGCAAACCAGCATGGGGACCACACAGCCCCAAGTGAGCACCAAACCTCTTAACAATGCCACAAAATGACCTCTGTTCCTCACAAAGGGACACTGAAGCCCAGAAAGGGTGAAGTCACAGAGTTGGTGGACGAGCCAGAGGGGTGAAGAATGTGAGGAAAGGGGACGGGTTTATAGTACAGCGAACTTAGGAAGACCACAAGCGCCACTGCTTTGCTAAACCCAGCATCAACTTTGCCCGCCTTTGTCTCTCTAAGTGTCCCTGTGGCTCATCTGCAGCTAATTTCTCAGGAAGCTCTGCTGTGGCCAGGGGAAGGGATGAGGTGTGAGCCTTTCTCCAAAGAAGGGAAGCCAACCCGCCAGTTTGGAGCTAATCCTGGCAGTTACCTCTGCCTGAGAGTTTGGAAGGCTTTCTTCATTTTTGGCTTCATGGGATGCACGTTGGCTAATAATCTTGTCAATGCTTCCTTTATTCCTGACTTCCATGAGCAGAAGGCTAACGGGCACGTCTGGTTAGGACAACCTGTACCCCAAATACCACACAAGCATGCACACACACACACACACACACACACACACACACACACCACACACACTACATATCGTACACCACACACCAAACACATACCACCACACACACACACCATACCACATACCACACACACACTACATATAGTACACCACACACCAAACACATACCACCACACACACACACACACACACACACACACACACACACACCATACCACATACCACACACACACTACATATCGCACATCACACACCACACACACTTGTATTATTTCTCCGACAACTGAATGGCTAAATATCAGGGCTCATCCCAGGTCCACCTCCCCACAAAAGACATTCAGCTGTACCTTCTAGCACTGACAACTAGAACTTAAAGTCCAAGAGAGTAAATAGATAATCACTCAATAAATGTACAGAAAATAAAAGAGCCAGATATGGCTGCAGCACCGGGCTGGGCCATTTCCTCTGCTTAGAAACTCATTCTGCATTCCTGGTCCTTTTGCCACCTCCATCCCTGGAGTCGCCCTCAGGCTCCCCATTAAGCAAATCAGAAGTGACTGCCAGCACCCACACTGCCCTTCTGTTAGGCTTCAGAGCCAGTCAGCATCCTGCACTTTGCTCCCTCTCCTCCGTGCTCTGCCAAGCTCCAGGCTGTCACCCCAAGTTGGCCTTTGTAAACCCTCCCGCCCTTTAATGCTCCATCCCTACTCCTCTCCTGCCTTCTCCAGTCCCAAGGCATCTCTGTCCCCCACATCCCCAGTCCCAAGGCATCTCTGTCCCCCACATCCCCAGTCCCAAGGCATCTCTGTCCCCCACACCCCCGCTCCCGCCACCACCTCCCAGCTTTATCCTCTTGTGCATGATCGGATCCATCATTTAGACCCTTGATTTCGGATACGGAGACCACAGCTGTTCTTCTTTGCCACCCGGCATGCAGTGAGCGAGCTGGCCAGCAAGGGAACATGTGTCCTTTGACGATAAAGTCAGACAAGCAGAAATCACTACCAGTGGGTTGGCAGTTGTTGGCTCTTCCTGGAAGGGCTTTTCCAAACCCGCAGTGAATGAATGTATACCAGAGGCCCAAAGACCTCCACGGAAGCCCAGCACCTGCCCGAGTCTGCAACAGATTCAAGTCAAACCTTACAAGTCACACTGCCCTCCTTGCTCTGCTGGGGTAAACTCCAGGGACACAGGAAAGAGGAATTAGCAAGCAGGCTTCCCTGTTACATACTGAACCAGTTAGGAACATCCACATACAAGGCTCAGTCGTCTCCACATTGAAGTTATTTTTATACTATAGTTAAATAAAAAAAAAATCACCATTTGTGCAGTTCCTGCTGCTGTCAGGGCCTAGCTGAAGCCCACACATGTGGGTTTGCTTGCATGAGCTAAGCTTTTTAACTCTGTTTTGTCGTAATTTCACATGTTGTGTGTGTGCCTTCTCTCATAGAACTACTTCTTTCAATATTCAGAAGTTCCTGTGTGGGGGACAGAGTTCTAAAAAGCACCAGAGAGGGGGAAAATAAGGGGACAGCATGAGAGTCGTGAGTCTAAAGTGTTCCCACCCCCTACGGGGTTCTGCAGGTAGCGGGTGTCCCTAGAGCCACTGCTCGACTGAAGTCCCAGGCCTGCTACCATGTTAAGTCAGATTAGTGTGACTATAACAAAATATCAGAGATAATTAAAAGACTGTCTTAATCAGGGTATCTATTGCTGTGATAAAGCACCAGGACTGAATAGCAAGTTGGGGAGGAAAAGGTTTTTATTTGGCTTACACTCCCATAGCACTGTTCATCATCAAAGAAAGGACAGAAACTCAAACCGCACAGGATCCTAAAGGCAGGAGCTGATGCAGAGGCCATGGAGAGAAGCTGCTTATTGGCTTGCTCCCCATGGCTTGCTCAGCCTGCTTTCATATAGACCCCAGGACCATCAGCCCAGGGATGGCTCCACCCACAATGGGCGGAGCCCTCCCCCATCCATCATCAATTAAGAAAATGCCTTACAGGCTTGCCTATAGCTCAATCGTATTTAGGCATTTTCTCAATTGAGAGACCCTCCTCTCCAGTGACTCCACCTTGTGTCAAGCTGACATAAAACTGTCCAGCACAAAGAGGAAAGATGTGTTTGGCCCACAGTGTTGAAGGTTTTAGTCTATGGCCAGCTGCCCGTGTTGTTTTTGGGGATGTAGAGAGGTAACTTATCACCGTAGCAGGGAGAATGCCACAGAGCCTACTGTGCACCTGACCACTGGAACTCAGGGAGAAAAGAAGAGAGTGGAAAGAGAGAGAAAAGCCCTGTCCCCTCTGATGGCATTAAATGTCTATAATAGTCCCCTTCATAATGTCCACACTAATTCACAATAGTGCCACCCTAAGAAACAAGCCTTTAGCAAAGTATTCTTTATTAGGCTCATCCAAGGTTCAAACCACAGGAAGTACCCAGATCTGCAAGCCCTTAGGCAGGTGACTGGCTTTCTGGAGAAAGGCCTATATTTTTTAGCTGTTGTATAAGAAGTTTCCAGAGCTCCACGTTAATACATGCACAGATCATATAATGCTTAAATCGGGCTGAACACATCAATCTCCTCACTGTTTCCTTATGGTGAAAACATCTGTAATCCTTTCCTCTGGCCCTTTGAAGCATGCAGCCAATATTTGGAGAACATGCCCTTCAATTTAGGAGATGGTTTAGTGGCCGGACATGTCAGTCGCGTGGAAGAACAGGACCAGTGAAGTGATGGTGGGTAGACCCACAGGCCTGGCTACTTCTCCACTACCACCCTCAAGTCCACAGTGCAAGCTCCAAAGTAAAGCACACTTCTAGGCATGTCTTTTCGGTGTTTCTAGAAAAGATTGGCTTGTGGGTCAGCGTGGGATAAGAGCCAGGATATAGTGGGGAAAATAGGAGCAGAGATGGAGAGATGGCTCAGTGTTAGAGCACTTGCTGCCCTAGCAGAGGACCCAGGTTCAATTCCCAGCGTCCACATGGAGACTCAAAAACACCTGTTTAACCCCAGCTCCAGGGGACTTTGGTGCCTTCTTCTGGCCTCTGTGGCCATATGAATACACATGATGTACAAGTAGACAAGTAGGAACATAAAATAGAAAAGGAAAGGAAGGGGGAGGGGAGGGGAGAGAAAGAGAAAGAAATGGTGGGGGGAGCAGAAGCTCACAGGCACAGGCGCAACCCTTACTGAGCAGGTGTGTTTCTTTGTGACCATCATCTGTGGACATCAGACTCCAGACTCACCAGCCTTTGAACACGGCTTTGCATCAGCAACTTTCAGCTTTGTGCTGGAGCTGCGTCATTGGTCTCTCCATTTTGGTGATTCCAGCTTCTTGATCTAGACAGTCACTGGTTTCCTAGCTCTCCAGACTGCAGATGGCCATTTGGGGGATCATTCAGATTCTGATCACATGATAGTCTAGCAAATCTAACTCTGTCATCACATGTATGTTCTATTTGTTCTGCTCTCGAGAGAACCTTGGCTAGAACTAGTCTGGCAGCAAACCCCCTGCCTCACTGCCCTGTGTCCCACAGTGCTGTAGTGACTACTCTGACATATAATGGAGTAGCCCTTTCCACGCTCAGGAACCAATGCAGCTGGAAGTAACACCCTGTGGAGCTACAGTCATGTCCTCCAAAGGGAAAGCATTCTGCAAGAAGGCGGTAAAGTCAGAGTCAAGTGCAAAGACAAAGGTGTGAGAATAAGAACAAGGGTGGACTGCCGTCTCTCTATGAGTTCTAATGCACCACCAGAGAAAATCTGTCCCGGCTTCTTTGGAGACAGCTGGTCTAGTAGTGTTGATCCCCTAGAGCGAATGAAACAGAACTCCAGTCAACTGCAAATAGGTGAGGAGATCTAGCTTTGCCAACTCCTCCTGACAGAAAGTCAGTCAGTAGATCAAGGAAGCGATAACAACTTGGTGTGGGATGCTCTAAGAGGCAAGTGACCAGTGCAGGCTGCAGCCAGCACACATAGCTTTCTGTTTGTCTGCATAGGCTCTGTCCTTACCTCCCCTGCATCGTACACATTTGTCTCAGCACAGAAGCCTGCATGCATCTTTAGGCCACAGCATAAGGCAGAGAAGCAGCACGATCTTCTTCAAACCCACTAACCAATGCTCATGGGTGTTTAGCTCCGCAGAGCCACAGTGCAGAGCTCATTCCACACCCTGGCAATTCTGCCACTCTGACAGATGCCCACTGCCATACTGCTGCCCCAGACCCTTGGCCTGTCAGCCCAAATTGGCACAACAGGCTGTCTTGGCCACTGGTCCAGCTGGAAGCTCTGGTTGGCATCCAACCTGCAAGGTTGGCATCCAACCTACATCAGCAAGTTGGATCGGAAACAATGTGGTCCACACGATATTCATGCAAAAACCTGCGTGCAAATGTTACCTCCTTGGATAGCATCTTTAGGTATACCCAAGCATATTTCACTAAGAACCAATTGAATTTTGCGCCATGCCCTATGATTAGCAAATAATCAGAATTGTTTATCGGCCAAGAAATCCAAAACTCCATCCAGTCATGAAACAATACAAAAAGGGCAAAAGGGCCCATAGTCCAAAGTCACAAAAGAAACAATTGTTGCATCTTCAAATGGAATCGTGGTGACCTACAGGTGAAGATTCATGACAAATGTGTCATGTGTGTGACATGAAGCAGAAGGCAGGCTACTTGGGGAAGAAAGTAGACTAGTGAGGAAACAATGTGAGATCACAGTGAGGGCAGATGTAAGCAAGGAAGGGAAGATGTGTGTACGCAATTGCATAATGAAACCAACTAAAAATTAGAACTAAAGATTTTACTGTTGTTAAGTTCGCGGCCTAAGTGGATAGACTCACTGTTCTTGAGTTCGTTTCCATCTTTAAATGGAAGGACACTGATCCCAGAGAGTCTCTAGAGAGTGATGTCATGTGTTCATTAAGGACCTGAACGACAGATGTAGGTCTGAACAACCTTGAAAGTCTCATCCATCGTGCTACATGATCACCAGTGCTGCTTGGCTTGGATGAAAACTAACCTTTATTATGTTCAGCTAATGAAAATGTAAGATCACATCAGCATTGCTAGAACCGATGGCTAACAAACTGGGTTTATAATCAACTAAGTCCTCAATTCCTTCCTTTAAATTTTTCTTTTTTGCTTAGATTTGTCTTTAAAAACAGTACCATGTAAAATGCCTTGGTTAGATAGTTTCCTCCATTTACAAATGAAGACTAGGAATTTTGAAAGGAAAGAGGGAAAGAGGAAGAAATGGAGGGAGGAAGAGAGGAAGGGAGGGAGGGAGCGAGGAAGGAAAGGAAAGAGGGAGGGAGGAAGGGAGAGACAGGGAGAGGGAGGGAGGGAGGGAGGGAGGGAGGAAGGAAGGAAGGGAGAGAACAAAACCACACTGGTTATGCCCAAGTACAACTACTCGACCCCATCAGACTGTCCCAACTGGTCACTTCAGTAGCACCCAGAACACAAGACTGTAGAAATTGAAAAAATTTAACTGGGGTCACACTAGCTACATTCTAAACCTCGAGTCACGAAAGTTATAGCTAGCATTCTCGACCCTGATAGCAGAGTTAAAGGTACGAGTTGTGGAGGACTTGGTTCACAAGTCCTACAGCACTATGGCCCAATCCAGAAATGCATAACAGCTGTATATGCATATGCATTATACAAGGGAGCCTCAGCCTTCCACTGGGAACAGACAAGTTCAGAACTCAGGGTCTGGGGTCCTGGTAACACTTCCTGGCTGGCCAGGGCAAAGTGTTAACAAAACGCAGGGTTGCACCTGGCACATCTGCCGGGAAGGAGCCAGGCCACAGCCCCACTAGTCGGTTTCCTGTGAACTTCTTGCAGAGTATAGAGTGTGCTTTCAGAGGGAGAACAAGGGAGGGAAAGGGTGGGAGTGAGGAGGAGAGATGGTTGTTAATTTGTTCTTTGTCTATGCAAGCAATGATACCTCCCGCTAAAACTCTTTCTGTTATTGTACAAAAGTTAGAGGTAGAAGAGGGCTTAGAAATTTAACAGAGGAAACTACTGACTCCCAGGGTCTCTTCTTCCCAGAGAACCTCTGAGACATTTTGAATATCCCTTTTCATGTCTTCTTCTCCTGGGACCTATCAATGTAAGTTGTATTTTTTAAAAAATCCAGACCAAGGGTTATGTTCATCAGTCCGATTTGTTCTCTGAACATTTTGTAATAAGCTAATTTGTCTCTAAAGCTCTTTCCAAGCACTGTATTTATAGCTGGCTGATTGTCCTTTGGACATTTGAGCTGTTTGTAGCATCTCGTCATTATAATACAATAGGCCTGCATAAGTGTCGCTCTAGCTCAGTCAACAGAAATGAGACTCTTTTGTAAGACTCTTTTTTTTTAATCACATTTTGGATTTGTTGTCATTTTGCAATTTCTTTAAATGTGATAGCATTGAGATGAATGCTATAAACATTTTAAAGAAAAGTCTTCCTAATGAGTTATTTACGAACGATGTCAGGAAAAGTTATGTTCCTATCAACAGTGTGGGCCAGGCATTGCAAAAACTAGCCCATGTTTTCAAGCATTTTTTTCCGATTAATGGGAGGATTGGCATCTGGTGATTTTGGCTCACATCTCTTGCCTGACGGCTCTGGTGGCCAGTTTTTGGGTCTCCTGGTTATGAGCAGCTTCCCATTTTAGTTGGTCATTTTTCAGCTAAGGTATAAGTATATCCATTAACTTGATACAATTATACAATTACAGCTGTGTGTTCTTTGCCACGTCTTAATTTCAGGTTTCATCAGAAGGAAAATTTAAAACACAGATGTTTGGGGGTTTGTTTGTTGTATATTTAAGTCTAAGGACAGTTGCCTTTGTAATCTACCTATGGCTTCTGGGTTATACTATTTCCTTTGTCAAATACTTGATTCAAAAATTTGCTGTCTTGAAAATAACCAGGAGGCCTCCATATCCAAGTCCCTATGAGACTAGGGCCACTGGTTAACATTACTAATGGGAAAAGTCTGTTCCTATCTACAAACTGAGTTGGGTGTGGTTCATGGCTTCCTGAGTATCTATACCTTTGACCTCAAATGTCCCGACTAACTCTGAGGTTCTTGTTTTTCAACTATTGTCAGGCTCAGCCTACACCACTATCCTATATGGTAACTGGCCTCAGCCTGTCTGTCCTCTCCTTGGCTGTCAACCAAATTGACCAAGACTCTATTAGGAGAGCCACTCCCTGACGCTTCAGCCTGCATACAGTTTAAGGTGTGACATCAGAGTGCTGCTAGGCTAAGCGAATAACCTTGAGTTGTGTGGTGTGGGAAATACTAAACTTGGGGTGGAGGCTGACTGACTTGGGACCAAATCATTTGGACAAATTGTCTATAGAGGAGCCACCACTGGCTTCATCACAACAGGAATTTGGGGAGACTTATCCATTCGATAGTCACCAGAGCCACTATGTCAGAGCCTATTAGAGACACTGTGTATGCATTTGTGCACAGAAAACGCTGTGCCGCTTGAGTTCTTGTTTCTCTGCAGCCCTGAGGCAGAAGAGCGCATTTTCCAGCAATCCAGACAACAGCTGGCCAGGACCCAGGGCCTATGGTACAGGTTGAGACTCCGTGATAGGTTGTATCAAACGCATCAATGAGGCCCAAGGCTGGGGTCCCCTGCCTGGAAATAAGACGTAGGACAAGGGAAATAAAAAAAAAAAAAAGAAAAGAAAAAAAAAAGAACTCCTGCTCTGCACAGCCCAAACTCTGTGAAACAGACAGCATGTTCCCTGCCCCCAAGGAGCTCACAAATGAGTTCTGACAGCCATGCACCCAGTGGTTCATTCAGCAAACACGCCCTGAATGGGTGTGGAAATCGGAGCAGCTAGCTTTTCATCCTAGCAAGCTGGTGCAAATGGGAGGCCTAGCCTCAGCAGGAGCAGAGCAGGAGGAGACCTGGGGCGCAGCCAAGACATCCTGCCTAGGCTGGCCTAGATAAATGGGGAGAGTTACGACCACACTTGTCTCTTCTTCAACCCGACTCCTGCACTATATTCTCTTAAACACTGTTAATTCCCCCCAGTTCCCGGCCTTGTGGCTGGCCCAGGCTCTAGGCCAACAGGCCTTAGCCATAACTTTCCAAACTCAAAACATCCACTCAGGGCAGATAAATCTCTCCTGCAGAAGCCTGGGAAGGAGTATGAGGAAGGTGCACTTGACTCATCCTGTGGACGGCTATGGTTTGATAAAGCAGAAAGTGTCTCTCAGTGAGTCAGAAACCTGGTATCTCAGCTCTGTTGCTAAATCACTTGGTGACCTTGTAAAGCCCCGTGCCCCTGTGAGACTGACTCCCTTTTTTCGTGGGCATGGATGCAGGTTTGACTCTCCTTAGGAGGGGCTCCTGTTGTCCCTTTCAATTTTCTAGAGTTAGAAGATTTGGTACCCAAAACTTGGTGTCTTGGACAACAGGAATGTATTGTGTCATATCTCTGGAAGGTGGCAGTCTGCAATCAAGGTGTCATCTTCACAGGCTAGAGGGAAGAATCTGGTGCAGGTCTCTCTTAGCTTCTACTGGCTTGCTGACAATTTGTGATCATTCTTTGGCTTAGGGACACATCACTCAGCTCTCTGCCTCCCCCCCCCTTTCTCTCTCTCTCTCTCTCTCTCTCTCTCTCTCTCTCTCTCTCTCTCTCTCTCTCTCTCTCTCTGTGCGTGTGTGTCTGCCTGCCTGCCTGCCTGCCTGCCTGTCTGTCTGTCTGACTGTCTGTCATGTCTGTGTGTCCCAAGAATTTTCCCGTGTCTCACTCCTCCTTCTTTCCCCTCATCCTCCCCTCCCTTCCTTCGTTCCTCCCTCCCTCCCTTCCTTCCTTCCTTCCTTTCTTCCTTCCTGATTGGTTGTTTTATTCTGTGACAAGTTCTTGCTATGTGGTCCATGTGGTCTCTAATTCTTAATCCTCCCTCCTCTCTCAGACTCCAGAAAACCGGGGTAAGTGGCATGTGACACCGCAATCAGCAAACCATTCTCTCCACAGGCCATCATCCATGTTGGATCAGGGCCTCATCCTATGACAGTATGACTCAACCATAAATAATTGCAACTACAATGACCCTATTTCCAATAAGGCCCTGTTAAGGAACTAGGGGCTTAGCACTTCAACGTATGAATTCTAGGAGAGCATAACATAATATAATGTCTGTTCAAGACCTCCAACTTCCCCTTCCCAGGCAGCCATAACTATATTCATCAGAGCTGTACAAGCAATGATGGTGGACAGAGATATAACGGGGCGGGGGAGGGGCTGGGTGAGGCAAACTCGGATTGGAGTCCCCTAAGATGCCTATAAAACCGAACACAGGTCAGCAAGAGGCTGGAGAGCAGAGCTCTGGAGCACCGTCCACTCTCGCTCTAGATCATTCTGCCACCAGGAGGAGTACCCCATCCTATCTCAAGGAAAGAAGCAGGCACAGTAGGAGACGTAGAGAGGAAGATGGGGAAGGTATCTAGGAGGCCCTGAGGTCTGGAGGTAGTAAGGCGCTTGTTGAAAGGCTAGTTGGCGAAAAGACCGAGCTTTTCTTGCTACTATCCAGAGCAGGCTCTAGTCTGGTTGAAATGGAGGGGTGCGTGTGGAGTTGCACTGTGGGGAATCCTGCCTCCGTGGTCATGTGATGGAGCATGTGAATAGCTGCTGGGCATTCAGTGCTATAGGGCTCAGCACAGAAGCCAAAGTTCAGGCAGCGGCTCAGAGCATTCCAGAGAGAAGGGGAGACAGAGACCAGCTAAACAGCCACTGGAGGTCATCGGAGTGAGTGGCCCAGCGCAAGCTAACGGATAAAGGCCCTTCTGTCTTCCCTAGTTTTGTAGGACTGTAATCATGTCTCTGTTAAAAGTTGGTCACATTCTTTAGTGAAGCCATCTGAGCCTCGGGTATTCTTTATAGAAAGGGTTTGAATTGGAAAGTTAATATTTTATTTTTTAATTCACTTCATAATTTTAATCTCACAATTTTAAGTTGGGTTTTGGCGACTTTTACTATTCAGTACCAATATTAATGCTCTGTAATTGATGTCTTGGTGACCCTTATCCTTTTTTCTTATGTTCCTGACCCAGACAGCAGCGTATCAGTGTCACTGTGAAGACCGGGCCCCAGGAATCAATAACAGTTCAAATTCCACCCGCCTACATCATCGATAATCTTTATCATTTTCCCCTTCTACTTAGTTTGATTTTTCTCTTTTACAGATTCATAAAGCAGAAATCTCCATCACTGATTTTCTATCTCTCTTCATAGAAATACTTAAAACTACAGCCTTCCCTCTAAGCTACAGACTATAGCTACATTCTTGAAATTCTGGTTTTCCACTGCTTGGGAATTCAGTTCGTTCTCCCTACCCCACCCCCACCCCACCTCCCATCCTCACCCCCCCTCCCACCCCCGGTTTACCGCAGAGCTTCCTTCCTTCAGGAGCATCTCTGGGGTACAGCTCTGCTGGTTCACACTGTGAGCAGGTCGTCTACATTCTCATCCATGTCTTTAGACAGTTCACACTGATTGTAAAATACTCACTAATGGGCAATCCTTTTCTCTGGTTCTACTCCTTCCCCTCAGCGTTCCTTCCCGCTTTCATCTTAGACAGCTACTTTAAATAATCCCTCTGCTAGCCTCCCTGAGGTACCTCTTTGTTTAAGGTTTAAATGGCCTTCAGGTGACACAGTGCAGTACTAAAAGTTAGAGGCTTTACAAGACACATGTAAATGTTTGCCGTTGTGGTCATACACGGTCCACTTACACACGTATTGTAAATTTCCCAACACATTATTATGGAAGTGCCCACAATTTTTAAAGAAAATTTAGAATGAAGGCAATGCCTTTTGTGCGTGTGATCATGTGTTTCCAATCCTGGTACCTTCCACCTCCAGGCACATCTGAGCCCAGTCTGCCATCAGATTCCTTCTGCGTTTAGAGATTCCTCTAAGGTTCTTGGCAGAGCAGGTCTCTTAGAGAAAGTTCTTCTTTGGTATTGGCTGAAAAGTCTGATTTCACTTTTTAAGGAAAGATTCTTTTACCTGGAGAAGGGTCCTAGGCTAGCATGTCCCTCCACACCTCCCATACTACAAAGAAGCCTTTCTGATTTGTGATTTCTGACAAAGAAATAGCCTTATGTTCCTGCCTGCTCCTGGACACAGCACATGCCATCTTGCCTTGCTGTAGAGAAATGTATCTTGATTACATTCACCCTGTTACATTCTCCTGTTCACTTCTGACTCACACTCTCTCCCTGTCCACAACCAGTTTCCCTTCTACTTTTACAGTGTGTGTGTGTGTGTGTGTGTGTGTGTATCTTTCTGTCTGTCTGTCTGTCTGTCCCAATGAGTTTAATTTGGATTGCATACAGGAACATTGGCTAGGGGTTATTTATAGGAACATGAGTAACTTGCCAGCCCTACCCATTGAAGAAAGTGCTATCACCTCTCTTAGCAAACATTAGCTACCTAAAGGCACTCAAAAAAAGGGTTGGTATGCACACCACATGGATAATCTTCATAATCCATGAGTCAATGGACCTCTAGGCTGACTCTGTCTCCTAGCTACTGTGACTAGAACAGCAGTGAGCTTGTATGTGCGAATAATATTGTAGGAGGGTATGGAGTCCTTTGGGTATAGCTGGGTCATAAAATAGTTCTGCAGTTTTTGAGAGGCCTGTTATGAATAACTGTCTCCCATCCTGGGTAGTCCAGCTCCCCGCCTCCTTGCAACACAATGGGTTTGTTTACACTCCCTATTAGAAGCAAGAAGTAGGGCATCAGATTGTCACCTCCATATCTAGCTGCTCCCTACCACCTGGGCAACTCGGCCTGAGGGAGGGGCTGGAGTATGCAGAGGCTGGGTAAGACCAGAGCCAGGGCTAGTGGCCTGAGGGAGGGGTTGGAGTATGCAGAGGCTGGGTAAGACCAGAGCCAGGGCTAGTGGCCTGAGGGAGGGATTGGAGTATGCAGAGGCTGGGTAAGACCAGAGCCAGGGCTAGTGGCTACTGGGAAGCCCTCATTCTTGTCTTGCAGGTTAAGTTTCCTGTTTCCATAGAGGATGGCACTGGGTTGGGATCTTGACAGAGATTGCACTGAAGCTAGGGATTGCTTTTAGGAAGACAGACAATTTCACAACACTAACTCTTGGAGCCCACAAGCTTGCAGACTCCTCTGGTGTCTTCCATTTCTTGGGTGTTTTTATAGTTTCCTTTATAGTGTTCTTCAACTCCCTAGGTTTATTCTGAAGTATTTTATTTTGCTTTTTGTGCCAATGTTCTTTTTTTTTTTAATTAACTAATTAATTTATTGTTTTACACTCCATATTTTATCCCCCCCCACCCTGTCCACCCTTGACTGTTCCACATCCCATACCTCCCTCTTCCACCCCCCCCCCCGTCTCCACATGGATGTCCCCACCCCCCACCCCACATGACCTCTAAAATCCCTGGGACCTCCAGTCTCTTGAGGGTTAGGTGCATCATCTCTAAATGAACACAAACCCAGCAGACCTCTACTGAATGTATGTTGGGGGCCTCATATCAGCTGGTGTATGCTGACTGTTTGGTGGTCCAGTTTTTGTTTTTTTGTTGGTTTTGTGTGTGTGTGTGTGTGTGTGTGTGTGTGTGTGTGCCAATTTTCAATGAGATTAATTCTCTGACATTTTCTCAGCAGGTTTGTCATTGGTTTGTTATTGTTGTTGTTGCTGTTCTCCTGTTCTTGAATCCACTAATGAGATGAATTATAATAATTGATTTAATTTGGTTTACATCTGCATCTCTGGGATTAAACTAAATTGATTCAGAGAATAATCAAATGGATGCATTCTTTTAACTTTAGTTTGAAAGTATTTCTTGAGGTTTTTATGCATCTATATTAATCAGGGATATTGGTCTATAATTTTGTTGTTGTTGTGTATTTATCTGATTTGGGTATCAGGGTAATACTAACTTCATAAAAGGAGTTTTACAGTATTTCTTCTTTTTCTACTTTATGGACTATCTTGAGAAGAATTGGCATTAGTTGTCTGAGGGTCTGATAAAATCACCAGTGAGTCTGTCTGGGCCTGGGGACTTTTTAGTCAGGACTTTGTTACTGATTCAATCTCCCTGCTTGTCATAAATCTGTTAAACTCATTTATCACAGTTTGTTTTCATTTTGTTAGGCCACATGTATCTAGGATTCCATCCATTTCTTTTAGATTTTCAAATTTGTTACACTATAAGTTGTTAGTGTATGATATTCTGATATTCTGCTGATGTTCTGAATCGTATTGGTCCCCTTAGTAATGTTTCCCTTTTCGCCTCTAGTTGAACTAATTTGGGTGAGCTGTCTGTCTCTTTCACAGTTAAATTTGTTTAAGATTTGTTGGATTTTATGTCTTCAAAGACCCAGTGCTTTGTTCTGGCAGTTCTTGTGTTTCCAGTTCATTAATTTCTGCCCCCTCTTAATTATTTTTCCAACCACTGAGTTTTATTCTGGTTTCTTCTTGTTTTTCCATGGCCCCAAGGTGTATCATTAAGTTATTTATTTAACTTTTTTTTTCTATTTCTTAATGTAGGCACTCAGAATTATAGACTTCCCTCTTGGGACTGATCTCATTGAATTCTGTGTGTTTTGGTGCAGTGTGTTCATTTTTCTGCTTTTCTGTTTTTCTCAGTGACCTTCAAGGATTTTTTTTTTTTTAATCTATAGTGTTACTCTCTGTGTGTTTTTACTCACACTATAACTTTGCTTGATGTTACTCTAGGTTTGTCCTGTTGTGATCAGATGAGAAGGACACAAGGAATTATTTCAGTTTCCCTACTAGTAGTTAGGACCTACTTTGTGCTCAAATACATGATCAATTTAAGTGACCAGTCCATGGACTGGTGAGAAGGATGAGTATTCTGCAGTGTTTGGGTGGAATGTTCTGCAGTTATCTATTAAGCCCATTGATCTATACTGTCATTACATCCAGTATTTTTTTTAAACTTCGAGTTAATATTGAAAGGTGTGCATTAACTCCTATAAATTTTGTTAACTTATAGTGTTTGGTGTTTTCCTATTTTTCTTTTTCTTGAGTACTCTCATGGACAGTTTATGGAGCCTTTTCTATAGCCTCATAAATATGCTTTTCTTTTTACCTTTCCTTTTCTTTTCAGGGTATTCCTTTAAGTGTGCTCTGTAGAACAAGATTCGTGTTCATGACTTGGAACTTTTTCCTTTCTCCCTCTATTATGAGAGACAGCTTTGCCCAGGTATAGTAGTCTGGGTTGACAGTTGTTGCTTTCAGAACATGAAGCCCATCATTCCAAGTGCCCCTGGCTTTCAAAGTCAAATGTGGCTACTGTTCTGATGGCCCTGTCTTTATGCATGTCTTGGTGCTTTCCCTCCTGTATACTTTCTTTGTTCTCTACGTTTAGTCGTTTAATTGTAATTTAACCAAAGGGAGAGTCTTTTCTGGTTTTGTGTTTGATCTTCCAGAGGGCTTTTGCCCTGATTTGGGAGACATTTCTTCTATGATTTGGGCACAGAACAGGTCCTAACAGATTTGTTAATTTATTTTCTATACCTGTAGAATAAAATTCGGCTCCTATTCCTATACTTATAATTTATAGACTCCATCCTTGGTGCTTCCACAGGTCTTGAAATGTTGCACGCTTCAGAACAGCAGGATGTATATTTTCATCTCTCAGCTTTTAGACAGTAGAGGAAGGATGGAAGAGCTGGACCCAGAGTTCCCCTCCATCCACTGGGAACTCTGGGGTCAAGTTCCTCTTCTCTGGTCAAGGCAGCTCCACTAAGAACCTGGAAGACGAGCCTGTCCTTCCTGACTTTCCCCTGAGAAAGGGACCTAGTTAGGGGAACTGCTCCGTATTCCATAAGGTTCTCTTCGCTCCTTATTTTTGCCACATTTTTTGTTGCTATACAAAATGCCTGACAGGAATGAGAAGGGAGGATTTCTTTTACTCAGGGATAGACCTGCTCTAGCCCATCACAGCTAGAGCAGACTTAGAAACTACAAGTCACACTTTTCCTTTCTGATACTCTGTTGCTGTTGCTGTTGTAGAAGGTTAATTTAGCCCTTTTCGTGTCGTCTCTTTACCCCTTCATTATCTTCATATTCGCTAAGGTCTCTGCAAATATTTAGCACATTGGTAGATGGATCCTCCTTCCTTATTGCCCTTTTTTATTAAGAATTTCATAGATACATATAATGTACTTTGTTCAAGTCCACCCCTTTTCTTTACTACAGTTTTCCTCTGTCACAGCCACCATTTTTCCCTCCCAACTATATTTGTTTAACTCACTAACTCCACTTAGTGCTGCCAGAACGTGAATGGATATATGACCATCTATCGGAGCATGGGCGACATCTCATGTTTCATTCCTAAGGGAAACTGACTTTCTCCCCCACATTCCTAAGGGAAACTGACTTTCTCCCCCAACAGCCATCAATTGGGACAAGTTTTGGCGGCCACCGTCTCCCTTCCTGCTAGAATTATGCCTGGCTTGATCTTGTGCATGTCTTGTACATGCTGTCACAATCTCTGTGGGTTCATCCATGCAACTGTTCTTCTGTATCCAGAAAACACTCTTTCTCTGTAAGTGTGTGTTTTCTAATTTTCATATTGAGATTTAAAGTTGCCAAGCTGACACAAACTCTCGGATTATCATCCTCCTCCCCCCCCCCCCGTGTCCATTGTTTGTAACTCTGTCACATTTCCTAAAATTAAGTGTTGTGGGTTGAAAAAAATTTTCCCCAAAGAGACACACTCAAGTCCTAACTGTTGGTGCTTGTAAACATGACCCTGTTTGGAAATGGAATCTCTGCAGATGTAACTAGGTTACGATGAAGTCATATTGGAATGCAGTGGACCCTAACTCCAGTATAACCGGAGACCTTATACAAGAACCAGAAAAGAATGTTACATTGTGAGGGAGGAAAAGACTGTCTCTTTGCCTCCCTATGTCTTCCTGCTGCCCACCAGCAGGTATGGTGGGGAACAAGGGGAGTTTCTCTTACACATTCCCTAAAAAGCATATCCCTGACAGCATCTCGTTTTCAAGACCGCTAGCTTTCAAAGCCATGAGTCAACAGATTTCTAGTGGTATAAGTGGTGTAAACCACCCGGGCTGTGGTTCTTCATACCACAGCCTTAGACAATCAGTACGCTCCAAGCAAGATTCAAACTTCACCACTTTTTCCATTAATTCCCTTTTATTGTCCCAGAATCCAATCCAGGACATTGCCCTGCAGTCAGGCCTTGTATTTCTCCCCAGTCTTTTATGGATAGTAGCTGTCCTTGCTCTTCCGTGATCTTGAAAGGACTTCTCTGTTTTTTGTAAGTGTTCCTCAGTGAGTTGTTCTCTATTGTTTGCCTCATGTAATCCTGGACTTAGAAGAGACGTTGGCCATGAAAGTGAAATGTGGTCTCATGATGTGGTTTTGGTGGATGATTGAGGCTAATGTCCTGACAGCATTAAGCTTAAGACCTCGCTGAGGCAGTCTATGAGTTTCTCTCTATATGGGCCCACTATTCCCTTGTGTGTCCTATCCTTTGGAAGTGAGCTACCGAATCCAGATAGCACCAAAAAGGAGAGAGAGGAGAAAATTTTTGATTTTTCTGATTTTGTCATGTCTGTCATTTCTGGGTACATTTTTCTAAGTTGTGGGTCATATTTCCTAGCTTTGTAAATCCAGTAATATTGTGAATTTTATCTTTCTGAGTGTTAAAAGTTATGTTGCATTTCTTTGAAGAGAAATTTTTTTGTTCAGGTATTGGGTAAGATCTTTTGCTTACCAAAAAAAAAAAAAAAAAGATTTAATCTTTGTGACATTGTTTTAAAATCTATTTTCCTGGACTGGTTTGGAGATGTTAACAGCCACTGTTCATGTAAGCACCTTTGCAGTGTGGAGCGGGGCTTCTCTATGCTATCTGCAGTAATCGTGTCTTAGTTACTTCACAGACACTGTGGTAAAGCATCATGGCCAAGCCAACTTAAGAAAGTTTACTTGGTTTCATGGTTCCATGGGGATATGAGTTTATGGCAGAGGCACGGCAGCTGGAATAGCAAACTGAGAACTCACATCTGTGAACTGCAAGCAGGGAGCAGAGAGCAACTGGAAACGGTGCAGGACTTTAAACTCTCAAGCCCACCTCCAACGGCACACTTCCTCCAACAAGGCCACGCCTCCTAATCCTTCCTAAACAGTGCCACCAACTGGAGAGTAAGTCTTCAAATGAATGAGCTTGTCAGAGACATTTTCATTCCCTGCATGAGCCAACAGCTCCTCGATGCTATCCCTTTTTCTCTATGAGTTATTTTTTGCTGGTCTCCAGTGTCATCCTACACAATCTACCACTTAAGGTGACTTCTATACATACTCCAGTGTTGCGGGAAATATTAAAAAAGAATGCCCCGCTTGGCTAACTCTCCGAGATAGCACCGGACCACGCTTCCACACTAGTGCCGGCAAGGCAGGCAACCGGCAGTGCAGAGCTCATGTCTGGCCTCAGCTCTCCTGCACTGGGCTGCAGGTCCCGTGATCTGTCGTCCAACACGCTTTCCAGCCCCTGCTCAACAAACTCACCGGCGGGGGTCCCCACGAGTTCATCTCCCTTGCACACAAAACACCACACACTCATCCCACGATCTGCCGCCTTTCACCACCCAATTCCAAGGCAGAGGCATGACTCTTAATGCTTATTTAGCCAATTAGATTTATAGATATTATAACCACAATTACAAGATGCCAATACAGTAAAAGCCTTATCCCAATATTTCTAACCTTAGGAAAACACACAGAAAAATGTCAGATTCCATCCTGGTTCCCAGCCTTGCGCTTTCTTTCCACAACTCTAGCTCCGCCCCTTTTCCCCTGTCCAATCACAGGCCTTCCACTGCCCCAATATGATTGGACATGGAAAATACTGCAACACTCCTGGGGCTTCCTCTCAGTGTCACTCTTGTCTAATCCCTGCCTCAAAAATCCCAGCTACATCAGCATCCGGAATCCCAGTCTCTGTCTCCTGAACTGCTTGAACCAGCTGCGACCGGCCTCCGTCCATTCTGCTTGCATATGGCTTCCAGCAGTCAGAACAGCCAGACACCCTCTCCTTATCCTTCCCTCTTGGGCTGCCTGTACCAAGGGTCTGACAATACTTACATGTTTCCTCAGTGTTTTTGGTTATTTGTGGCAGAAGAGCAGTTGCAGACTTGCTGGGCAGGGGTCCAAGTTTTCCTAATCCCAGCTTTCTTCTGCTCTTTGAGAGGGTACCCACTTGCTATAATTCCCAGTCAGACTTGCAGCCTGTTGCGTCTTCTCATTTCTCTCACATGGTTGGAGACTTGTATTGTTCCTAATTATTTAGATTGTTCCTATTAAGATAACATGTGTTTCCCATCTCCTGTCAGAATGGGTCATTTTCCCCCAGTTTAAAGAGGGGGTGGGGAAGAAGAAAACTAAATAGAGAGGGCTGTAAGGAAGTCCTTCTTACAAAGAGATTTAAAAGTCTCTATTCATGTCTGTCTTTCTTGACACGTCAAGGAAAGGAGGCACTGGGACCAGGACAGAGGCAAAGAAGAGACTTCCTAGTGGATCCCAAGAGATATTCCCAGAGCTGGAAGATGAGCTCCCCAGCAGGCAGCCAGAGGGCAGAGTGTAGGCAGTTACTTAGAAGACCCAATGAGGAAGGCTGTTCTGGGAAGGTGCTGGGGTGTCCACGAGGACAGGAACAGCAGCTACACTGAGCCAATCTGAAGAGTCACACTCGTGGACACTCCTTCTGGGACAGATGTGGGCAGAAACCTCTGAAGCAGAAACTGAAGGGACACTTCCCTGGCCCCTGGAGTATGGGAGAACTGCCCAGGGCAGGGGAGAGGTGTTCAGAATTCACAGACCTCCCAAAGGCAAGAGGCTGTGAATTCTAGCACATCGGAGGATGTCTATCCATTGGGATGAATCTAGGACAGGTTGGGGGGGGAGTTTCAGATACCCCCCCATGCATATCTTCCCATCTTCCTTGCATCCCCTACCCTCACCAGCATGGGCGAGAAACAGTGAGGGAAGAGACAGAAACATCCACCCACGCTTTCCCATTGCAGTTTTCTGAGCCACTGGGGCTAAGGCTGGGCAGTTTGTGTTGAGTAAGAACCTTTTTTTTTTTTAAACAATAAATCTTTTAAAAGCATTAGTCTGAAGTATTTGGTCCACAAATATGAGAGTGATTCTTAGTGACTGGAAGGGACCATAAAGTTACGAAAGACATGACATTCTTCCCCTATGTCAGTCCAGGTCCAGTTCATTCAATAAGCCCGTTACACATGAGCAAATAGTCCAGAAGAGATGGGACCCATCGTGGTCACAAGAGCAAGATGCTGTGTGGCCTTTCTTAAGTCCAACTATGGCTTTACCTCAAGGCTGGTGTCAGGATACAGCTCAGGACCTCCCTACTGCCCGACGGTGTTCAACAGACACCATAAGATCTGTGTCCTTACACCACTGTGGAAACCCTACACAGGTGTGCAGACATGATATCTGTCCTTTGTAGTCTCCACAAAGGAAACAAAAAACAAAACACAGATCAGGTGGAATGCAGCCCTCAGCAAAAGATGTGTCACTTGATCATGTGACTGGCTCAAAAAAAATCTTTCCCAGAGTGACTGGGTCCTCAAATTACCCCTCATTAAAAACTTGTTTGTTTTCTTTTTAATTGTTTATTTAATCCTATGGGTGTTTTATCTACGTGAATCTCTATGTCTTACATGCATGCCTGGTGCCTGAAGAGGGCAGTAGAGGGCATCAAATTCCGCAGGACTTAGACAGTTGTTACTTGACGTATGGGTGCAGGGAATCACACCCAGGTCGTCTGAATGAGCAATCCACGCTTTTACCCCCTGAGTTATCTCTCTAGCTCCTCAGCATGGATTTACGTTTCCCTGGTGAGTCATAATGTTGACCGTCTGTCCACATGTCCCTTTGTATGTCTTTTATGGAGAAATGTCTATTCAAGTCCTTTGCCCATTTTCTAATTAAATTATTCAATTATTTTGTTGTTGTTGAAGTTTTTTTATATAATTTGAATAATAACGTCTTACCAGGCATATATATAATTTACAAATTTTCTCTCTCACTCTGTGGGTTGACGCTTTTTCTCTAGCAATCTTTTTCTCCTTAGGTTAACAGAAACTTTAAATCTTTTGATGTAAGTCAATTTTTTTTCTTTTGTAGCTTATAAGAAACAATACTTTAAGCCAATTCTGAGGCTCTTCTCAAAGACACCCCTGAGAGAAAAAGGAGATAAAGTCCTGTTCTGATTATCATGATGGGTATGACTTGGTTTTTTAGCTTTGTTTCTGCTGAGCATACCCAAGCAGGCTAGGAGTTAGGCCTCCATCCAGTCACTTGTCCTGGCAGGGTCAGTTCATGGAGTTAACAGAAACGCTTTCTTTGCATATGTGTGTTTCAGGGGGGAAGAGGTGTCTTTCCATATTTTTGTTTATTTTATTGCTATCTGGTTGGGCTTTATTTTGGTGGGGGTCATTTTGTTTTGTCTGTTTCCTGCCTTTTGAGTACGGTTTTTCAAGTCATATAGTGAGAAACCTTGGAAATTATCTTCACATACAATAACTGAAATGAACCAATTGGCCACTTATTCAGACGAAATCCTCCCAGTGTTGCCAGACAGCTCAGATTTTGACTTCTCAGATGAGGAAAGATCCTCCTAAAAAGTGAATGACAGGGCTGAGGGAGTAAGCCAAGTGCAGACATTTCGTCTTTTCACAGACAAGCAGGTATAAGCACATCTATGAGTATGTTCTATGAAGCATCATTATCCTGAGTCCAGACTGTTTTATAAGCCAGAGTTCTGGTCTAATGTCATAAGACTTCTGCCAGAGAAATGCTGAGAAACCAGCCTTTCTCTCATTTCATTGGTAAGTCAGCAGCTGATGGACATCATCTGTGAAACAGAGTAATCCTCAAAATGCACATCTACTAAGTGAATTCACCATTTTCCTTTCATAATGGAAAAACAGATTTAGTTTAATAGAAGATGACATCGACCACTGACTTCAGACACCAGGATGTGAGGAAGAGATCTTAGGCAGGCACAGAAAAGCAATGGATGCTGTCCAAGTTCTCCACCCTTCCGTAAGAGTTTTCCTTTCCTTAAGGCCTTACCAAGGCCTTGGTCCACAAACATGATAAGATCCATCAGTTTCAACCCTTCCCTCCACATATGTCAGGTAAGAGGCTGAGAGCAACGGCAGTGATGGGTTAATTAGTATATTATGATTGTGGTATCTACAAACAAGCCAAAATAATTGTGAACACATACCAAAACAAGGTGATCAATGAACGGTAAGCTTAATACCACACAACTTTGTACTCCATGTTAAACAAGTACTCCAAGAAGAGGAAGAAAGACCCCAGGACAGCCACATTGCACAGTGACACCAACATAATGTGAGGAACTTGCATCCTAATGCCTATACACACTGACACAGAGACTTATCAACAACCCCCACATATATACATACAGACTAAATACACACCATGCTGGCTGGTTTTATGCCAACTTGATACAAGCTAGAGTCATTTTGGAGAGCAGGGACTCTCAATTGAGAAATGCCTCAGTGAAATTTCCCTGTAGGAAAATCTGTAGTGTTATTGAAAAATAATCTGTGATCAATGAAGGAGACCCAGCCCCTTGTGTGTGGTGCCACCCATGAGCTGTTGGACCTGGGTTCTTAGAACAGCTGGCTGAGCAAGCCAGGAGAGAACAACAAATCAGTGAAGAGTGATCCTTCATGGTCTCTGCTCCTTCATATTCCTGCCCTGTGTCCCTCAGTGATGAACTTATTATAGATTGTAAGATGGTATAAATCTTTTCTTCCCCAAATTACTTTTGATCAGTGTTTTATCATAGCAATAGAAACCCCCCCTCTCACACACACACATACACACACACACACACACACATACATACACACACACAAATACCAGCACAAGCTCTGATGCCACCCACAAACACACTGATACTACCACACACACATACATTTTGATGTCACATACACTCTGATACCAATATACTCATACTCTGATACTATCACCTACCCACCACGCACAATGTTATGATGCTTCACACATACACACACACATACACCTACATATACACACATACACTCTGATACCACCCTCACACATTCACACATGTTCTGATCACACACACACAACATCCTGATACTACCACTCACCCACCCACCCATACACCCACACATGCCCTAATGTGCCCCCCACCCACCCACACACACCCTGATACCACTCACTCATAATAACAAGAGACCCATTCTTCTTACTCCAGTTTAGGGCTTTTTCTTTTCCTCTCCTAATGTTCTCCTCCTTAAAAATAAAAATGAGAAGTGGGGCAAAAGCCCAAGACTCCCTAAAGAATTTAGCTGCTCAATTTATGATCTACCACTGCTCCCATTACAAACAAGTTTCATATGCACCATGCAAGCAAATACACCCTAAGATCCCAGGGGGGGAGACCGGTGCTCACGGGGAGAAGCTGATGGGATCTCAGCTGCAGGGCAGCCAAGTCAGGCTTGGCATGTTTATTGCAGAATCTGCATGCTCCAAGACCTACATTCATTCCGGAAAGTGGACACGGGTCTTCCTTTTTCATGTAGCCTGGCTCATTTTCAGCAGAGGTCAAGTTCAAATGCTTCCTACAGCCTGGACAACGGCTGGGCCTTGAAGAACACCAGGTGGTTCCGATTAGGTCTCCTCCAGCAGAGAACCCAATCAATTCCAAGGTCGAAGTTCCTGTCCCTGCCTTCCAGGCCCAAGTTCCAGTACGGATGGAATGCAACTGCCCCGGTTGGGAAGCAAAATCTTGATTTCTTCTTTCCACCTACCCTTTTACAACAAGAAAAGGAAAAAGGAAAAAAGGAGAGAGAGAGAGAGAGAGAGAGAGAGAGAGAGAGAGAGAGAGAGAGAGAGAGAAGAGCAGGAGAAAAGAAAAGAAAAAAGAAAAGAAAAGAAAAGACTGGCTTAAAAATGAGGCCCCAGAGATTAGTTTGGACATTGCCACTGTCTGTAAATCAGCATTTTAATGAGTTAAGTGCACATGAATCAGAAACACAAGGGTCACATTTCCTCTCAAATACTTGAGGGTGGGGGTGTACAACACACTCCAAATTTGGCCTAATCCAAAATCAGGAAGCAGGCCAGACCCTTGTCAAACCTCCCTTGTCCTGATGTTTGGCTCAGCAACCAGGAGTGGTTCCCTCACAGCCCTTAACCCTGCAGTCCTGCTGCAGAAGGTGCACAGGATAAACCCCAGCAATCCAAGTCAATCCGCAGCAAGGATGCCAGGGGCCAGGCAAAGTGGGGCAAGCAAAAACGAGGACAATGGAACGGTCTGACGTGGACATTTCAGTAGGAAACTGGCAATTACAGGAGAAGAAACAGGTGACAGTGGTCATTTCAGGGTAGCAGAGAGTTAAAAGCCAGAACAGCTTTTTCTCTGGAGAAAAGAAGGGTAGGAGGTTCTGGGGGGCAGAGCTGAATCCTGTCTCTAAGCCCAAGGGTGACTGTGTGTGTTCTTCTTACCTTTATTTAGAAGCTGAACCCACCCCCTTTGGCCAAGTCTACTTCTCTTGCACAAACTCCTTTGCATGCATCAGTCAGGGAGGACTAGACATCGGATGATGTACCTGCTCCGGACCCAGTTGGCAGTCCAGTCTGAGGACCCCAGAAATGAGCAGGTTGGGAGAGAAGTGCCCCAGGGCAGAACTCTGCCCTCCAACTCAGGACAAAAAAAGAGTCACAGTAAAGAAGATCTAGGACGATTTGGAGGTTCTTGCTAGGAGCCAGACTATCTGCCACACACCAGTCACCCTTTTCCTTCAGGAAGTCCTGGCACAGCCAAACTAATGCTAGTTTCTCACCCGAGAGGATGCCTTCTTTCCTTCCAATGAGCTAATGAAAACAAACATGGATGTCTTGTCCTGAAAAACATCAGAGACGACCGCCTTCAGTCTCCATCGAAGAATGTCCTCCTCACCGCTTTCCAGCTCCCTGATCCTTAATAACTTCTGTCACTGAAGAGAGAAGGTGACCCAAGAGACTCCTTGGGAGGCTGCAGAACACTTGTACTTCAGAGGTGGCCAAGTTGAAGATAGGGCTAAGGTTTTGTGCTGACTTGAACAATAGTTTCTTGAGTGATGTTTAGTTTTCCTCTCTAGCCAACAACTGGTCACCTTTTCTTTTTCCTCCTCCTCCTCTACCTCTTATTTATCTTCCTCTTCTTCCCTCTTCCTGCTCCTCCTCCTTTTCCTATTCTTCCTCCTCCTCCTCCTCCTTGGCACCTCCCCTAAGCCTGACCCAAGTCAAAAGCTGATTTGCTACAGCTGTAGCCGTTGAGTATCTTGGAATGGTTGTTGCTAAACCAGGTTCCCAGTAGCCTCAGGTACCAGCCTTGGGGGGGGGGGGAGGGAGAATATCATACAACAGCATAAAACAGCCCCTTGGGTTTCTGCGTGTAATTCTCCCTTCATTAATTCAGATGATGAATTTATTATCCAGGTAAAGAAGGAAAACTACTCACATCTGTATCATCTTCAGAGACAGAAGCGGCAAAGTGGAAAACGAGACCCTTAAAAGCCATCTTTCCCCAAATCCAAAGAGTAACAGTGCGTCTTAGAGGGGCAGCATCAAAAAGTGCAGCGGGGATGTGTATACAAATGTCTCTGTGAGATCCCCCGCCCTTCCCGTCTTCGGGAAGAAGAGATGGACCATGCAGCTTTACATTTGGATTGTTGTCTGTACGCCCTGATACCCAGGGGTTCTCAGAGAAGCTCTGACCCTGGGTCCCACTGGCACTCAAACAGGCATCCTGAAGGACCACAGACACTAAAGACCCTGACACAGGCGTTCGCAAGGATGGAGGCAGAAAACTTTCCCCAGAGCTGCCCCTGCCCCACCCCCACCCCCACCCCAGGACCAGGTCATGTGAATTCTGATCCTTTCCCAACACCCAGACTGGGCTCATTTTGGTGGTCAGGTGATGGGAAGGTCATCCTAATTAAAAGCACCTGGTGGTGGTGGGGTGGGTTAACTGTTTAAAACTGCTGGCTCCCCTCCCCTTCTTCCCACCTCCTTTCTCCCCTTAAACACACACATGCAACGCTCCCTCCCTCTATTTAAGCAAACAACTCTCTCCATGATTAAGTGCAGTCTCTTCTTATCTAAATACTACACAGATGTATGAAGGCATGGGAGCTTTCTGCTCCTAGACAGAGCTTGCTCTGAGACCCATCTCCTCCAAACTGGCACAGGGCAGCCTTCCTTGGCCTCCGCTGACAGAAAGCCTAATGCCTGCGACCTAGTAAATCAGCTGTGCTTGGCACACTGTCCTCCATTTGTCAGATAGGATTCCCCCCCCCGCCCCGCCAAAGACTTCAGTCACCCTCCCCATCTGGCCTTGCCCCACTACGAGGGCTTGAAACTGCCCAGATGTGAGCAAATGGAACACGAAAAGTCCCACCTCTGTTGGCAACTTCCTGTATTACTTCAGCTGTCCAGATAACACCTTCAGATGGTTAACTCCAACAGCCACTGGAGTGAGAACCAGGATTGGTTAGGAGGACAGCTTGAAATGTTAATAGAGTGACAAGAAGGGGGAGTCAGGGGAGGGGGACAAAAGATGGGATCTTTGAGTGTCCCAGGAATTAGAGAAGTCTACCCCAAAGGGACAGCACTCTATGGATGAGAGTATAGACAAGACTGGAGAGCTTGCCTCTCATATGCAAGGCCTTGGGTCTGGCTCCCATCACTGGGGGGAAAAAGGAGTGAATGAAGATTAGCCCCAGCTAATCTGGGTTCATAATCAGCTCTTACTTCAGCTGATTTTGTTCACGATTTTGAGTATTTTTCATATCTGGAGTTCTGAGGGGTTCAACATAATGAGGATTCCCAAGGCAGGATTGTTCCAACAGGTGCAAGGACACTTGGGAGCCCCCGAGAGTATCCTTGCCCAAGGAGTGCTCTGCAGACCCCAGCTCCCATCACCCTTAGAGGTGTGAGGCCCTCAGAAACATTGAGGTTTCCATCTCAGCTCTACAGAGCCTCATTCTGCACTTGTCCTGTGTGACTTGTGCTTAGTAAATCTTAGAAGCGTTCTTCAAAGAGCCAGATGTACCACACTGTAAAGGAAGAAACCAAAGGCTCATGCCCTTCCTCTGAGCCACTTTCATTAATATTAAAGTCACCCACAATACTTGCAGGAGGCCTTGCAGCAATGTCTACTTGTAGCAAATAACTACCTGCCTCTCCTTCCCAAGACACGTCGGCTATTAGGAGGTTTTGGCAAAGATGCAGCGTGCCAGGGTCTTAAAACTCGAACTAACTGTAATGTGCCCAGGAGAAATAACTAGATCATGAAGACTCTGACCCAGTGAATAGTTCAATCCATTGATGAATTAAAGTTTTGAAAGAACTGTTAGGAGGGGAACTGCAAAAGGTGAGTGAGAGCTGCCTGGAGGAAATAGGTCACGGGAGCAGTGTCCTCGGAGGTTGTATCTTTATTATCCTGGCCCCTTCACATTATGACTTACATGTTTACTGCATGTCATGGGCATCTGCCCCAGTGAAGAGAAGGTAAACTAACATATGAGACCCCATTACTATCCTTCCTAATCAATATTTCTGGGGGGGGAGCCAGAAACTAGATACAGGCATATCATTTCCACGAACACTCTACATGCCAACAATAAAAAATGTTCCCCTTAGCTCTTGTGATCTTCACCGGATGATCGGCCTGCATTTCTTCCTCAGAAGCAAATATGGATTTGTTGGCATGTCTGGATCCCATGTGGAAAGATGGTGAAGCCAACCCAACTTGGATCCATCTCTTCCTTTGATAGGGGGTCTGGATAGTTCCTCGAGGAGCAGTGCGTGCTATGGCAGAGTGAAGACAAGCAAACTAAATCACCAGCATGCCTAAGCAGGCCCACGAACTCATGGCCCTGGGGACCCCAAATTCCCCAGCCACCCACAAAACTGAAGTGCATTTCTTCATACCCGTCTTCACAGTTGTGCTAATTTGTTAGAAAGAGAACAATTTGAAGCACCATGACATGGTGTGGGTCACAGCAGTATGGCTTCTGTGGGGTGGTGCCAAGCCTAAAGGAAATTCTCCCTTTAAACCATAGAAGTGCCAATATTTTACTTGGCCATCATGGACTTCAGCAGAATAGAAGAGTATGTGAAAATCCTCATTTCTTGCCTTAAAAAAAATGGTGGTGGTGTGCCTGCATGAAGATTTGATGCCTTGAGCACATTTAGAGAAAACAACTAGTTGTTCTGGTGTGGAAGTGCTTTTTGAGCAGAAGGCACCATCCAATAGAGCTAACACAATGGAAGAGGCCCAATGCCAAAATAAACAGCCTGGGATCAGCAAAATGTGTCACTCTGGGTACAAAGGCAGGCCCAGCAAAGAACTCAGCCCATATAGCCAGGATGCCGGGTCTGTAGGTTCTAATTCTAGCTGCACCCATGACCCAACGTCTTCTTGGAAGTCCCAGCCACGTCACATCATATTCTTCATCTGCAAAGTCCCAAATGGGACCACAGCACCAAATACAAGCCATTTCTTAAGTTCTCGCTGGTAATTTGACCGTGAACTCTAAAATGGACCAGTCGAGAGAGGGCATCTGAAACATGGAGCAGAAATGTTTGGCAGAACTAAAACCCACACAGACAGTCAGACACCAGGCTTATACAGAGATGGTTAGTGGGGAAGGAGGGCAGGGAATACCCATGGTCCTTCTCAGGTCTCTTCCACTCCATCCCACCCAGCTAGGACCAGAAAACACCATTAAACCAACTCAAGGGAGTGGGAGAGCGTGGGGAGTGGATGACAGGGCGCTGGGTCAATCACAACTCACACCATTATTGATTGAGTGATTTTAGTGAAGTGAATACATGGCAGGGAAAGCATGAAAACAAAACACATCTGGGAATTACTATTCACATACGTGATAACATCAAAACATCTGGTCAAATGTAGTTAAGAAACAACACGAACGAAATGGAAATGTAAAACATTTTCACAGTATTCAAAGCTTTTTATAAAAGGCTTAGGCTATAAAGTGGAGTCCTCAGGGGCACCTAGGGCCAACAGGAATTCTGTCTATGTGCTTAGGGACTGAAGTGCCAGGTCAGAGCAGCCAGCACGCCGTCGTGGAGATGTGGCCTCGGGTCTGCTTCTGAAGCACATCTTGAACCACTTCCGGCTATGAAGGTACATCAGAGCATCCGGCTACACAGAGGCTAACAAGCAAAACAGGGTCTAGCTTTGGGAAATGGGATTTCTGTAATTTACACATTCACAGGAAGCCTCGAGCTGGGCTTTAGACTGCCCCAGGGAGGACCTAGTACTACCCCACCAACCATGAGCTTTGAGGATTGATACAGAAGGCTTGAAAAGTAAAATATTCTTATGGTTCTTGCCTCCCAGTCTATTTTCTAAGATAACTACTGATAGTTTCCAAATGTTTGGTGGGCTTAGCTTTCCCTGACTCTCCAGAATGACTGTTTTAAAGCTTTCCAAATATGACCCTTACACTGGCAACGCTGGTCAGAGCGCACATGGGCATCTTCCATTGGAAGCCAGGGACAAAGCCAATGAGTCTGCACATTGGTTTGTTATACCTTTTGTTGAAAAGGACAAAGGCTGCTGATCGTGCAGTTTTGGGCCCCTGGATAGCCTCCCCTTTTGTCCGGAACTGCTGATGTAGTATAGACAAAACTGGTCTGTGTGTGTCTGAGATCCTCACGGGTCCACAATGGAACTCTAAAGCCGGGGATTCTGAAGTGGGGCGGGACAGCCGCTGCGTTTCACACGCTCAGTTAGCTGATTGTGAATCCTCTCTGAGAAGGTTGACTCCTACCTGACGATTCCTAATCTGGCGCTGCCCAGCACAGTCCCTCACTTTTAGTCTGTGAAACTGCTAATGTCCCCAGAAAAATTCATGTCGGCAGTCCTCTGCCATTCAGAGAGGGCCCTGTCGCATGATACACTTTGCCAAAATGAGCAGACCCTGACCAAGCACTGACCTAGTAGCTCAAGGCCCAGATCGACACACTCATGACATTTTGCATTTCAGTTGGATAATGAGAGGGTAGACTATTTCTAATTACTAATGCACATACACATTTTTAAATCATCCACAATTATAGACAAATCATTTAAGGTTCCTAATAACGTTATGATTAAGGTTGGAAGAATTCTTAAAAGTGTTAAGGTAATAGGATTACTAAACATGAAGTTAATTAGGTCACTCCCCCACTCAGGTCGGTAACTAGGTTGGCACGTTGAGTTTTCAGGCTGGAGTCTTTCAGAAGTAACCAGAATTTTCCTGTTTCTGTGTCAGCCCAAGACCACTAGATGAGTCCTCACAATCAATGCTGCCTCTGGATTGAGTATGCCAAAGGGACAGCCACTGTGGCCCGTGAGATGTCGTGGGGAGTGGCTAACCAGACTTTGGTGGAAGAGATTAACATTTTTTTAAAAAGAACTACTCGGACAACAGGAGTAAGGCTGCCTAAGAGAACTGGAATATTTACATCACTTATTAAGCATACCAACTTTGAGAAATACCTTTGGGCACTTGGGAAAACTGTGGATGGTTAGATAGCCTTTGAAACCATCACCTTGGAGAGGGCACTTAGCCTTAAAACAACGTGACTGGAGGAATACAGAAGTAAAGGTGGGGGAAGGGCTCAGGCAGGCAGCGATTTTAAATTTGTCTGAATTATAGGCCATCATGTTTAAGGAAAAGGGCTCTCCTTGCAGAAAAGCAGGGTCTGGGCAGTGCTGTGGATACTGTCTCCTTCCACAGCTACCTATGCCGATTCCAGGGCAGACAGGTACAACCGTGATGCCATGCCCATCTCCACAGCACATGCGCAGAGTTGCCTTCCACGGCACATGCGTAGACAGCGTGCTTATTAAGAGGGCAGCCTTGGGCAGTCAGCGACATTAGTCTTTGAAATGCTCAGTGTGGACTTTTATCCAAGCCTTGGAGGGTTTGTGGGGGTTTTATCCCTGTTTATGTTGCTGCTCTTTTTTGAAATGTGACAGACGGAATGCGAGGCCGTTCACACAGGATTCCCAGTCACCCTGACAATTGACATTCTACATTTGTTAATTTCTTCCACTATAGTTTTGAAAACTAGTAACCGTTGACTTCTCAGCCTGTAATGGCTCCTGTCTCTTCATGCCCACGTACCTCCTCATACAAAAGCAGATCCCTGTGATCCTTGAATCCTGATGGACTGGTAGAAATGTCCATTTGAGCCCTACAGTTTCCTATCAAGGGCGGCTGGTTCAAAAGCTGAGGGTAGAGTAGGCAGTGGCCTCCCATCCAGCCCCTTATCTATTCTGTTCTGTACTGGGATACCCTGGCTACTTTCAGAATTGTACGTGTGTGTGTGTGTGTGTGTGTGTGTGTGTGTGTGTGTGTGTGTGTGTGTGTTTGGAAGGTGGCGATGGTCTATCTAAGGCAAAAAGTGGGGAAGTACTACCAAACTGAAAGCAACCTGGCTTGGCAATGATCAAAATCTTCTACCTGTAAAGGCTTAGACTCCACAAGTAATTGGTAACGATGTCCAGATCAACGGCGAGCTGAGCAGCTGTCCTCCTGCATTTTTTACAATTCGTTTTTGTTTTTTGGTTTTTTTTTTCCAAACAGGCAAACATTTTCTGCTTTGTGCCCAAGGCTCAGTGAAAGGATTCTGTCTCTCCTTCTGCATGGGTGCCTGCTGGCCCTGCTGCAGCCCTTAAAAAAAAAGCCTTCCTAATCTAAAGGGCCGTGGCCTTAGCTGGATGTGGCTATGGAGGGAAGGGAGAGGGATCGCTGTAGGAACAGAGCCAGGTGCGATGCGAAAGCCACAGCTGTAATGGGTGAGAGCAAAATGTGAACCCTAAGAGCCAGGGTCATCCACGTGCCCCCACCCTCACCCCAAGCCACACTCCCTCCCCAGTCCGTCCCCTATCACTTAAAAACAGACTGGAAGGTGGGACACTCGTGGTTTTTCATTCTCTTCATGAAGTTTTTGAATTCCTTGTTTTTCTTATCCCACTTGTGAATGGCCGTCAGCAGGTACTGGCTCTTCACCTTGCGGCCCATGATGAGAAAGTTGTGGCTGAGGTTGTCCAGCTGGTGGCAGGGACAGTCGGCACCGTTCTTTAGGAACAGCACAAGTCGCTTCAGCTCCTTCTTCTTGATGGGCCCCAGCTTCAAGGGTTTCTTCTTCTTGGGGACAATCTTCTTGTCACCGTTTTCCTTCTTCACTTCTTTGATTTTCATCCTCAGTGCTAGGATGAGGAAGGGAGGCAGAGAGGGGAGGGGAGGGGAGGGCGAGGAAGAGAAGGCGTTAGAACAAAGCGCTTAACATTCAACCCAGTCCTACATAAAAGGGAAACAATGTATCTCAGTTACCCAGTGTACTACTGAGCCGGGAGCACAACCAGGGATTGCTGCGGGCACCATTCAGAATCAGAAAGCTTTAGAGTTATGTACTCTGTCCTGCGCAAAATACAGATGGGGGGGGGGTGCGTGCGCACCTGCGCGCATGCGTGGCGGGGGAGTGGGAGCGGAAGGTAGCTTGTGATGAGGGGAAAAGGAGAAATAGTAAGGGAACGGGAGAATAAAAGGGAACAGAGAGATCTGATACACATGCATGAAAATATCCTAAGGAAGCCTGTTCTTTTATATGCCAAAGCAATATAAAAAGAGGAGAGGTCACATAACTCATCTTAATCTACATAGTCTAATGTAATTAGACTTCTTTAAAGAATTGTTTAAAGGAAAACATTTAAAGAAAAAAATTATTCTAAATTTTTCAAAAGAAAGTGACTTGGGTTTTATTTATTTTATTTTTTGATTTTTCGAGACACGGTTTCTTTTGGGTAGCCTTGGCTGTCCTGGAACTTACTCTGTAGACCAGGCTGGCCTCAAATTCACAGAGGTCCTCCTGCCTCTGCCTCCTGAGTGCAGGGATTAAGGGCGTGTGCCACCGCTACCTGATGTTTTCATAACATCCAAACAAGGCAGACAGAATCTGTGTGCATACTCAGCAAGGGAGATGCAGAGAGCAGTTCAAACCGTATGCCAGGGGGACTCAACAACAATGTCCAACTTTAGCATAGACAAAGTCAGAATTCCTCTAACTGTATGTTGAGTAAAGTCTGATGGCGAGTACTGCCCACTGATCAATAAGCCACAGACCGGTACCACTGAGGTCTTGTTTATCGAAAGAGCCCATGCAGAATTAAACTCTGCTCGGACCCCCAGGCAGCTGAGGGTCAGTCCTAGGAAACACATCCAGGGGATGAATGCTTGTCACATCTAATATAGAATAAGAGCTATTTGTGTTCTCAGAACAGGAGAGGAGAAAAGCCTACCCATCAGCCCTCCCTCCTCTTTACCTTGTGTCCTCGGATTCTGTGTTACTTTTCTATATAGGGTATGGAACACAGGGTGCTTCTGTATGCTGGGCACACGCTCTACCACTGGACTTCCCCCAGCCCTGAATATTATTTAACCTAATGCACAGCTCCTTTCGTGGTGTCCATACAGGGCCCAGTGATTAAAGATGTGATTAAGTACACACTGTTGTACTCCATTAGAACTAGCCAACACCAGATATTAGAAATTGGGAAGCATCTTCCAGCATCAGGTACCAGATAATCTGTACATCCTCTGAATTCTTTTGAGTTAACAGTTACCGAGCCCCCCTACCATTTTTTAATAGCTCAAGACTTCCACTGCATTCTGTGAAGAAAGCCTTATTTTTGAACCATGCTCTGTAGCTAATGATTCTAAAAGTGTGAGCTCAACCTGTAAATACACTTGAGTTTTGTTTTTGTTTTTGTTTTTTTTTTCATTTCTCTAATGGATGGTTTATAGTAACTCCACGAAGAAAGGACAATTACTTTCTCCATAGAAGAGATGAGAAAACTGACATCGGGCTAGTCGGTTGGCTTGTTCATTTGTTAATCTTAAATTCCAACCTATGTGTATTAACCAACTGTCCATTATGCTAACAAACAATCTGAGCTAAATCAGCTTTTGAGAAGGAAGAAAGGTCCATTTTGGTGGAGCTCCAGTTTTCAACCCATCACTCTTGTCCCATGGGCCTGTGGCAAGACTGCAGCACATCACAGCAAAGTCACATGACAGGAAAGGACAACTAGTCACATGACAGCTAGAAAGCAAAACAAAACTAACCAAGGTGCCCTAAGACAGGCCAACAGTAACTCATTTCTACTAGGCCCCACCTTCTGAATGTTCTACCAGCTCCCAGAGTGCCACAGGCTGGGGACAGAGACTGTAGCACATAGGCCTCAGGGGGCTATAACCAAACCACAGCGCCATTGTTAACTGTACACTTCCAGTCCCAGGGCTGTGCTTGCTTTCTCTGTGGCTTCGAAATCCTTTATAATGAACCCGAGACGTAGAGTGCTCGTTAATTGGATCAAGAAAATAAAGGACTCGGATGGGCTCCCAAATGGCACAAGAGGCCTTCTGGCTGAAAGAGACCGTGGGAGTAGAGAATTTTTACTACTGATTGTTCTGTTGGTTACAAGGCCAAACCTTGGCTGCCTTACAAGGACAAGAGGAAGGGTGAAGAGTCTTGAGAGTCAGTCTTCAATAACTAATGGCTACAATTCAAAATCCCCCCCTCCCCCCCTCCCCGCTTTCTCTTTCTGATGAACGGACATCCAGACCTTGAAGCTTACTTAAGTCCCGTATAATACCTCAGGCCTGAGAAATGCCTGCTGCCAAGGCCAGCAGGAAGGTCACAGTGGACCCTAGCAGACTTCGCTAGCTGTTGACCACCTAGCTCTTCAGGAGTTCCAGGCACTCAGTAAGGTAAGCAAGCCATAGCTTCCCGACAAATTCAAAGTATCAACACTCCTAACCCCAGGAGGTCACTGCCCACTGCTTTTGATTTGCTTGTATCTGACACCCTGTGATGAACAGAACAATTGGAAGCCAGCAGCTGGGGATGCAAGGAATACACAGCAGAGACTATCCCTCCAAGGCCTGCCTCACCCCGACAGGCCCAAACTAGCCTACAACTTACCTCAACTCCCACTGCTGGCTTACAGACCTTGAACCTCGGAGTTCACTTGGAAAAAAAAAATTCACTTGTTCCAGTGCAAAACTTGCTGAATGGGAGAAGTTCTTTCTTGGAGGGGTTGAGTGATGAGACCAGCCAGAGCAGACCTCACCACCTGGGCCAAAGCCAAGTCAATCTCATCTCTGCCCCCTTCTGCCAAATAGAGCCATTGGGAATGGAAAAAAAAAAAAAACCACCCAACAACATTTCCTATTGTTTGCATCCTAGTGCCCTTTCAAGACCTATGAGTTAAATGCTTAGTCCTTAGCAGAGCTGTTAGAAAGTAGTGGAATGTTCTCTGAGTGGGTGAGAGGTCTTTAGATCACTGATGTGTGCCTTTTGAGAGGCGACTGTAGGATTCCCTCCCTATACCTTCCGACAGTCTTTGGGACTTTCTGGCCATGAAGGAAGTGGCTTTAGACCAAGATGTGTTGTAGCCATTATATACTGCCTCAAATAAGGCAACAGGCCAACTGATTGGGCACTAGCCTCCCAACTGTTCAGCAAAGGCCTCTGCCTGTTTACATTGGTTCTATGAGCTATTTGCTGTATCAGGAAGCTAACTCACTACTTCTTAAAGAAAGGTTGCAAAGTATTGCACAGCAGCAAGGCAGTAAGAACAACACCAGCCCTTCACAGGGCATCTCCAGCCCAGGTAGTTAGATGATGCCCAAGTCCAATGTGTAGAACCAGTCTACACTTTAGATCACCACGAGAGACTAATGCACGTATCACCAAAGAACAGGGGACCTTCTTTTCTGCAGTGAAATGTGTCATCATTTACTGAATACCCAGCATGCATTGTGCTCTCGAGATGAGCACAGACAAGGTGCTCCATCTACTACAATGGTTGCTAACTTGTGGGTTGTGACTCCCATGGGGGGGAAGGGGTGTCACATATCAGATATCCTGTATATTAGCTATTTACATCACGATTTATAACAGTACCAAAGTTACAGTTACGATGTAGCAAGGAAATAATTTTATGGTCAGGGACCACCACAACGTGGACTGTATGTATTAAAGGGTCGCAGCGTTAGGAAGGTTGAGGACCACTGCTCCGCTAGCCCTTGCTTGCTAATCACAGTGACAGTTGCGCAGCCATTTTGAGTGTTTTGTTATAATCAAGAAGAACCGGGGCTACGCAGTGACAGCACAAGGCTGTAATTTGTAAGAGGAGCAATCAGGATTAGAACCCACAGCCAAGCCCACAGACCCCGTGCTCTCTCACCAGCCATTATTAAGTTTAAAACGCTATTGCTTCAGTGGAAACTATTTCTTGATTGTGCTGCTTTTAATCACAACTTTTAAAAAAAAAGCTTCTTTGTCATGACCATGTAAAGGAATTTAGTTTACATAGGTGGGGGAGCAGTGAAGAGAGGGGACTGACGGAAATATGGTACGCATTAGGCTCTCTAGTTCTTGGCTATTTGGCTCACTTTCTTTTTCAAGATGGAGAAAGTAGGGAAGAAGGCACATATGGCTGGAATTGTTAACATCTTTCCACCTTCCCAGTGTTTGCCTTCGGCATGCAGATCACCGGCAGTGTTTGATAGGCAATTACTCATCCAAAGTTAATTTCTTCTCATCACTAAATGCCTGGGCAAACTCCACCACCACCACCACCACCACCACCACCACCACCATTACCACCACGCCATATCCGAGGCATGAAGGCAGAAGTTGGTAAGGGCCCAGAATAGCCAGGACTTGATCACCATTGCTCTCCAGTCCCATCAGGCTTACTGCCAGGGTTCTAGAAAATTCACCCATGGATGAGTTCATAGCGTAAATGGTGGTGGCCTTAAAGACTCAGGGGGCAGCAGCTTCAGGACACAACAGTGTGTGGACTTAAAGCCTGACTGCCAATGCCTTGAGACTGGTCGTTCCTGTAGTTGCTGTCATGGCTTAGGTCATTCCCAGCACACTGCTCACCTGCTCTGTTAGATAAACACTACCTTGTAACTAACCCTAGGGCTCCAGGTTTCAGCCACCTTAAAACAAAAGAAGGAAAAACCAGGCAAGTAAAGTGATTCTTTTTTTTACCTCTTTAGCAACAATTTAACATCACCCCCAAGGGTAAAGTATCACTCTTATCTACACATTACTGCCAGCCAACAATTCAGACCCTCTGAAACTGAAAAACTCCAAACTTGAGGTTGCAATTTGTACTGTTTGAGTCTTTCTCAGAAATCTTAAAACAAACGATCTCTTCCGTCTGAGTACATCTGAGCACATTTCAGTAGACCATGAAAGCTTCATTCCTCTCGCAGTCACTCAAACCATGTTTTCTGCACACAAATTATACTCTCTTGACAGCCTCCCACACGGCTCAGCCATATTTCTGAGGCCAAAAGGAGAATCAGAAAAGTCCTAACACTCATCCCAAGGCTGCACGTCCTTCCAAATCATCTCTTCCCCTTGACCTCTTAGCCTCCTAAAGGTGTTTGTCCTTCTCCCGGCCACCAGATTCCAGCTGTAGGAATCTAAGAGGGGAAAGAAGAAACCAGGAAAGTAGGGGTGTGGCTGAGGCAGAAAACATGCTTGAAGTGCAACTAATTCCAGGTAACGGGTCCAGCGAAGGGTGAGATACAGAGAACAAAAGAAAAGGGAGAATCTCACAGAAGCATCTTTGCTGGGGTGCAGGGAGAAGAGTTATTAGAGAAGTGTCAGAGGCAAAGATTAAAAATGAGCAAAACAACCTAGGCAGCTGTTTCAAATGGAGGAGACACCTCCCATCCCATGATCTGAAGAATGTGTCTAAAATCGGACTGCCTGGTGATACAGGTCACTGATGGCCTGTGCGGGGGGGCCAGGATCTGAGCTAGGGGAGGCTATTCCAGAGAGCTGACAGCCAAGGGAAAGGAGAGACCAAAGCATTGCCTGCAGACAGGCTCTGAATTCCTGGAATGTCTGAGAAGAGCAACGACCACTGAGGATCACTAGCCAAACACACTACATGAAGTACACACAGCACTCTGCTTCCTCCGGAAGTGAACTGAAAATGTTTAAAACAAACAAACAAAAAACCTGCAGGAGCTGCAGAGATAGACGGTTCAGCGGTTAAGACAACTTGTTGCTCTTGCACAGGACCTAGGTTTGATTTCCAGCACCTGCATCGTGGCTCACAATGATTCATAACTACAATTCCAGGGGATCCAGCATCCCCTTGTAACCTCTGTGGGTACCAGGCATGCACACAGTGCACATACACATACATACATATACACATACATACATACATGCATGCATGCATACATACATACATACATACATACATACACATGCATAAAGTAAAATAAAATAAACCTTAAAAAATAAAAATAAACCAAACACATGCAAGAAAATGACAGTGAGAACGCATCAAGAGCATTCTGGATACCAGAAAGCAAAAGAAGCTCAGACTTGACTTGACAGAGAAGATAAACTGAAACCAGCTGCTTGCGGAGAGAGATGACTCATGAGAATTAGAGCAAACTGGTCCCCACAGTCAGGGCCACAGATGCTAATGGGCTGGGCTAAATGACACAGCTATGAATTCAAGTGGCTAATCTTACCACCTACCCCAGCAGCAGCCAAAGGGTTTATTTTAGAAGGCAGGCTTGCATCAGACAGAGGAATGGGATGGAGTGCTAGAGATGTCACAGCATTAGGTGGGAGACTGTGTGGTAAAAAGTGGGACCCTCAGATCTTGGGACATGGAATTTCTGGACTGGCAAGATGGCTCAGCAGGTAAAGGTGCTTGCTGCCAAGTCTAATAACTTGAGCTCACTCCCTGGATCCCAAATCACAAAAAGAAAGAACTCCCACGAGTTGTCCTCTGACCTCTACATGTACCCAAATAAGTGAATACATAAATGAATAAAATGTGATGAAAATGTTTAAAAGATCACTGATTTCCAAGTCAGAGAGTTGAATGGTATCTGTCTCTGACTCTGCCCTTCTCTTTGAAAAATCTAGTAGCTCGAAAGAACAGGCCAAGTTTTGTTTTGTCTTGCCTCCTTAAAAGTCTCACTGAGATCCACCAAACTGCAGACTTACTTCAAAGAGCTCAACCCCAAACTTCTAAAACTCAAATGTCCAAAGAATTGATGGGATTTTGAGGTAAGTCTAAATGTGAATGATAGAGACCAAAATATTAAAAAAAATGAAAAAAAAAGGATTTGAGAGATAATAGAATGTGGAAAAGCATAAGCAATCTTTAAAATGTAATAATATTACCTATGTTACTGTATCACATAATGAGAACAGAAAACTATTAAAGAAAAAATTCACAAAAACAGGACTGTGTTCAATACATGTGTTTTAAGACAGATTTAAAAACATTTCCTGAAATGATAAACAAAGTGACAGAGAGAGAGGAGACAGGAACAAAAGATAAAAATGGACTATCAAGCCAAGAGTCTTTACATCCGAATAAAGGGGATTACAGAAAACATTAAGTGAGGGACAGCAAGGAAGTAATACAAGTCAGTTTTTTCAGATGAAGAGCATAAACTCTCAGGTTACACAGTTCCCAGCTCAAAGAATCATGACATTTAGAAACATAAGGAATGAAGAAGAAAAAAAGACATTTTTAAATACACCGAGAGGACTATATCCGTCTAAGCCAAGGGATCCGGCATCAGGATGGTACTGGATTTTGCAACAGCAGCCCTAAGAGCTGCAGAACAATGAGGGAAAGCCTTTAAAATCCCCAAAGATGATTCTGAGCCAAACCACCAGCCAGCACTTGCCAACAGGATGTAGACACCTTCAGACATTAAAGGGTTAAACAGTAATCCCTACCCGTCTTTCACAAGGAACCTATTTTCTCTTAATGAAGAAGCTAATGAAAAGAAGTGTAAGATTCAGGAAAATGAAGAGCTACCATATCAAGAAACCCAAAGAGAAGGCTTAAAGGGGCCTCTCTGGAACACTTGGCACAGCCGTGTGGTTTCAGTCCACCAAACTGAAGCAAGAGGCAGAGGAGAGCTCGGGAGACAGACTGATGTACAGCTCACAGGAAATAGGGAACAAAGAAAAGAAAATGAGGCGATTACTATCTCAAAGAAACATGAAGGGATAAAGGAAAGGAGACACAGCGGTGGTGCACTTTATAGCTAGGTTGCAAATAATGTCTACGTAGCGCCAAGAAATTAAACTGCATACATATTAAGCCAAGAGTGCTGTGTGGCTGCATTAGGGAAGACAGCGGAAAAGAGACTGTCTTCCACTTTAACTGCAGACACTGTCAATAAAGATTGTGAACAAGGAGACAAAGGATACCAAACCCTGCAGGCCCTGGTACTTGCTGCAGTCGGCTAACCACCTCTAGAAACTGTAGCAAAGGAAACCGATCACTTCTGGTTGGTGACCTCAGGGTGGGAGGGCATGGGGGAGAGGGAGGACTGCACTTTCGCCTTGTTGATTTCTCAACTGTATTTTGAAGCGCAAAATGCACACATGTTTAGGAGCGTACAGTCTCATGCAGGACGGGAATGAGTCACGAAACGTGAGCTGGTAAAGGAAACGGAGACTGTACATTTTCAATTTAAATGAAGCGGCTTCGTTTTCTGGTCGGGGCGCCTTGAATAAAAACTTTGCTTTTCAATCCGTGTTTCTTTCTTTCTCTTTCTGCCGCCACCGACGTGTCGTCTTGTCTTTTAAGCGGTCAAGGAGAGGCAAGCCACACGTCTTGTCGTCTCCCACCGTTCCCAGATGAGAAATCCATTAGGTCAGAGGGTGTTCTGTTTACTTCGAACTGGAGTTCAACTTACTCCTGAGTAAGTCATGAAGCTGGAAACCCTCAGAGCCTGTCCACCTGCCCTGGCCTCTGCCATTGGTCCCTGGAGCAAAGACGGATGGATGGGGACTCAACCTCAGCACACATTCTTCCCAAGAGCACAGACGAGTACACTACGAGGGGCAGACCCAGGGTACCCGGCCTGACTCCTGAGAGATTTGCTTCATCTTAATCACTTTCTGTTTCAGAGATGATCTGGGGGACAAGGATAAGCTGGTTCCAGAATCTGACAACCTTGCTGCACCGTAGTCTTTCATCTGCAGAGATGGCTCACCATGGTTTAGGAAGATGGTTACAGATGGGCAACCCCATGCCGCAGCCATATAACAGCTTGCTTACACAGTTCCTATGGATCTTTCGGGTAAAACGGTGTGTTCCGACAGCAATGGAAACTGGAGGGCCGGCTTTCTCGCCTTTTCTTCTCAGTTCATAAAACTCCCAAGGCCTGAGGCAAGAAACACCTTCCCTGAATACAACTATGCAAGTGATATTGGGTAAGAGGCTGGGCAAGGGTCTTTGGTAGTGAGAGTTGCAGGCACCTTCCAGAAGGCAGCAGAGGGCCTGGTCAACATGGAGGGCTGGCTTTGAGACACAAGGGCCCAAATGTGTCCTACTAACAAAGTCTCCCAATAGCAGCCCTACAGAGTTCAGTGTCCACACCAGGAGCCAGAGTATAACATCAGACAGACAGATAGGCAGGCAGGCAGGCAGGCAGGCAGACAGACAGACAGACAGACAGACAGACAGACAGACAAGATTGAAGGACCTACTTACCTACAAAGAATAACAGGTATTGAAATTTTTCAAGTGACTCATTTGGAACCAGTTAAACTGAAGTTGTCCTGTTTCCTGGATCTCAGATAACTAGAATTTAGGGACCTGACCATAGAAAAGAAGTCTACCCCCCTAAACACACACACACACACACACACACCAGCAGTTTCAGAGTTAGCCATCTGGAAGGCCACTGCTAACCATCAACTCCACAGACTCCTTGGCTCCCCCACTCACTTAGGCTGCTGCAGCAAACTGAAACTCTCACCTGGAGACCAAAGTCGTGAATGCTGTGATTTTTTTTTTTTTTAAATCTCAGAAGCATGGCTCTGGCACCAAGAATTTGAACCCCTGAATAGAACCAAGAGGTTTGGTGCTTTCTCCTCCCAGAGCCTAAGTATAACCACTCCATCTCCCTACCACTCAGGAGGCTGAGCAGTTTCCCTTAAAGTCAATCGTTAGGATTGACTGACTCTTGGCTCCAATCCAGGCAAACCTGCCAAAGTAAACAGCTGTTCCCACCGTGAGGTCACTGAACCTCCAGTCCTCTCCATTCCACTGCCTGGTGTTCTCAGGAGTGGCGAAGTCACAATGTCTCGCAGTCTCTTGGAAGGAAAAAAGATGTAAAGAATGGGATTCAGGGCCCATGAGCTCTCAGCAGTGACTGCAAACACAGTTCTCAACCCTGAACATTAGAATCACTCAGAAGGCACCTTAGAGTGGAGACATCTACGACACCCGCCCTCCCCCTGTCCCCCTCCCCCCTCCCCCACTTTTCCTCCCCCAGTTTCTGATTCAGCAGCCATGGGTTAGGACCCAATAATCCACACTCCTGATAAGTTCCAGAAAAGTGCTGCTGGTGGTGGTGGTGAGCCTGCACTGGCTTGAGAAACACCCAAGGGGGTTGCAGGAAGGATTGTTTGCATCTTGCAGCATTAACTGTCAGTGAAGTCCTTGGGGCCTCAGCCCCTCAGCTGTGGTGCTTGAAAAGCCAGAAAACAAAGGCTGTTCTAGCAAGAAACAGCACACTCTGGAAGAAAACGGCCCGCACCCAGAGTTAGAAGACCTCAGCGAACGCCACCAGCAGTTTCTCCTGTGAACACGTGTAAAAGCATTTTGCTTCTCTGGCTCTCCGTAAACACATGCAGAATGAGGGAGGGAGACAGTCGGGTGTTCCAGGCCTGCAGCCGAAATCTAAATCTTCCAGTTTGCACTTCACTGTCTTGGAGATCCAGTACTGAATCCCAGGCCACCCAGGACGTAAATACTCCAGATAGCCCAGGTGGCCTTCACTGCTCACATTGCCCAGGGACGTTGCCTGCATTTACCCCAACCCAGCCTTACACTGACAAACAACAGCCCAAGAGGATGGCCTTAGTCCAAACTCAAGGACAACCCCAGAGCAGGACCTGCATGACACCCTCCAAGCATGGTGTCATGCCATCTCATTAAAAGATGGCGAGAGAGAGACCCAGGCCAGGTATCAAGCTGTTCTCTGAAGAAGCCAGGAGCCCAGTGCCCTGAGCAATGGTGACCACAGACAGACACACTCGGCTTTCTTCCCTCCATTTTCACACCGAGTCACATGGAGGCAGCATGAGCACTTTTCCTGTTTAAGTTAAAAAATCATTCAGCTCCAGCAAACTCTCAAGCAGCCAGGTCCAACCTTGCCCCCTATGGCCCTCAATGTCTGAACCTTGGACAGACACAGTTTTGCATGGTAAGGACCCTTGAGTATGCCTTACCTACCCTCCTCCCCACTGCAGGTTCACCCAAACTCTGCTTGGCAACTATCACAAAGGCTCTCGGCCACCAGAGTGGTCAGTTAAGCATTTCTTGGGCACAAAAATAAATAAAAGCAGTCATTGCCCTGAAGCTCGCGGCCTCATTTGGAAGACTGTAATTCTTTACACAAACACATTCTTTCACTCTTCTCTGTGTATTCTCCGGGCCCCTAACTCCCTGAAAAAGACACTGAGAGCGGCAGATAGGTTTCTAGATAACACACGTGGAAACAGGCAACCCATTTGTCCAAGTCCTAACCAGACAATGAATGATGGAGCTCAAATTTGAACCCAAGATGTCAAGCTCACAAAACATACGTAATATCAAGGATCCCCGTATCCCGGACAGCTTTCTCGTCTACAATAGAGTGCTGTTCTCCAGGCCTGGAGTCAGGAGAGATCTCACTCAAGTCTCACCAGCCCCCTTTTCCTTCCAAGGGCATTATATACGTCAAAGGATTTAGAGGATACTATCCCTCTTATTCAATGCAAACTCGTGCTCAGAAGACCAAGAATATAAATGATGGCCAAACCCTTCATTTCAGCCATCATTAATTCTGTCCCCATATCCACACCCACTTCCTCAGTAACCTCCATAGTAACACAGTTAAGTTTCATACCCATTCTGTCTCTATACCCTAATCCACCTACATTTGAACTGACTGTTTTCAGTCCTTCTAAGGGTTTGTGCTCGCATCAGGGACATTCTGGCAGACAGCACTGATTCTGGCCCTCAGTCAACGCTTAGGGCCAATCTGAGCCCAGGCCCTCAAAATACACCTTCCCATCCATGAGACCACAGCTCTACAAAGTCTGTGGGGAGGAGCTTAGTAAGAAGTGGATAGAGCACATATGGGTCTCTTTCACCCAGTATAGAGGCCCACAGGTTATATACACAGATCCAGGGACATGACAATGTATACCCAAGAGAAATGCTACTCTCTCTCTCCAAGGCAAAATTAGTCTTGACCTGATATGGGTTAAGTTGAAGTCAACAGTATAAATGTAAATCAGAGTTGGCACCCGGCCTATCTCAAGGCCGGCCGCATCTCTATCCCCCAAGTTTATCATGGTGCTCCAGCTGTTTCTGAGCTGGCCTTCACCCAGGGTAGCAACAGATGTCAGCCTAGGGCCAGTATCCTGGTCCCTGCCTTCCAGTCCTCTTAACCTCTCTTCTATCAGTTCAAACAGCAGAGGAAAAGTTCTAAGAACCCGGGAAGCAGGTAGGCAGGAGCACTGCTTAGCGTGGGTTCTTGATTTTTTCATGACACACAATCTTTCTCCCTTTTGGCCATGGAGAGTTCAACATTGTATTTACCGAGCTTCTGGACATCTTCCCTTGGCTATGATTAAAAGTAAGTTCCCTTAGAAGCTGCCCTGAGAGACTGCTGGGCAGACATCAGGTCCTTTGGAGAGACCCCTATGCAGTGGGAGCAAATAATATCAGGTCCTTTCCTGGGATCGGCAAGTCCTCTATATTAAATAGACCTAGAGGTTTTGTGGGACACCCAGTAAAACCATACTTGAAAAAAATACCTGGTAAGCATATTGGTTTTTTGCAAGATATACTGAGAGATGCCCAATTCTCTGAGCACGACACAACAGAAAGAGGAGATGAGCTACCAAAAGACTCCCAGATGTGTACGCGTGCGGTGTGCCTCTGAGTGTTCACATGTGTAGACACATGTGTATGTATATGTAGGTTGCATGGGCAAGTGCATGCGGGTGTGTGAAGGTCCGATGCTGTGTCACTCCCGACCTTATATACTAAGGGGAGGTCTCTCACTAAAGCTAGAGCTTGCTGGTTCAGCTGGTTCAGCTAATGTAGCCAGTTTGCTCCCAGGGTTTCCCGTCTCTGCATCCCACACGCTAAGATTCCAGGCAGGCTGCCACGCTCACCCAGCCTTTGCATGAAGTTCTTAGGGATCCGAATGCAGTCCTCACACATACACAGCAACCGCTTAATCCACAGGGCCATCGCCCCAGTCCCAACACTCTTCTTTGTAGGAGTAAAAATAAAAAATTACTTCCTTCATTTTGCTGTCCCTTTTCAGTAATTCAAGCAACCCGTGGAACTAAAGAGGACTCGTCCCTTTGCTTAAACTAACAGCTCCCACTAACCCAACGCTATACAGCTGTCTCGACTGAGCCAGAGCGCAGCGAGTATGAGCAACTGGGCATCCGTCCATAACCACATCCTCACTACCTGTTTGCAACTGAGTGTGTGAGTTCTAAAGCAAACCCTCCTCAGGTCACCAGGAAGTGGGACTTCCACATAGACAAGCACGTCTAGACAAAGACATAAAAGTCACTGGAAAAATCTGAGGCTGAGGGTAACTTTAGTTTATCATCCCCACCTTGGAAGCAGGGCCTGATGGGAAGGAGGAACTGAGGCTCCAGGTCCAGTTCAGATGAGCTCTAATATAGACAGGCCACATTGTGAGAGAAAGTGCTGCCTTCCCAGAGGTGGTGACACCACTGGACCGCTCAACCTGGCCATGCCCTTCTATAGCAACGGTACCCAGGCTCCAGACATGGCACCCGTGTTCTGTGACAGCTAAGCATGAGTAAGGACCTGTCAGAGTGGCTGCAGGGTCATCGGCAGCTCAGCTAGCAAGGGAAGAAGATGGGCGGGGTGGTGGCCAAACCGGCAACCAACCCCAGGAGCCATGGTCAACTGTAGAGTACAGAGGCAGTTCAAGATAAGAGAGCCTAGAAAAGATGATGATACATGACTTGATCACCACCCTGGAGGCCATGGGACCCTTGGCAAGCAGTTGGAGAGCTCAGATGAACACAGGGGAGCAGGACCATGATGTGACTGAGTATCTTATCCCCACTGTCTGCAAGGCAGGAACCTCTGGCCCAAGTCCTAAGGTCCAACCCCAAGAAGAAAGCAAAGTTCCTCACTAACTGGTCTCTCCTTCCACGAATCCCATAGATGTCCCAAACTAACGTTGGCTTTAACAGCTGACCTTGAATCCTCTTCTACCCACTTAGTGGCACACACTGACAGGATTGCTATTAAGAAGTCTGGCCACAATTACCTTGAAGGGAAAGATGCTGCCTCAAAGGCACGTGAGTGTGTTTGGAAACGGCCTTTCTTCTTGTGCTGGGAGCGGAACCTAGGATTTTATACACGTAAGGCATGTACTGCACCTCGAACCCTTGCGTGTGTTTAAGGAAGACAGGACACAGGCACAAATCCTTACAGCAAAAGGAGATTTACGAGGCCATGTAACCAGACCTCATTTTACAAATCAGGAAACTACCGAGAGAGGCCATAGGGCCAGCACTGCTGAGATGTAGACGGCTGCTATGGCTACCACTACCCCACTCCCCTTGGTCTCCACACACTTCTCCCTCATTTCCCCCTCTATACATCTAGGCTTGGAAGCCCTGCAGGTTCAAGTCCCCTAAGCCCAAGCTACTCCCCTTCACACGAACAGCCTTCTATTCATAATCTAGTGCCAAAACAAAATGCCAACCCAGAATCTAAGGGCCACTCTGCACCTAGATTCACTCTCAAGTCATTTCCTGAAGGTGGTGTGACTGCAGCACAGAGCTCCAGGCCAGTGACCCCTCTGCCACCCTCCGCTCCAGGAGTGCAGAAAGACTCAGAGAGAGCTATCTCCTCCCATCCCAGGACCACTGAGCAGATATAGCAAGGCCACAGTGCACTGTTCCCTGAGCGCCTTTATGGCTTCTCCAGGTATGCCCCAGCCCTATCTTTTGACCAGTATTCCTGGCAATATAGAGACCTAGTACAGACAGAACTAACTCCAGACCAAAGGCTGATGTCCTTGGTGGAGATGTCCTTGGTGGTGAGGGTGCCCTGATCTTCCAGGCTGAAAGACCTTGCGGGCCCAGGCCTAGCTTTCTCATTTTGAGGAATCTAGGTGTCAAGGGTGAGTCCATGGCAGTATCTCCGCATCATTTGACCACGGAAGAGTGGGGAAGGGGGACTTGACAGGCTAAGGAGGGGAAAGCTTCCTCCAGCTCGCCTACTCTTGCTACGGAGAAATCACTGCAAACAAGAAAATGTGCCAGCAGATGATACATTAAGTCTGTAAGAAAAGAAGGCTCTAGGCAAATAGCTGTCAGTCAAGGCAAAAAAAAAAAAAAAGCAAAACAATATATTGATTTTACTCCTTGCTCAACGAAGGGCAGCCTCACCCAAAGCCCTCCTTTCCATTTCCTTAGCACATAACTGTAAAGACAAAAAAAAAAATTACCAGGAAAACTGATACCAAGAGGGGCCTTGGGAGGGAAGGAAGCAGGACCAGATATTCCAGCTTACAAGGAGATGATGGACTGGAGGAGAGAAGAGGCTCCCAGGGCCTAAGCTCCACTGTGTGTCTGCTGGGCCTCTTTGTTGGCAACTGGACAACTGTTTCAGGATCTGGCTACAGACAGCCTGAGCTGTCTGGTCTCCATCTGCAAGCCTCGGGACTCCAGGTGCGTGCAGACACTCTATTTGCTCAGCTAGCACTCATTGTTAGGTCTACCTTCGAGAGCAGCGAGCAACTAGAGAGAAACAGGATTTGGGGTGGGAGTCTCGACTCTTGGTAGGATCTATTCAACTCCTTAATGAAACCATCACAGTGGTTTGAATGAGATGTCCCTCAAAAGTCATGGGCATTCAGTCATTCAGACCAAATTAGCATGAATGAGAGTCAACTGGTGCCCAGTTGGTGCCAAGTTTGGAGATTAGGAGGTGTGGCCTTGCTGGAGGAAGTATGTTACTGGGAGCAGCAGGGCTTGGAAGTTATGAATTTGCTTTCTCTGTTTACCATATCTGGCTTGAACTATGCATGCAGTATCAGCCACCCGCTGTCTGCTCCCTCCTATCTGCAAACAAGAGTAGGCACCACGGACCCATCCCCCTAGAACCGTAAGCCCCCAGGAACTCTTCCTTCTGTGAGTTGCCTTGGTCACGGTGCTTTATCACAGCAAGAGAGAAGAAAGTCATCTTCCTACCCATGAAAGACAAAGCAGGTTCATCTGCCTCTCTGCTTCCTCCACCTTCTTGGAAGACACACAGCTCCAAGAATTACTAACCTGGGATAGGAAGGGCTAGAAGGGAGCGCGTGGTTACTACCTTCTGATTTCTGCCAAGTAGATCCTAGAGGTCACAGACTACAGAGAGGTACCTAGCCTCTGGGTGCTTCCAGTAGTGAGGTGCACACTCCTTAACATGGTCACCTGTCCCAAGATGGAAATCTCACCTATGAGATGCTTCAGTTTCCTTGAGGAAATAAATGCAGAGATTTTAACTGACTAGCTCAAGTCAGTCACTCAATATCAATCTAGACTTAGCTCCAATGACCCCCCAAATTTATGTTGTTTTCTGTCACACCTTATTTTATCTCTTAACACTGAAATGTTTATATTTTGTGTTTGGGGGCAGATGAAGAAACTGAGGCACGGACAGAGCAAGTGTAGCCTGTGCCAACCTGGTCACTGGAATAGCCAAACACTGAATTCAGGCGTATCAACTTCAAACCCTACGCAAACTTTTGCCAGCATGCCCTTCATGAAATCCCTGTCAACTGCTGGAATCTGCTCAAAGGGATCTTGGCCCCGGGATCAGCAAACACTAGAGCCTGCACACGAGTAATCAGTGTGTCGTCCTCCCACCCCCCAAAATTAGGAAGGTAGCTCTGGCTTACCCGAAGGCACCACGGCAGAAAGGTCCCTCCAAAGCTCCTCCCCATCTCCACCTCCAACCTCGGCCAGACTAGGAAAGACAGCCGCACACGCTACACAGCTTCTCTGAAAAGCATCGGGGACTGAGAAAGGGGCTGGGGGCAGGAGTGGACACTGTGCACAGGGAGGAGCCAAGCAGGCTGCAAAAGGCAGAAGGCCACTAGTTTCCAAGCAGTTGAGCAGCCACACTATTAGGCAACTGTGCTGTTCACACACACAAATGCACAGGAGCCACAGGTAGAGTCTAGCTCACCACAGACTGGGCTAGTGCAAAGACACGTCTACCCAGCAGACAAAGTGGAGTGTCCAGAATATAAACGCATGCATCATGTGCATGCATGCGCGCGCGCGCGCACACACACACACACACACACACACACACACACACGCACACACACCCTACGTGCATCCCATCTTCATCCTTTATTATAGCTATGGCCTCTCTCTCACCCTCCTCCAGAGAAACCAAGTCACCTGAGCTGACCCCGTCCCTCTGCCATGACCAGTCATTACCAGTCCAGCCTTTACATGGTAGCTCTAGAAACTTTGTTCTCTGCCAGAATGACTCACAGGCTCAGGAGAGAAAGGACACAGCACTGTAACAGCTTCTAAGGACAGCTGTTCTTGCTAAGTAAGACCCGGCTCTCATGTATGAGATGACTCAGACTCTGGCCTGCCTGGCATACCCAGCACAGAGCTTTGCCTGGACCCAACTGTAGCAGGTGAATCTTCCCTGAGCCCACGCTCCTGCCTGCAACGATCTACCCCTGCCCTACAGACCAATCATCTCTGTGGTTCTCTCTCCTTCATTGGAAGAACGCTTCCTCCCTCCTCGAACAACCATGCCATGTGACTAACCAGGGGAAGTCTGTCTTACAATACAACCCCACAGTCTCCCTCAAGTCACTTGCTTCCCCCAAAGCAGAGTTGACATGAAGAGAAACAGGGAGACAGGTACTATGACCTGGGAAGCAGAATCCAGGCATGATGGAGAACCCGCCCTTCCCCCCAGAGGGGTCAAAGCTTTGCCTTAAGTTGGCCCCAGGAGCAGACAGAGGTGTCTGGTCCTGATGTGAGTTCACCCCTTACAAGATTCCACCTCACTTCCAAGCCTCGCCAGTGCCAATCTGCCCAGTGCCCTCCCCATTGTCAAGACAGGTCTTCCCAAGGCTTCTCAATCTTTACACAGATTAAAGGACAGCACACAACGTAAAAGAATCCTCTCACTGCAACCTCTCCAACCGATACTCATTCACAAAGAAGGGTAAGAGCTGGCTTTTGGACAACAGAGATTTCCCCTCCCTCACCAACAATTTGACTGTGGTTGCTTTGAGAGCCCCTGGAGAAAGCCTTGAACCTTTTCAATCATCAGGGCTGGTTCTCTAACTACCTGGCTGCTGGGAAGGACCCCCCACCTCTTCTCACATCCCCCAGTGAAGCAACACAAACACAACCAAGTATCTTTTAGAGGATGATTCCAAACTCAGCAGATCTGGAAAGATCTTTGAAAGAGATTCTGGACTCAGTGCGACCTGCACAGGCATGGACTCTCTCTATGGATGCTCAGATTTTCACAAGAAACCCCACATACCCTGAGCCTGTATTTAAATGGATACCAGTTTAGTGAAGAACCGGTTAAGCGATCTGAAAGGCAGCCCTTAACAACCCCTGGCACTTGGAGGAGCCTCCTTGCACCTCTGCATCCCGAGGGGAAGGGTAAGCCAAAGCTGCCTCCTAACAGGGAGTCTCAGTGGGTCACTTGGAGGCTAGACACCTCCTGCAGAGTTTCAGTCGCAGTTCCTACATCTCAAGACCTCATCCAGAGCTAACAAGTACCTGCTTGGTGTCCTTCCTTCCCTCCTACCTCCAAGCCTCACCTGGGTAGCATCTCCACTTGGGCCATGGCTAACATTCTCCTGATTTCAGTTTTGCTACTCCAGCACCAGTATCTGTTTGGGTCCTAAATCCCTCTATTTGACCTTGACCCCTGAACCCAGGAATACCCTTCTTCTCTCCTGTTCTTAACTCTGATCAGTAGTTAATGGAAATCCTCTGAGTTTCTCTAAACCCCATAGAAAAGCTTCAGGCCTGAAAACAATGAAACTGCTAATCACTTATCAGAAGTGATCAGCACACAGAGACCCTGGTGACCTAGCCACTCTCACCTGCCAGGTTCCTCTCCAATGTGAATCCCCTCGGTGAGGCTGGGAACGAAGGAAGTGCAGGAAGGGCGTGTGTAGTCTGTGAGTCCGGGGGCCACACGTGACAGGCTGGTGGTATCTCGAGGGACAGATCATGCTACGTGGAAGCAGCTGTATGAGGGGTTAAAAGCACAGGCATCCGCCCCCCTCGTATTCCGAGGCGCCAGACATTGAGATTTCCTCCATCCAAACCACTTCCCATAACTGAATGGATCTCCAGTGGAAAACACCATACGAATTAATTCCAAACATACAACGCAAAAAGACACCCCGAGACAGTCCCAAAAGGAAATGTTGTGTGGAGATGGCTGATGGAAAGATGGGGGCGGGGGGGGGGGGCGGTGTGTGAGGAAGGATAGCAAGAGAAATCCCCTAATCCAGCCTGAGTGAGAAAGAATTCAGTTTCGGAAAACTAATTCATTTTTTCACCAGGACCAAAGTACTCTCTTGGCACCTCTTCCCAGCTCACAACATCCTTTCAGAATTTGTAAATAATTTCCCTTAATTCCTGCCCTGAAGAAAATGATTCTTTATTCTCCTCAAATGTAAATGCCTCTTACCTGAGAATCAGACCTAAGGAACAGCCTTGTCTCACAGGGTCTGTGGGATCAAGGCCATACTGCCTATATTGTGCACCTGAGCCTAGACCTTACCGACTTTACGCCCAAAGTCCTCATTAAACAGATGATCGCTGTCCCTCAAGCCTCTAGAGGGACACCTCTTAGTTAGGTGGAGCCTAAGTTAAAGGACAGACTTACCCTACTTCTCAAACTGGTTCTTACTAGCAGCCCCTTTCAAAGCCAGCGTGATCCCAAGGTCCCAGCAGCTTAGACGGCCACACACACACTTCCATCTCTGGCCCCCTGAATAAGCTACCAAGGACACCACAGATCCCCTGCAGATCCCTGTCTGAAAGCAAGATCCTCGCTCGAGGTGCTGCTTTGGAGGCCACGGGGACTTCAGGAGGTAGAAATAGGGTGCAGGTTCTTGTAGTTACTCCAACCCTAGTTCCTTTCTCTCTTGATCTTTGGTTCCTGTCTGCCCTGAAGTATCTTCCTCTGCCCCACATTCCCACCACCATGATGTTCTGCCCAAGTGCATGGAGCCAAGTAATCATGGGCTAAACCCTGAGACTACCAGGCAAAACAAACCTTTCCTTTTCCTCTGTGACATTGTTTCTCTCAGGCCTTGAGTCATAGCAAGCAAAAAGTAGCTAATACCACTGTGTAAACAGCTAAGGCAACATCTTCTCTGGAAAGGATTTCCAGGTTTTCCTTCCAATCCCCCGTTCGCTCGCTCTTGTCATTTCAGCACATCCTGGGCACCAGCTTCTGTGCCTGTAGATCCCCAAGCAGACTCCTTAAAACCACCAGGGAGCAAAGGAAGAAACCGCAGTGTCTGCCTTGGTTTCTTTTTTTCCCACTAGAATTTCAAACTCCGCAGAATACAGAACGTGTTTTCAACACGTACCCCCATGCACAGGCCCCAGCTTCCAAAGCATTCAATACAACGCCCCCCCCATTTGACTCAATAAATGCCCATTTCAAAGAAACCTAAGCTGGCTGCTTCTGATTCACTTCCCTCAAAGGAGGCCATCCTGAGGCCTGCCCCTCCCAGAACCAGGAAGTCCTAAGTGCCAGCACTAAGTGGCACTCAGACCGGGAAAGCGAGGTGACTGAGGCATCTCCCACAGACAGCGAGACAAGCAGAGTCAGGTCTTCTCAGGCAGGCCAGAGTGACAGCGCTACTGACAGGCAGGGCCCCTTACACGGCAAAGCCATAGTTCAAATATTTATCGTATGTGTCTGGTTTTCACACAGAATGTGCAACCTGCCAGTTACCGCTGTTTACCTTGGTAGAAATTCACGGGAAATCTTAGTCTGAGCAGGCCCAGAGTTTATTTTACTGCCAGAGAAACAACTTTCTTTGATAAATCATCCGTGTGACAGTGTTCCTGGAAGACTAAACAAAGATCTCAAGCATAATCTACAGCCTTTGAGAAGCCTTGCAAAGCTAATGCGTGTTTAATTGGCTTCTCTAAGCAGGCTGGGGCAGGGCAAGGGTCTGACATTTCTTAGGCCATTTGTTCTCCTTTTTTAAGAAAAAAAAAATACAGATTGAATCTTTTGGCTCGTTTCTGCCAAACTGGATGAAACCTACCAATATCTCAAGGCCCCTTTCTTCTGAATGTAGCCTATTTGTGGGGTTGAGTGGCACAAGGAACCGGTTTGAAAAGGAACCCCGGACTGGAATACTGCTTGAGAAAAAAGGGGAGGGAGAGGGAGGTGCCCCAACACAAAAGGGGCTCTCAAATCTCTCTGAAACAGACCCCAATAAATTATGAGTGGAATATATTACGGATAAGATTTCTCAGAAGCACATTGACACAAAAGACAACTTCGGTGGGCGTGTCCTGGACCTGCTGTAGATTGGGTTATAATTGTCTGGCGGCTCCCAGCTGCATGACTGAAAGGTGTCATCTAAAGCAAGCTCCCGGATCTCCCTCACTTCTAGAATAGAGAGGGTCCGAGGCTTGGGGGAGGGGTGGGGCTGCCTGTAAGTGTTTGGTTTGTTAACTGCAGTATCTTGAAGCAACACAATCTCTCAAGTTTTCCAGACTACCTCACAAAAACCTTCTGCTAACCAGAGAATCACCTAGATATTCCATTGTATTTCTTAATCTTTCAATTTGTTTTTTTAAGTTTTCTCCCTTTGCCCAAAAAGATGGTTTCGTGAGAATTCTCCTCCCTGGAACCCTAAAACGGTTCTTTGCATTAAGTGAACGTTGCTATGGCTTCCATAATCCAGGAAATGTTATTAATTAATCGACTTGATTAATTCAGTTCTCTGAACAACATAATGTTGTAATTACCATTTGAGAAGGGGAATGGGGGGGGGGCCCAGGGAGGTTGAGAGTCTTCCTTGTGGTGGCCCAGCTTAAAGGGTTTAGATTTAACCCAAGTCTGTCTGGCTCAGTCAGCTTGGCCTCTCCACCAAGAACGCTAGCGATGATTGAGCACCTTCTCTGTATAAGGCGCAGGGTATTTAAAGTCCACACCAAAGGGTGCACTCCATCTCCCTGCCAAGGAGCTCCTCCACCATCTCGGCAGGATAGGAGGGAATGGGCAGCAAAGATAAGAAGGGGAGAGCAGAAGGTATCATCTGGCTTGCTGCCCAGCAAATACTAGCAAAGGAAAGCTGTCAGGGATCCTGATCAGGCCAGGTAGCCTTGGGCTAACACCCTTCTCTTGCTTTTTAGTCGATAAAGGGAGGGCATGGAACTGGGTAGTCTTTGAGGTTCCACCCAACTCAGACTACCTTCCCAGTGACAGATTGGTACCAGTGAGCCACCCAGCACTCAATGACACAGCAGCTTAGGTTTTCCCCCCGCATCCCGGCTTGTCTCCTACCTTTCTTCCTCTATCACGCACCAGATAGGCTTCGAAAGGGTGACATCTGAGGGCAGATCCTCCTTGGTCACCTTAGCCAAGACTGTTACTTATAAGAGCCATCATATAGTAAAAGGAGAGAGGACGTCAGACTTCGTAAGGTAGGCCAAATGTACAGATGAATACTGTCAGAGCCATCCCCCAAAGTCTTCTGAGTAGTCACATTCGTCAAGAAAGCATGGAGGGACAGTGTTTGTCAGGGGCCGAAGGGGAAAGGGGAGCGATTATTATTTAATGGACGAAAAGTTTCAGTGCAGGTAATGAGAACTCCAGAGACAGACCTGGTGATGTTCCCTCCCCAATGTACTCAATACACTGAACACTTAGAAAACCCTGAAACAGTAAGGTTTCCGTTAGGTACGCCAGCCTTCGTAGCAAAAGGAAGAAGCTCTCGCAAGTGGTTGGAGTGCTCAAGACCAAAGCATCTCGGCATTCAGAGGAAGGAACTTTTCAGAGACTTCTAGTGGAGCTGCACGAAAAGAGCTGGCCCCAGGGAATAACCCGGTGAGAAGTAGATTTAACTAGAGACTAGGCATCCGCTGGTCCTAATGTGCACATACCTCAATCTGTAAGGCAAGCAAACGTAGCTACGCATCCCAGCATGAAAAGGGTAAAAGGTTCAAGAGAGAATTGAGTTTGGTTTAAAGAATAAAAAACAAACAAACAAACCAGCAAAGGTGCTAGAAATCTAAAAGTTGCCTCTTATTAACTCGGGTATAAGCCATGAAAGCCCCACTTGCTCCAGACAGATCTATTTAAAAGACAAAAAAAAGGTAACAAAATTAGCTTGAGTCCAGCCTGTGGGCTACTTAGCATTTCATCTCCTCTGCTTCTCACAGGATCTGCACCCAGGTATCAGCTGCCATCTCACTAGGGGAAACTGAGGCATGGAGAGTTGGAGAGGCTTGCTCAGCATGGCTGGGCCCCCACACAGCAAAGAGCTACTCAAAGGATGTCACTCTGCCCCAGAGGGTACAGCAGCCCTGTTCTGGGGTTCGCTGTTTTAAGGTGGTGGCGTGATTGATGCTCTATGACATTTGCCTTAACATCTTCCCGCCAGGTGACAAAGGAAGTAAGTGTATGCCTCGCTCACTGGATGAGAACATTGGTTCTTTACAGCTTTTCCTCCTGGTTCCCCATGTGTGACCTCAACAGGGCTACTCTCCTGCCTAGGCGCCGGTTCCTTGGGCCAGTCCCTTGGGTCTCGAACCTTTGTAGGAACTCTATTTGTGATCACAGACGGGTAGGCAATTATATCAGCTACAAGAGCCCAAACGGCTTTCCAGGCTTTGAGTTGAGTTCGGTTTCCACAGATTCCCAACCAGGCCTAGGAAGACCGGAGGAGATGAGACGCAGGCTGTGAGCCATTTTACACCACATAGTGCTTGGATCTAAGGGCCAAACTCACAATCTCCTGCACTTGGGACCCTTGACAACTGTCCCAAGCCCACAGAATGTGGATGAGACCTGAGTTCTAGTTGTTTGCCCTCCTAACACGTTTTCCCTCAGGTCTATTTGGTTTTACTTCGAACAAACTGGACCAGGTCACTCCAAACCGAGCATGTTGTTTCCGTCAACGTAACAACAAATTGCACAAATTGGAAGGGATGCTCTCCTTTGCCGTGTGTCTGTCTGTTGTGTATGAGACATGGTCCAGGAGGACTGGCCTTATTTTGTTCTAAGGCTCGGATTTTCTTCACATTTTAGCAATGAAGCTAACGCGTTCTTGTTGGTGGTACGGGCAGATAGAGCATCTATTAATCACGCAGAAGGTAAATATGGCCGCAGACACAGAGCCAGCTCTCAAGCAGCTATAATTGCCATGCTGGCAGCTGGTCTCCCCCACATCCAAGAGGAAACCTAAAGTTTAGTTTGGAAAGGCCTGAGCTAACTTTTTGCAAGAGAGCGAACATAGCTTGAGAGATTTCTGAGGCAGAGTGAGAACAGAGCCACGGAGGAGCAGGGACCAGGGGAAATACTTCTAGGAAACATTCCCAGACTGGCTCGGAGAAGACTTTCTTTTCCTTTCCTGTTTGACTAATTTTACGTATTGCCAGGTACAGTTTTTCTCTTTGAGGAAAAACATGTAAACAAACGAAGGGAAGATATTCTCTCAGAGGGCAAGAAAAATTTCAGGGGACAAAGAAACCTTTTTTTCATGAAAAGAAAACACAAACGCGGGGCTGAACAAGAACTGTCAAGCCCCAAATGTAAAGAAGCTGGGGTACAAGGGAAGCACCCTGCTTCCTTGAGAAAGGACTGTGATCATCCCACGGATGCTACAGAAAGGCCCAAGGGCACTCACAGGAAGCAGACAAAAAGCAAAGTGGTTGGAAGTGGAATAAAACCCCACAGTGGCCATGAACCAGATTAGCATCTCCCTGAGATAAACAAATCAAGAGAGAGAGAGAGAGAGAGAGAGAGAGAGAGATAGCATGAGCTTTTAACACTAAGGTTGTCAATGTGGAAGCTTGCAAATGCTACACTGGCCTCTTTAGGAACTGAGCACAACAGTCGTCATGCAGGAAGTAGGAAATGCAGGGAAGAACTGAGCACAGCACCCAGTCGTTGTAGTGCAGCAGGCTGGGTGACCACCATTTTGAGACCAAAGCCTTCGAATCAGCCAACCATGGGCTCCCCACATCCGCAGCCCGATCCAGGTTGATCTGGGTTGCATTCCTGAGCATCCTGAGCATTGGCGCACACGCGCACACTTTCTACTGTTGTTTTTGCATGTTGGTGCCTCTGCACCAAGAGGGTAGAGCGCAAGAGCAGAGAATATAGCAAGGCAGAATATAGCAAGGCCAGAGGGCTGAAAAACCGCATCATTCAGGGGGGAAGGTAGCAGGCTTGGCAAGTCCGGCTCCACGCTGGCGGTGAGGGTACTAGGACGCAAAGGGAGAGCAGACGAGTACGGTCGGTCGCTCACACAATGCTTTTCAGCAACTGATATCTTCCCACTGGGGACACCAGGGCCACTTAATACAAAGCTGGATCCCTGGAGTGGGGAGTCAAACATTCTTCGCCTGGTGTTAGCTTGCATTGTCAACTGCTTTTGTTTTCTTTCAGAATCCCATCAGTGTGGCTGACTGCCTCTCTTCCTTGAAATGAACCGAGCCAGGCAACAAGTTTCTCAACAAGGCTGCATTCTGCAGGGTGCTAAAAAGGGCAGGGTTAAGCTCAGTCCCCACTGAGAGAGAGAGAGAGAGAGAGAGAGAGAGAGAGAGAGAGAGAGAGAGAGAGAGAGAGAGAGAGAGAGAATATCCTATTTATCATTTCCTAAAAACCTTACAAACAAAAAAGCCAAGAAACTCTCTCCTCTCAGAAAAGCCTGACACACCCAGTCCTCACCATGCACACACAGGCACCTGTGTGCTATAGTCACAGTACTGTTCTCCATCTTACAGGAGAGGAGGAGGCCCCACGGTACGTCAGCGTATGCCAAGGGAGAAAGGTAGCTCCTTCCACATCATTGTGTGGATTTTGTAAAATGAACCGTATGCAAGGTCTAGGAGGAACTCCTGAACCTAGATAAACTTAACTTTTAGGGTTATAGGACAGTAATCTTAAACAGTCCGTCACTCTGGACCATTGAGCCAACTGGTTATTGATAAGAGACACTCCTTTAAGTAGCACTGGCCTAGGGCTGCTGCCTTGGCAGGAACCTACTGCAGTCGGGGAGTGACCGACAAAGGTAAGTTGAGGCACATCCTTTGTTAGAAAGCCAACCTTTCCGTGTCAGGTTCTCCCAAAGGTTTGCCTCTTTAGGCCTTGACTTCTAAACGTATCTATAAAACCCCCAAGGGACAGAATTTGGGGACAGGAGCTAGAGAATGGGGTGGGGAAGAATTAATGACAATTTGGGGTTGATAAGTTCCAGACAAAGATCCTGGATCTACATCTACTTTCTCAACAAGGCTGTGCTGGCTTTGGCCTTTTAATTCCTATAAACTCTGCTCTAAAGGAAAACCACCACTCTCTAGAAAAATCAGCGATTGATGTCAAGTCCAGATTTAAAAATCTGAAGTTCAATTTTAATTTATTCTAGGTAGGTATATTTGGACCAGCGTCTAGCATAATTCATTGTACTCAATAAATATTAATTAAGTAAAAAGATAAATGCAGATAAAGACTCGAACACACGCACCCTGAATTGGGAGCTTCCTTAACAGGAAGTCAGTCCTGGCCAATCACCTCCGCTCCTCCTGTTCTAGTGTTTTCCATCGCACATCCCTGAACCTGATTAAATTCCACAAACATGCAGCCTCCGCAGAGTGTTACATTCTGGGCTTCATCTGAGATCGGTCCCCCAGACTCACACAATGTCAGGGCAACTGGTAAATGTGGACACTGTGGTTGGCCATCTCTAAGATGGATGGATGACTTGAGAAGAACAACCTCTTCTGTAGGCCTCCTGGGGAGCCTCTGGGATTCTTCCAGCCCTCCCCCATGGAACAAAAGGCTTCCTGTCAGGGCTCCTGAGATTCTATTCACTGTCTTGTTTCCTCTCCTTCCAGGTTTATCTCTGGGAAGAACCCGCATCGCATCTATCTTTGTGCATGAAAAGCTTGCGGCTGCAGCAATATGGGGCTGTGTACCCACCAGTCTGAGCCCAGGTTGGGCTCCTCCTGAGGCAAGAAAAGAGACTTAACATCAAGATGGGAGTGGAAGAGTCACCTGACTTTGCGTGTATCACTACACATAACTTGCTTGTTGATATAGGATCTGGCTATGTAGTCCAGACTGGTCTCAAACTCAAGATCCTCCTGCCTCCTCCATCCCTAAGTGCCGAGCTGTTAGCTATGCACCGCTATACCCAATTTCTTGCTAGCGTTTTAAATGAACTCGAAATAAAACTCCAGGTGTATGGTATGGTGGGCTGTACCTATACTCCCGACATAGGGAAGAAGATGCAAAAAGATGTAGAGTCTGAAGCTAGCCTGTGCTACATAGCCAGTGAAAGGCCATCCTGGGCTACATCCGGGACTGTTTAAAAAAAAAAAGTCCTAAAAAAATTTTAAGTGACAATAAGGAAAAAAAGGGTATGACTTACACAAGCAACAAAATGTAAAAAATGGGTGGTTTCTTTTTTACACGTTTTTTGCACTCTCGGTAACAAGACAAATACAAATGCGTGATAATAAAATTAAAGTCATCAGACATAAATATAACTTTTTAAGAATGTGTGGCCAATAGGTTCAGTGAGGAACGGTGTCTGTCATCAAGCCAGACAACTCAAGTTCATCTCCAGCACCCACACGAATGGAAGGAGAGACCCAACTCCTTCAAGCTGTTCTCTGACCTCCTCATGCACAAGTAGACACACACAGGTAAATAAACAAATAGGCATCTATATCCATTAAGGTCTCTGTGGCAAAGGGCTGACCCAGTTCAGCTTCCCCTGAAAACACGGAGAATATGTGTGCCATGGTGCACGAACTCCTTGGGCTGGTGAGTGTCCGCACATGCATACGGAGCTCCCTGGAGCACAGCACTTTACAATATCAGACTCACCCTGTACTTTATCATGTCGGGTTAATGAAAGCACAGTGACTCTGAACAGACACGAAGACTCACATTACCTACCTTTATGCCTTCTCTCCTAAGAAGTTGAAAGAAATTCACCCTAGAACTGCAAGCATCATCAGTCCGAATCTGTCCTTTAGCAAAACGGTCCTAGCCTTGGCTGCTGTTCTACGTCCAACCATGGAAACCCAAGAGAGGGAGGGAGTAGGTTCCACAAGGACACAGCTCATATATATGTTCTCAGAGGTTAGAAGTAATTGGATTCTCCTGTTAGTCAGAGCAGCCATCCTAGAAGGGTTCTGGATTTGCTCCCTAGCCCAGGCTAGCCCCACTCTGACAGCTGCAAGTGCTGATTCAGAATTCTCTCTCAACCGGGAGTAACTTAGGACGTAGGGTCAGAAATCACACTCCAGAGGAAATGTCAATGTTCTTTGCCTGGAAGACTCTGACTAGGACCTCAGGTGAATACTGAGGCAGAAATCTCCCCATCCTGGGAAGGCGCCCCACCCACCCTGAGCTGTTTCAGTCCCGGGTAGAGTAGTACTGACACCTAGGGGCGGATATAAAAATCAAACCTTAGAGAAAGAGCCAAGTCAGGGCGGCTTCTGTAGCAGGTGAAAAGAACTTTACAGTAACACCTCAGTTCCATCCCTGTCCCCAAGTCTGCATCCCTCTGCCATTAAAGAAGGTTCCCCAAAATCTGAAACATAGTGGCACGAGCAGTCTAACTTTAAGAAAAGATGGTCCAAGTCTCGCACGGTAGCGCACTCCTTTAATCCCAGTACTTGGGAAGCAGAGGCAGGGGGATCTCTAAGTTTGAGGCCAGTCTGGTCTACAGAGTGCGTTCCAGGACAGCCATGGACAAAAGACAGCCCATGTTCACTCCGCCTAGACAGACTTCCTTTTGCCTAAGAAAGAAAACAAGAGGAATGAGGCAGAAAACGTGAAGCTCAAACACGAGCTCATGTCTGCAGGGGTGGGGGTTGGGGGGGGTGAGACATGGGACAGTGAAAGAAAGGCAGGGATTCCCAAAGTCCCCCACGAGGCTGGAACTTGGTCTTACCAAACTCGCTTGCACAGAGATGCTCAATGATGGCTTCTGATTTCAACTCGTTGTCACAAGGAGGGCACACTGGTGTACCTAGCAAGGGAAACCAAGGAGAAACAGAAGTTGTCAGTCATGGTGATCGGGATGACACCCCGGACGACAGGCCAGGCAGGAACCAGGTTAACAAGATCTAGAGGTCTTCTGGGGCTCCTGAAAGGCTTCCTGTGAACATTTCAGCCTAGATACACTAAATATGACGGTTATTTAGTCTACTGCTATTTGAGGCAGGTAGGGGCCAGTCCAGAGTACCTGAAGGAAAAAAAAGCAAAAAAACAAAAACAAAAAATGGCTGGCTTATAAGCCAAAACAGATCTTCTCATAAATTGTTTCTAGGTCTCCCCCACCCTTTATCTAGCCCCCTCTGATTCCGGCCCCTCCCTATCTGCAGATTCTGAACAAGACAGTCCATCAATTTGACCAGGTCTCTAGGACCAAGAGAACAACAATACTCAATTACTCAAGCCCAGGGCCCTGAAGTGCAGTAGGGACTTCATGGGGTGGGGGAGGGGAGGGGAGGAACTAGCAAGGGCCACCAAATGGAGGACAGAGCTGGCCATGGGAGGAAACTCTTTGGATGGTCTTTCATGAAGTGCTTTGAAGAGATACTGCGTGCGTGCGTGCGTGCGAGTTTGCCGCAAGCCACTGGGAAGCAGTTAGACCCACATAGGAAAGGGCTTCAGAGGCCTCTTGGGAAGGGTAGAGACAGTGTGTTTATAGGAGGCTCCTCCAAGGGTTGAATTCCTCCTCCTCCTCTGCTCATTGTCTATCGATAACTTACAGGTTACTGCCGGCCTAGAAAACCTAAGCATCGTCCACTCCCAGCACGCAGGACACTGGAGGCCAGAGCCTGACTGGAGGTGAAAAGAAGTCACCCAGAGACAGAAGCCAGAGGGAGGTTCAGTGCGCTGAACACCTCTGCTCACTGGCTTTCTTTTCCCATCCCATACTGTCTCCCCAGCACCGGCTCCCATCCGTTCCCCTTCCCCCAGGGCCCAGGCTGTGAAATGGGCACCCTCGGGACCCGTTGCTCCCCAGCCCTCTCCCTCCGAGGCTGAGAACACATCTTCAGTCTGTATCTGGTCTTTCAAGTGTCAGGAGCGGAAGGAAGCAGGGGGAGCAGAGGCTAAGCCTCTTTGGGCCGGATGTTGGAAATGCGCCTGTTTCGCTCCCAGGGCTTGTGACTGGCTTCTGGAAGTAATGCTTCCGAACAAAAGCAAAACAAGCAAACCTCTTTCCCAGAAATCTCCATCATGGGGTTTGCTTTCCATGTAAAGTAAGAACAAAAAAGGAGAGGCTGGAGAGATGGCTCAGCGGTTAAGAGCACTGACTGCTCTTCCAAAGGTCCTGAGTTCAATTCCTGGCAACCACATGGTGGCTCACAACCATCTGTAATGGGATCTGATGCCATCTTCTGGTGTGTCTGAAGACAGCTACAGTGTGCTCATATACATAAAATAAATAAGTCATTTTTTAAAAAATGAAAGGAAGCTGTAGACAGAACCATGTGACCTATAATAGGAAAATGAACTGTGTCTGGGTTTCCTCTCTGTGTTTGTGGTCTGTTTTTTTAAGTAGCAGTTATCACGTTGCAAAGTTCAAGGTATAAAATGTTGAACGAGGCATTCTAGGTATCCTTCATACACTGCAAAACTCTCCTGGCATTTCCAGGCCCTCGCTCCAACAGGATAAGAGAGCTTCAGCCTGTGGATTGAGCCCAGCCTGCGAGCTTTCTCAGTGACTTCTGGGGGATGGGGGAGGTGCAGGGTGAGAGGTGGATCCTCTAGGTGGCTTTCCCTCCTCCCAGTACTTCAGTGAAGAGCTGAGCAGCTCTCTCTAGAGAGAGAAAAGTGTGTAAGGCAATATTAATCTCTGCCCCTCATGGGTCTCTGGGGCCCTGCATGGCTGGCTGCCTCGAAGGGGCAACTGAGACTTCCACTGGACAGGTAAACCGAATCATGGCGGTAAAGTGTGAAGCAAATGAATGAAAGACTTAAAGGTTTTGTACTTCCTTAATGGTTATGAGGACATGGACGGGAAAGGCCAACCCTAGAGCCAGGACTAAGACTACTTTGTGAAATCAATGTGTATAAGGAGTGGGGGAGAGAAGCTGGGAGAAAGGAGGGGGAAGGGAGAGGCTGAGGCTAGGTGATTGATTTTCCCTGGGCAGCTAGCTCACTGAGGAGAGAGGAGAAAGTACCATAACGGAGAGTCAGGGAGAAGTGAGGGCTCCCCGGCCTCTCCAGTCTGTGACTTAACCTGGCTGACTGAATGCACGACATGCCTAGACAACAGGACTGAACAAGACGGGCTCGCTCTCACAACTCAGTGAATCCTGGCAGGGAAGGAGAAGGACAATTTATTAAATGAGTGCAATGTATGTCCAAGACTTAGAAGTCAGTTTCCTGGGATGGACAGCATAATTGCTTTTCCTGACAGAAGCTAAGATACCATGAGCAGCCACTGTTTGAAAGAGGAAAGAAAAGTCTTTGGCTCATTACTCACAACCGGACTTACCTTTAATAACAAGGGCCTTTCCAATCCTCCCAAAACCTGTATCTAAGCTTATTCAAGGATGCAGTGCTGGGTTGAAATTTTAGGTTTCCGAATTAGGAATATAGGACAGACAAGGAACAGAACAAGGCACCTGTGTGGGACTATCATCCCAAAGTCCCAGGGCTTGTTCCAGAGCCACCAGCCTAAGGTTCTGAGGACCAGTAGTGTAATCCATCTTAACCTCTCCCCTAGACAACTTAACACTCAACTGACAGACAGCCCTGTGGGGCCAAAGTGGGTATCCACCGTTTGGGACACCCTCCTAATGATGTCTCTCCGGAAATCAAAAATCACTTAAGAGTAAGCCAGCCAAACCACACTCCTGCCAAACACACACACACACACACACACACACACACACACACACACACACACACACCCCTTGATTGAGCAAAGAAGTCCTCCATCTGAGCACCGGACAAGGAGGACCCACGCAGGGGCACCCATAAATGGGTAAGGGTGAGTGTTCCCTTGCCCTGCCCCTCTCTTGGAGGCACTTGTTTGTGCTGTGCGGACTCTCCCTGAGAAACAGCACCACCCCCATCTGGTCCTCTTGCTCGCAAACATCAGACCCTTTACACAAAGCTGGTTCTCATAGGCTTCCACTTTAAGCCCACCAAACGCCCCAGCAAAGGGCAATCAATCAGTGGCCGTCGGGAATGGCCAGAATTCAAGCAAAGCTGGCCACAGGCTCTCCTGGCAAGCGAGAACTAGAAAGGAAACAGCGGTATGCAGGGGGCTGCAGGGGTGGGGGTGGGGCAGCTCAATGGGGAGAGAAGGCACGGTGCTGGTCTAGGGAAAATGCTCGACCCCCAGTGAGCCACCTCAAATGGCTACACATACCAGCCCTGAGGACAGAGGTGCCCAGGGCTACCATTTACCTTACAGACTGGGGCCCACGCCAGACAAGGGCAATCACTTTGGACCTACCTTTCTCCCTAGAATGAATAGGAGCCTTCAAACTTTCCTCCTGCCTACCCCCAGTCCTCACTCTGAGGCACCAACAAGAGGCACTTGGCAGTGAGTGCATGCCTGTCTGTAATCCTAGAACTGAGGAGATGGAAACAGGAGGAATTTGTGTTCAAGACCAGCCCGGGCTGTACACCAAGAGACTAAGACCCTGCTTCAGAAAGCCAAGACACTCAATACTTCGAGATAAGTAAAGTCCCCTCTTCAGAAATGGCCAGGAGGTGCCCGCTCCTGTGACAAGGGCCACTGGACAAGAATATCTGCTACATATTCATTCCTGAGACTCACCTCACAGGAATGGACCCAGTCAGGATTCATACCACCAGCTTGCTGTGGTGCAGCTATGGGTTCTGTGTGTGTTTCTGGTTTTGTTTTGCTTGAGTCTCCAGATTTTCTTTTTTCCTTCTCACATGAAAAAGTTCCTTTTAAATACAGGGTTCCCAAGAGAAATTCTGGTCCCCCAGGGTTCAGTATTTGCAGCGCCCAATTTGCAGGTCCTCACCCTCCCAGGAGGAGATAAACAATGAGCTAATTACATTTTTATCTTTCTAATTACCTAAGGATTTGTGTGAAGGAGAGAGGCAGGGGGTATGCAAGGCCGGTGCAGAGGTTTTTTGCATTCACCCCTAGGTTTGCTAAACTCAAGGTTGCTGCCTGGATTTAGAGGCAAAGAAACAGAAGTTGGGCTTTCTAAACTTCTTTCCTCTTCCAGTTCTGCAACACGACTAGAAGATAAGCTAAGCAGACAGGATTTCTTGTTGATTGTTTTGTTTTTAGAAAAAAAATAGTTTACAAACTTATGAAAATAAATCTGTCAGTCTGAGGTTTTGGGGTTGTTTGTTTGTTTGTTTGTTTTTGTAGTTTGAGCGAGTGGTTTTTTAAGGGAGCAGTGTCTGTCTCGGATGTTAACAGTTTTGGATGAGGACCTCGCGCTCTCCCTGAAGAGATGGACGTCTCCTTTTATTTAAAACCTAGGCTTTGCTTTGTTTCAGGTATGGAAAACGCCAGACTGGAGCTTAGGAAGTGCAGCTTTAGGTCTCCCCCCCCACCCCCCCACCCCCCGCCGAGGCTCTCCAGTGATCACCGAATACCTGGGGCGGGAGAAGCACCAAGCGACGCCTGGGCCCCCAGAAGCTTTCGGGATCGGGTCTGCACACCTTGCGGGGTGCGGTGCGCGGCTCCCAGCCTTTTCGCTCTACAGCCCGGGGCCAGTGCGGCTGGGCGCGGGGGTTCGCGGGCGTGGGAAGGTGTACTCTTACCTTGGGGCTTCGAGGCTTCGGTGGCATTGGGCGGGGTCATGGCGATGCAGACGTCGCCCTCGGGGAACTTGTCACATTTGAGCATCTCGGGCCAGTAGAAGCCGAAGAACTGCATGACCGGCTCGCACGAGTCGCGCACGGCCTCGCAGAGCCAGCGACACGGGTAGATGGGCCTGTCCAGACAGACGGGCGCGAAGAGCGAGCAGAGGAAGACCTGGGTGCCCATGTGGCAGTTCTTGTTGAGCAGCGGCACCCAGCTGCTGGCCTGCTGCTTCACCTCTGCCATGGTCTCGTGCTCCAGCAGGTTGGGCAGCACCATCTTCTTGTAGCCCACGTTGTGGCACAGCCGCAGGTCCACCGGGATGTCCACGCACTGCGGGGGCTTGGTGTAGAAGCGCCCGCTCTGATACGAGCCGATGTCCGACTGGAAGCTCACGTAGTCGTACTCGCTGGCCGAACCCGCGGCCAGCAGCGCGGCGGCCAACGCCACCAGCACGCCCGAGGCGGCCCCGCCGCGACCCCGCGCGCTGCGCCCGACGCCCATGCTGCTCGGCGACGTCGGGGCTGCCCACGCCGCCTTCACGCGCGCGTCCCGCTGCAAACTTCCCGGAGCCTCCCGGGACAAAGGCGCAGTGCCCGGCCCCGTCCGGCTCGCGGCCGCGCGCTGCTCCCCGGGTCTCCGATCGATGGGGTCCTCTGCTGCCGCAGGTCGCCGCGGCGGGGCTGGCGCGGGGCGGGGAGCGCGCGGGGCCGAGTGCCGTCCCGGCTCGCGGAGGCGCGGCGGGCAGCGGGCTGCGGGCTGCTGCACCTACTTGCGACGCTGCAGCTCGAGTGCGCGGTGTGCGGGTGGCCGAGCCCTGGATCTCCCGCGCGCAGCCAATCAGCTCCGCGCTGCCGGGAGCCGCTCTCTACACCGCGTCAGTCAGCCGCGCAGTTAACCAATCGCCGCGCCGGCCAGAGGGATCGGTTTACTAGAACTAGACCCAGGTCAACACCCCTTAAAAAGCAAAACCAAAAACTAAGCAAGTACTTTCGAAGGAGGCAAAAGCAAAGGGAAGAGAGTGGTTAGAAGTGCGGGGTGGGTGGAGACGGTGTTGGATGAAGTAATTAACGTGAGTCGGTTTGTTTAAAAAAATGGGGGGGCGAGGACTCTTCATAATACTTGCAAATTGATGCAACTGTGAAGACTTTTTTTTTCTACTCGTTTTCCTAGTTCCGAGGAACAACGCTACAGACCAGCAGCCCTTCACTCCTCGGTTTTAATCTTACGTAGAGTCAGACTGCTCGGATGGGCAGGCTGAACTAAACTCTTTTAAATTCCCCAGGAATCTGGGCTTTGGCAAAGACTAAGAGAAGATGGTGTTTGTGGCTGTATTCAAAATGCAACCTCTTTCCAGGTGACCGAAGGCAGAACCGGGAAAGGGGCTTACCGCGGAGGAAAACACTGGTCACGTAGGTGTTAGGTCCTGAGGACGGTTCACGTTTTTAAACGATGTTTTTAAGACCGTACTCAAGTCCCAGCTCTGCAGACAACACATGTGTGCACAAGCATACACAGGCATGTTTGTGGATTAGAAAGCCAAAGCACTAAAAATACTGGCGCGACTGGGTGGGTGGATACCAACTCTATCGGTCAGATACACATGCTAATTCAGAGGTCAAAAACCAAAGGTGTGTCGCCCCCTCCCCCATAAGGCAAAGGCCAAGCAAGAAAGAATTGCTGAGTCGTCCTCTAACTCCCTCACCCCCCCCCCCGCCCACACACACCCACTACTCACTTCCTGGAAATTGCTTGAGTGTTCCAAATACTCCCCTTAAAATCAGAGAGCTAAGGGTGGGATCAAGAGTAGAGAGGAGACCGCACGAGCTGTCCTTGAAGTTCTCTGGATGTCCACGTTCTGTGTCCTTCAGGGTGGGTGGAGGGGCAGCGAAGGATGCAGTGTGTTGCCACACTAGGTGGCAAATGGGCCGCCACTCCTAGTGGCAAGGCCCAACACAGTTGGAGATGCTACTGACCCAGGCAGCTTGTTTACAAAGCTCTGGGGACCCTTGCTTTCCATGCAATAGACCCAGTTTCTCCGTTCCAAGTAAAAGCTCCGGAGCTTGCAAAGATGCGGGGATACTTTCTTTAAGCCATTATACACACGCCGCTGCTGTGACTCTACTGCCGGAAGCAGATGGTCAATGTGCCTGTCCTTCCTAGGCCAATGAGAGATGCCCAAGCCAAGCAGGCGGGTTTGGGTAATGGGAAAAGCCATGCAGAGCATGGCTGTGGATGGCCAGGGGTTAATCCAGAAAGAGCCTGCAGTGCTCCCCTCCCTGAGGAGCTGAGGAACCACATTCTTCAGAGAGCACAGAGGGCAGGAGACCAGGCAACTGTGTCTCAATTCAGTAGCAGTCAGGGCTGAAACTGCTCCGTCTCTCCCCAGGCCAGATCCTCTTTCGGAACTCAGATGTCTGTTCGCTTATCCATTGGAAAGATTCGTGTTGGTAGATAAACAGCCTTTGCCCTCCACTTTAATGCAGTCTCAAGACTTAACCCACCCACCCCTCATTCGCCTGTGTACAATTCTCCCAACTGTCAGGAGGATTTGGGTTTACCCTCTGTTACAAGGCTGGGAACCAGTGCAGGTGACTCCACCGCTGGTGGCTTTGGAAGTCTTCAACAATCCAGTCGCAGGAAGAACTAGCCGACATCCAGTCACCCTTGTTGACTTAGATGTCCCCGCGTTCACCGCTCTGCTTTGCCCTCCGGGACTAAGCTATGGGCACAGCTCTCAGGTTGGATAAGGAATGTCAGTAGTTGTCTATTTCTGAATCCTTCTAAGGTCCAGCTGGGAAGGGAAGCCTCTAGGTCTTGATCCCACCGAGAGATATCCATCCCATTGAGATGAAAAATGTCCCCGGAGGCCACACAACAGGACAGTGTCAGCCAAGGCAGTCTGCATCTACTTCCAAGCTCTCACATCAGCAGATCTCACACTTTAAAATCTAGTCTCCCTTTCGCTGATAGTGTATGCACACGAGAAAATTCTAGAACAAAGGGTATTTAAAATGCTATTGTCCTAACTCCGCTCCCGGAAACTTTCTGAGTTTGAGAACTGTGAACCAGGAGAATGCCCTGGCTTCTTCCCACCCTAGTAATAGGAAGTTTAAGTGAGCAGAGACAGGACGGAGCTCTCTACCCTGCCTTTCCTTTCACACCTTGGGAAAGCTCTGGGTTTTTTTCCCACATGTCAAGGTGCCCGTACATGAAAATTGGAAAGGGCTTTTCCATTGCCCCACCTCAGCTTAAGGGGACATTTACTAGTCTCAAAGCTGACAGGAGATGGGGTCACGGAGAAGCCTCCCAGTACCCTGCTGGTAGCCTCTTTCCACACAGAGAACTTAAAACTGGGAGAGGAGGAAGCGCTCTAAGCCATGACTCCTCTTCCATTTCCTTATCATTTCACCAGTAACTTTTCTAAGATTGGTATACACTCACCAGTTGGCAGAACTGCTGAGGACAGAGGGCTCCTGCCCACGGCTGGGTAGTGGTGGCTCTAACACAAGACAGAAAAGAGTACTGTGAGCCTCTGGGAAGCACTCCATATGGCCTCAGGTATGCCCCCAACGTGCTTCCAGCTCCCAGGAAGTACACCCCAAATCTCTGGACATAGCCTGCTTGCCGTGCAAAGCTAGCCATGTTTATTGGGCAGCTTGGGACCTGCTCGGCTACTCATAAATAAAGCGCAGGGTGTGAATACTCAGCCTGGCCTAGTGGTACCGACACACAGAAGGCAAAGACAGACAGATCTCTGTAAGTTTGAAACCAGTCAGGACTACACAGTGAAACCCTGTCCTTACCCCCACCCACCAGCCCCAAATAAATTATTGAATTATCAGTATCCAGGATGGTGTGAGATACACTTCCAGTCACGTATGAATGTCTTAACACAGTACTCGGTGTGAGACATCACAACACATGGGACTGTGTCCTGAGACAGACTTCTCCAGTCCACCGTTGAGTGAGTAACTTTGAACCTCCTGACTCCTTTACCAGCTGACTTGTCCCTCAGTGGCTGTAGGAAAGTCTGGGAATAATCTTAAAACCTTAGTCAGGCCTGGTTCTGTGAACCTATGAGAAGACCATGATGGAGAGATCAAAGGTCCTGAAAGGGGACCTACTACTGTCATTTTGCTCAATGGCTTAGTTAAGGTTTTACTGCTGTGAACAGACACCATGACCAAGGCAACTCTTGTAAAGGACATTTACTTGGAGCTGGCTTATAGGTTCTGAGGTTCAGTCCATTATCATCAAGGCAGGAGCATGGCAGCATCCAGGCAGACATGGGGCTGAAGGAGCTGAGAGTTCCACTCTTGTTCCGAAGGCAGCTAGGAGAAGACTGGCTTCCAGACAGCTAGGACAAGGGTCTTCAAGCACATGCCCACAAATGACACACCTACTCCAGGAAGGCCACACCTACTCCAGGAAGGCCACGCCTCCACATAGTGCCACTCCCTGGGCCAAGCCTATACAAACCACCATAGCCGTAACACTGAACTATTCTCTAAATACTCATGTTTATAGCCATGGGTTAGTGTTGCTCTCAACTTTTGTCAGAGAAACTTCTTGTGCAACAGGTAGCAGGTAATGCAGAGACTCACAACAGGTCAAAATGTGACTTGAAAGTGCTTGGCCCTGAACAGGACAGCTGGATTTCCTCCTGCAGGGCTCAGGGAGCATCTCAGAAGAGGGAACAGAAAGAATGTAAGAGCCCAAGGATGGGGAGACACAAACCGGCATCTCTTGGACATGGCATGCCCACTGCACTGGTGAGCTCACCCACTGCAGCTGTGGTTAACTGCACAAGACTGGGCCCATCAACATGTCATCGAGATGGGGGGTGGGGGTGGGCAGGGAATGATGTCCGTCTCCTCCCAGAGGCTCTATGGGCAGCTAAAGTTTGCTAAAGTAGGGGTGTTATTTCCTTCAGCGGTGTAGCCACTTGTAAGTGTTCCAGTAAATAACTTCCCATGGATATGCATGCAAGCAATTCTGATGGTATGCCAGGGGTCACACACAAACAAAGACATGAAGGCAGGAAGGAGACTTATTGAGTGGGAGGGAGATAAGAGAGGGGAAGGGCATCAGGACCAATGCCATCCCAATGTATACATTCCTTGGCTGGAGTAACTACAAATCTCACTGCTACTATCAAGCCATCTTGTATCTTTGGGACACAGCCACCCTGTTGATGCAGTCCACTAGAATGTTCTTCCTTCCCTGTAGGGGAACTTTCACTTCCTGCAATTACTTCCCCTTGGGCTGCATAGTGTTCTTTTCTACCTTCACCCCAGTAGTGGTCTTGGGAAGATAGCATTAGCCATTCACCTGCAGTGAGAGGTTATGGTCACTATCCCTGCCTCTCTGATCAAAGATAAACCTCCTCACTCTCCAGAAGGGCCTTTGTCAAATTGAACCTAAACACCTTTAATCATTTGTGAATATTATAATTCACTTACAAATATATGAACTGTGAACTAAAGTACTATCTTTCAGAAAGAATCAGAGTTCCCTCAGGACCAGCAGAAAGAATGGAAACAGGCAACCTCGAGAGGTAGGAGGTGAGGGGACCCTCTAGAATGTACCAGAGACCTGAGAGGTGAGAGACTGTCAGGATTCAAAGGGAGGGACCTTAGCTGAAATGCCCTACAGTGGGGAGAGGGAACTTGTATAGTCTACCTTCAGTAGAAAGATGGGGCATCAAGTGCAGGGATGGGGTTACCATCCCACAGTCAAAAACTCTGACCCAGAATTGTTCCTGTCTAAAAGAACTGCAGGGACAAAAATGGAAAAGGGACTGAGGGAAAGAAGGTCCAGTGACAGGCCCAAATAGGGACCCAGCTTGTGGCTGCCCTCCGAGAGGCCCAACAAGCAGCTGAAAGAGTCAGATGCAGACACTTACACCCAACCAGGGGACAGAAGCTGGGGACCCCTGTGGTTGAATTAGGGAAAAGCTGGAAGAAGCTGAGGAGGAGGGCGACCCCACAGGAAAACTAGCAGTTACAACTGACTTGGACCCCTGAGCTCTCTCAGACGTGGCACCACTAACATGCAGCATACACTAACTGGTGTGAGGCCCCCAACACATATACAGCAGAGGACTGCCTTGTCTGGCCTCAGTGAGGGAAGACACACCTAACTCTGTAGAGATCTGAGTGAGGTCCCAGGGTGTGGAGAGATCTAGTGGGGTGAATGGGGTGGTAGTGGGGGGACGTCCACTTGGAGATGAGAGGGGAGGTATGGAACAATGAACAGCCAGAGGGTAGACCTGGAGGGAGATAATGACTGGACTGTAAAAGATGAAATAATAATAATAATAATAATAGAAAAAGAAATCAGAGTTAAATAGCACAATTTAGACACAAATTTGAAAGAGAGAGAAAAAGAGAGGGGGGAGGAAGGAAGGAAGGAAGAGAAAGAGAAATAAAAACAGTCAACTATTTCTATGATTTAAATCCTTAGTGACCCTCGGATGAAGTTGACTTCACCCAAGGTCTGCGGGATGGAGTCCAGCTGTATCAGGACATCAGTGTATGTCCTTCAAAGTGCTACCCTGGCTTCACTTCCTGCCTCCCTCTGCCCCTCCCCACCTCTTGGGATTACTATATGCTTGTTTCTCTATGGTCCACAGACTTATAAATAAAAACAGGATACCCAATGAGATTTGAAGTTTAGAATAGCCGTAAGTTGTCTGCAGTGTAAGTGTGCCCCCGTATAATAGCTGGAGCATACTTTTACTTTTGAAAAAAAAAATTGTGCACTTCTTGAAAATCTAAAATCTGGATTTTACTGGGTGTCCTGTTTCTTATCTGGCAGCCCTGCCCATCCCTCTTCCCAGTGATGCTTCCTCTGGGCTGCTGTGTCTGATCCTTTCTCCATCAAGTCCCTCCTCCATGGCACTCCAATCCTAGTCAGATTAATCCCTCCCCGCCTCCTTCCCCTCCCCCATCTCCCCCTCCCTCTTCTCTCATCTCTCCTAGGCACCCGCTCATCTCACAGCAGCCCTCGTGTCTACACTGCATAGCTGCTGACTTCTGAGGGTTTGAGGCATGTCTCTGAGTTTATGGAGGGCAGGACCTTGGTATGTCTTGCCATCAGTCACTGCATCCCAGTCACTGAATGGTTGGTCAGGCCCTGCATCCTGGTAAGAACACAGAACGGTGGCAAAAGGCACAGACTTGGTGGAGCACTGCCCGTGAGCCCTGATTTTGCACTAAGATTTCTGAGAACCAAGGAAGCATATGTAAATAGCTTGTGTCGTTCCCTCTGTTTTCAGGAAAGAAAAATATCTCCCAGGTCTGAATCCTATGATGACTGGTTGTTGTGAAGACATTAGAAAAGAGATGCCTTCTGTATAGGCTTCTTCCCTCACCAGAACCTCCCCATGACTACTGTCTGCCCCAAGGAAGAGTTTGCTCAGTAGAAGATGGAATGTGGGTTGTCATAAGTAGAGCAGCTGGTTGTGGGCAAAGATAAGAGCTTCCTGGACAGAAATCCTGCCCGAGCCCTTGGCACACAGACCCCGAAGCAGCATCCTATACAACAGGAGCTAGAACACAGACCGCACGAGGAGAAGTAGGATGGGTGTCCTGGGCAGCATCTGGGAGACGGGGAAAGGAGCCAATAGAAGGGGGTTCCCTGGTGTGACACCTAACTCCAGGTCATAGCTGCAGGGCTCAGGGATATCATGGAGCAGGAGAAACTAGCCTTAAGGAAACCAGGCTGACCACCATCCTGCTCTTGGCAGGGAGTGAAAGTGAAGAGGGGGGAGGCCCATAAATCTGCTCACACTGCACCACAGGGATAGCCTGACTCCAGAGCGCACGCCTCGGGCCATGTGTTAATTTACATAACCCTTACCCACAGGCTGGCAGATGTCTGCCACCCTCAAGAAGGGCTTGAACAGGGGCCTCCTGGAATATAGATGAGGTGACAGAGAAGAAGAGAATTTTCTCTCCTCAGGAAAGTCCTCCACTGTCCCCTGTGAACGCGCTCTCTTTGCTGCATGGCTAACCTGGGCTAAGCAGACTGACTTCTTATAGGTCTCCCCAGCTTCCTTTGATGTGTGCTATCATGTGTGCTCTTCCTCGAAACCTTCTGAGTTGCTGAGGATTCGGTGTTTCTAATAGAGGCAAATACATGGATTCAGAGTGGTGGATCCCTTGCCAGTGGCCCAGTCCCCAAAGCACTGTAGAGTAGGACAGGAGCACAAGCCATTGGGCTTTGTGCTAAGTCTGACTGCCTTTGGCTAATTCCTGGAGAAAGAGCAGGATCTGGGCACTTTTGACAGGCAGTTAGTGACCTATTACTGTGAACTATTATTCCAGACTTTTTCAAGAGTCTGGGAGGGGAAAGAGAAGGAGAGGTCCTAGGTGAAGCAAGCCTGTGAAGTGCCTTGCTATTGGGTCCGGAATGGGAGGGGGTAGGATTAACAGTGAACACTACAACACCTCAAGTGGTTAATTGGTGGCCACAGGGAAGAGCTAAGCCAGCATCGTCTTAGCGTGCATGCTACTGCCAAGAAGATGACGTAGAAAACCTGCGGATATGAGGTTTTATCCAGAAGAACTCTCCTGGATAAAAAGGCTGAGGAAGCTCAGACTATGCCCATGAGAAGGAAAATGAGTGTGAGACAAGTGTCTGCTGGACATGTATGACTCTTCTGATGCTGATAGTGAACGGAATCTAAGCCTAACGAGGCACTAGCCAAGAAGACTGCACACAGAGAAAACCAACCATGCAGCCAGGGCAGCACTGGGGCAGCTCCACAGAGGTCAGAGGCAGTCACTCAGGTCTCAGGCTCATGGCTGAGCTCAGGCTGTCCCATAAGCAGGACTATGCTCCCTGCCAGGACCTAGAAACTGGCCTCTACCCAGGATCACAACTTCCATAACATTTATCTAAACTCACTTACCTGTCTGGAGGTCTTATAGAAAGGTCTTTGAGAACAGAAACCATAGATTTTTATTATAGTCTGTGTATGTGCATGTGTGTGCATGCCTGTGAATATGCATGTGTGTGTGTATGTGTATGTATGTGTATTTGGACATGTGTGTGTGCATGTACATGTATGTGGGTATGTATGTATATGTGGGCATGTATGTGTGTTCATGCTTTGTGTTTATATGTACATGCATGTGCATGCTTGCTTGTATGTGTATGTGTGTCACAATGCTCCTTTGGAGGTTAGAAGACACTTTTCAGGAATATGGTCTCTCTTTCTATCATGTTGGTCCTGGGTCATCCGACTTGGTGGCAAGTGCCTATACCCAGTGAGCTATCTTGCTGACTACTTTCTTGAAGTCAGTCTTATGACCCAACTCTGACCAGTGACCAGTAAGTAGATGTTGGTATGTGGGAAAGTGTAAAAACAGACAGCTTTAGAGACCATGTGCCTTGGTCCCCCCTCTTTCTCCTGTCTGAAATTCAGATACAATACCAGGAGGTAAAGCCTGACTGTGAACCCCAGCACACAATGGTGCTGGAACAGAACGGCAGAAAGAACCTAGAGCTGCCCACCCTGAATGCTCTTAGGCGAGACCCAAGTTATCCCAGGCACACTTTATCCAGACTCGACGGCTTTTCTATTTTAGGCAAGTAAAAACAAACTAAACATCACAGGTCATGAATACAGGGTTTTTCAGGGCAGTTAGAAAACATAAAGGCTGAAAGATCAATTTTTACTGTTTCCTAGCAATCCTCTACTCAAAACACCCTCCCAGACCACCAGCAGCTGCATCCAGAACTGCCCCATCGGAATGTGCAGTGCTATGAGCTAAGGAAATTCCATATGTATTTAAGATAGAGAAGTGCCTCCACTTTGGGAGCCTCTCCCCTGCGCCAGGTGGTGGGCTCCTGCTTCTGCCACATGCTGTGACAGTCTATTTGGTGTGGCTGGATGTGTCAGCCTGTGAGCACACATTGCACTATCTCCCTCTGTCTTGCAGCCCTCAGGGAGTCCTTGAAGGCCCACTTTTCCAAAGATGCATTGATGAGCACAGAGAGGTCCATCTGCCTTCCTGAGTGCAGAGAATCCAGAGGAAGGCATGAAATTAGACTCTTGGGTGGGAAGAGGAACTGGGAGAGTGGAGACTTCTGGGATCTCCTAGCTCTTTCTCACCTTAGAACATTCAGGATCTGTCTCTACACAAGAACAGCCTTTTATCCAGTCCTTTGAATAGTTACAGTGTTACAGGAAAAGCCACAGTGTCCCACCCAAAACCTATAATGTGCCCATCAAGTCCTTTTGCTCTTTAACTTTAACTATAGTCAGATCACCGAATTGTTTAACACACAGTCTAAAGCTACGTAGATAACAATTTCCCAAATAGAGTCACTCGGCCCTAACACAGGCTTTCCAAGTTCCACATTAACTCCTCTGGTGTGAAGGGGTTTACAACAGTGTGGGTCCGTCCAAAAACTATATAACTGGCTGTTCCTTAAGTCCCTGCAAAGCCCTCATGTTCTTCATCCTGCAGGGCTGCTTTTACTGCTGTCGTTATGTCCTCTGAGAGAATATGTTCTCTGTGAAGGATGGAATGTTCCACATTCTGCAGAACCCCAACTCATTTGCAATCCCAGCTTTGGGTTTTATTTCCAACCCCCTCCCATGGAAATTGTCTCCTTACAATTAGTGGGGGATTTCACATGGGAGTCTAGTTTTCCTGTCTCTGCAGATGCAGCTCAGTTTGTGACTGGGGCTCTCTAAGCTCTGCTCCCCAGATTCCAAAAGTTGGTGGACCATCTACACACAGTACCCCAGGGTTTGAGCTGGATCCTGTGGAGGAGAGGGAGCCTGGAGATGGACTCCCTGATCCCTAACCCCAGAAGGCCTTCCAGTGAGGAAGAGAGATGCTACAAAGATAAGAAGGGAAACAGAACTCAGAGCATGATGGCATGGGGCAGGTAGAGACAGGAAGCTGAGTCCAAGGAGATACCACAGTCAGCAGCACAGTTCGGATCTTAAGTGCCCCAAAGCCCATATGCTAAATGCTTGGTCACCAGCCTCTACTGAGAAAGAATAGAACTTTTAGGAAATAGGCCTCCAGAAAGGAAATGAGATCACTGTGTGTGAGCATGTAATGATGATATTGGGTGCCTCCCTCCTCTCTCTCTCTCTCTCTCTCTCTCTCTCTCTCTCTCTCTCTCTCTCTCTCTCTCTCTCACACACACACACACACACACACACACATATGTACATGCACAGACATGCATACAGGCACAGGCACATACATAAACATGCATACATACACACAAGTATATACATACACATGGATATACACATACCATGCACACATACTCATGCACGTACACACACAGGCACACGCACACACATGTACATGCACACACATGCACGCATGTACATACAAGCACACACACATTCACACACAGGCACATATACACATGTGTGCACACACATACACACACACAATTTGCGTTGCTTGTTCGTTCCTCACCAAACTGTTCTAAAAGGCAGGTTTTCATTCCGGTTCTTTGTAAGACAGTCAGGTACCTATAAGGGCTAGTTCACTGATTATGAAGGAGGGGACAGAGGACAAGAAATAATGAAGCGAGCTCTGAGGAGTGACCTCATCCAGCCCAGGAGCCTGGAAAGTCACATTTCCAACCCAGGGTCCTGTTAGGAAAGACACTGGAGCCAGCCTAACCCTCCGGCTCCCTTTCCTCCTTTGGTGTAGTTTTCCACCAAGGAAGGTTCTGGACATGGGCCTAGGTTTGTCAAGCTGACCAATAGAGGTAATGGCTCCCACGGCCTCATTGGTTACACTTAAGGCCCCATGGGACAAGCCAGGCACCCACCCCGAAGCCCTTTTCTTCTGCCTTCATGTTTCTCCTGGTCTGGGCATGACTGGCCTTAGAAAAAAAGATGTGCAATGTCCCTGCCCCCAGGCCTCCTGGAAGAGCAACATGTCTGGTGGGTAGGAACCGGAGAAAAGGGGTTCGTGGGCTCAGCTGTGTAACTGGTGACTGTACTCTGAAGAAATGGGGTATACAAAAGGCCAGGGCACAGGCAGGAGCCACATGTCCCGTGGCATGGAAGCCACCAGCTGCCTCCAGCATCCACTTGCCCCCCTCCCATGGGCACCCCCGTCTCTCCGGCCAGGCCTTCGGTCACTCTCGGCTCCTCTTTTTGTCCCCACTCCAAGGTCCCACCAGCATTGCTGCCCCGTGGCCGTTTTCAGGGCTCCTTTCTAGCGCTGGAGGGGGATCTGTGCAGGGCTGGAGCAGGGGTTGGGGGAGGGATCTGGAGGAATGCAACCCTCCCCCCAGCACCCAGTGAGAGCTGTATGCATAATAGAATACATTAGGCCCCCACTATTCAGCCCTGCCTCTTTAAGAACAATGGTGACAACTGAGCTGATTTTTGCCAAATGACTGGCTTTCTTGCATTCCGAGCAGAGTGGGGCTGGCCAGACAAAGTCCATCCTCGGTGCTTCCACGGGTCTTGGCTGCTGGGGACCAGGGCACGGGCTCTTTTCCTGGACCCTCGCCCTTGAGGTGGACACTAGCCATTAGGCTTCCCGTGGCAGAGACATAGGGGTCGAGAGGCGGGGAGGGGCATCAGCGGTGGGCTCCAGTGGACTTTATTATCTCGGGCTTACAGAAGGAAAAAAGATTCCTGTGACTGCTTTGAGGGAACATGCTGTCACATGTGAGGCCGCAGGGCACCTGTCTCATGGAAACACTGTGCTGGGTTAAGAGTTCAGCTAAGTGTAAGGACCCTCATGCCCTTTGGCAATCTCTTCACCCCTCTCTAGTCCCAGGTTCTTCGTGTGGGAGGAAACTTGGCTGGGTAGGCTGAGACCCTTCAACCCTTGACGTCTGATGTTAAAAGAACTTTTATTCTACGTTCCCTTTACCATCCTAACTGAAAGCCCTTTGACAACAGAAAGCCTCAAGCAAAGAGAATGTTAGTGATTGCTACAGTCGTTGGCAAAGATGGTTGTGGACAGAGGAGAGCCGATGCCACAAACAGAGCCATCCCTGGTGGAACTTTAAAATAATAATAATAATAATAATAATAATAATAATAATAATAATAATAATAATAATAATAAATAATTCCCATAGCTCACAGGTTAAAACTGAACATGGGCCGGTGACCAGGTAGGTGTGGCGGGCTGTGAGGAGAGGCTGTGTGCCTCTCTTCCCATACAGAGCCCACTGTCCCTTGACTTTCTCTTCTGCCATGGATACAATTAGCACCTTATAAACAAAACCTGACTCACAGTCCTAAGCTTTTAGCACCTACCTTCCCTCCCTCCCCCACCCTTTCCTCCTTACAGCCTTCTCCTCTCTTTCCTCTTCTACCTCCCAACATTCACGTATGCTAAGCAAGTACCCCACTGCTTCCAGCCCTGCGTTATTTTCTGAGACATTACAATCAGCATCAATACTTCTAAGAGTTTCTCCCTGGTTTTTTAGTGGCCCTGAGAAAGCTATCCCAAGCCCTTAGAGATTTGACATAGAAAGCAGGACATCTTTGAAAAGAAACTCTCCCAGCTTTGCCCCAGACATTCCCACTCACCGAGGCCTCTCCCTTCTCCATCATGGCGACCTTTTTCTTACTTTCCTTCCCACATTTTCCCTCAGGTAACAAAGGTTTGCTCTCTTATTCAGTCTACCTTCCAGCTCTGCCAACACAAAACAAATGCTTCCCAAGGCCAAAGATTACAGTCAGCTATTCCTCTATTCCATAAAATGGTGCTCTAGCACATGGGAAACTCAATAAACAACATTGCAGAAGGAATAAAGGAATAAGTAAATGATTTCACAAATGTTGTTTGGAGAAAGCGTGCTATAGAAGCACATATCATATGATTTGGATATTTTCAGAAATAAAGCTGAGAGTGAAAAGAAGAAAAGGTGTCACCTAAGGTATGGGGAAAAGTCCCCTAAAGTGTTTACTACTTCTGGACCCTGAGATCTTCTTTAGTCTTCTATAGTTTCTGCAATGACTATATAGGCTACTTTTGTAAACAAGGTAAAAGAGGAAATCCTAATTTTTGAAAAAAAAGACAGATTGGCGGCACAAAATCAACCCAGGGCACAGAGAATAATGTGAGGCTCTTAGTCTCAATTACACACCTTCTTAAAAATCCTACTTCATTTTAAGCATTGGGTGGTTATTGCAAAAGATCTAGGCTTCTCATTTTCTGGATAAGTGCCTCCATTGTCCGCTCCATGATGCATGTGGAATCGTATACTCCATCTTCCTTCCAGACCACACAGAAGCAAATAAGAGAGGGGAAACTCTCAGGCCAACAATCAATCAACAGATATCTAATGAGCTCCTACTATGTGCAAGGTTGGTACAAGTTTATGTGTTCTCTCACAGTCTCTGGCTCATTTTCCAGCTCATGTACCCACTCTTCCCTCTTGCCTTCCGCCCCCCAGTCTGCTCTCTTGGACTTCCTGTACTCCCCTTGGGCATCTAGTCATTGAACTATTAATGCCCTCTCCCCTCCCCCCCCAAAAAAGAGAAGAAGCCTCCAAATGTCTTCCACCTGCTCCCCATCTGGACAGGGGAGCACCAAAATGCTGAAGCTGGCTCGTAGACATACACAGCCTGCTTGAGGTCACGGAATAAGCTGTTGAGGTCACCAGGCTTCTGATCTCCCTCCTGGCATGATCCGCAGGTCCCTCCCCCTCCCATCCTTCCTCTGCATGGTTCATGTGCTACCAGAGGTATCCGGCCATAGGGAGGCCCTGCGGGTCATATACTTGCCATACCCAGGAGTATACTGGAAGATGTGTTTTTCCAGACTACAGGAATTCATCTTGTAAGAACTTGCCACACCAAACACCTTTCTCATTTGGATTGGATCCTGTACCGGGAGGGCAACATGGGGAAAGCCTGCCTTGGCTGTTGCAAAGAATATCTGGGTTTTCTGCGGAGTCAAAAGGCATTCATCCTCTCTGGGGAAAGTCTATGGGATCTATGTGTCCCTTGAACGGAGAAGGAAACGGAGTTCGGTGACTCAGATATCTGCAGCACGGCTAGGTAGGAGCCAGGATCCAGAAAGGCTTATGAGGATTTCCCACAAAGCTACCAAAGCTGGAACAGAAGGAAGCACATTAGTCCCTGGGACCCAACTTGGCTTCTCTAGAGAGAAGCCACATGTGGGCATCCAGCCTTGTTCTCTATCCAAGCACACTTGCCCCGTCCCAGACACCCCAGGGACCCCTGAGACCTCCTGACTTAGCCACCCTCACCAACTGTCCCTCCTGCTTCTATACCCCATCCCTATCAAATGCTGCCAATATCTCCCACCAAGAGCATCTATCTTCAGGAAGCCTGCAGGTCTGAGACCAGATCTCTTCTTCCCATGCAGTCTTCCTGTGTGCTGCAGCTCCGACTTAATGTCTGTGTAACCTTCCTTGAGACTCACTAAAAAACCTCAATCCACCACAAATAGTACCCCCCCCCTTTTTTTCCCCAACTCTCCTATAAGGAGGAGAAAATCCCTGAATCGAAAGAGCAAGCAGGAAACCCTGGCTAGAGCCTCAGTGTCAGCCTATAGTCTCTGAGAGTAAGGAAAGTCCCCACCTTTCCAAGGATGTTCAGAATCTCATCGGGATCAAGTGCTCCTAGTACTGGGTGTTGATTCAGCCACAGTGTGCAGGACCCAGAAACCAGTGTCTGCCAGACAGGTCCATTCTCCAAGGTCGCCTGCTCTCAAGCCCTGGTGATCTTCAGGTTCTGCCTCCAGATTTCCTGGAGCCTGCCTTGTGTCAAATACCTCCATGATTGCTTTTGTAAGTCCAATGTGATCTTCTCAGCAAGTCAAGGAGGTCAGTGAGTTAGAAGAAACTGCAGGGATGTACACATCAGAAGCCTGATATAGCTGTCTCCTGAGAGGCTCTGCCAGAGCCTGACTAATACAGATGCAGATGCTTGCTGTCAACCATTGGACTGAGCACGGAGACCCCAATGGAGGAGCTAGGGGAAGGACTGAAGGAGCTGAAGGGGTTTGCAACCCCATAGGAAGAACAACAGTGTCAACCAACCAGACCCCCGCCCCCAGAGCTCACAAGAACAAAACCACCAACCAAAGAGTACACATGGAGGGACCCATGGCTCCAGCTGCATATGTAGCAGAGGATGGCCTTATCTGACATCAGTGGGAGGAGAGGTCCTTGGTCCTGTGAAGGCTCGATGCCCCAGTGTAGGGGAATGCTAGGGTGGTGTAGTGGGAGTGGGTGGGTAGGGTAGCACCCTCACAGAAGCAGAAGGGAAGGGGGATGAGATAGGGAGTCAGCAGAGGGGAAATCGGGAAGGGGGATAACATTTGAAATGTGAATAAATGAAATAACCGATAAAAAAAAACCAACAAAAAACAAAAACAGAAAACAAAACAAAAACAAAACTAAGAGAAAAAAGAAGCTTATCCAAAGTGCTTTATCTAACAAATAGAGGATCTGAGACCCCAGCCCAGAAAACTCTTCCTCCTTTCTTTGATTCCTCTCTCCCTCCTCTCTATCTCTATCTACATATCTTCCTTCCTTCCCTTCTTCCTCCCCTCCTTCCTCCCCTCCCTCCTTCCTTGTCTTACCATGCAGTCAAAGCAGGCCTAGAACTCTCAAGTGTTGGAGGTTACAACCATATGCCACCATGCCCCCAGCTTATTCAGAAAATCATTGCTAGTCATGGTAGTAGTGGCTGCACGGGTGGGAAGCTCAAAAGTCCCCAGATGGACAAATCTTTTTGAGAACCACTTAGTGTGTCAGGTGCTATGTCACTGACCAGAGCCTTCATGCTTGCTGAGAGCTGTGTTATGCCCAGGGAACAGGCTTTGCCTGGACGCCAAAGTACTCTCTACTTGTGGGGGCCATTACGCATCTGACCCTCCTCCTGTCCTCGCCAGCAGAGGACCACAGTGCCCTCTGCCCTTTGCATGCAGCTGTGGCTACACAGTGGGGTGACGCTTTATAGGGGGGCATCGGAGGTGCACTCTTGGAACTGTTTCCCAATCTGCATGGTTTTTCCCCTTCTGTCTGTCTTTCATTCCTGGCTTTTAAAGGGAAGGCAAGGTCTCCATTGTATACTATTGTGCACCGGCGGCCTGGCCACTGGGCTTTTTCACCCTGTCTTATCAAGATGGATGGGGCTGTGGCCTTATTAATAATTGGGAAAGTTTCTCTTTGTTCCCTCTTCAGCTCTTCATTACCATGCTGCTCTTAGGGGCTCCGATACAGCCTCACAGTATCCAGGGACCAGGGACCTCTTCTGCAAACGCAGCCTCCCCTGAGCTAGAGTTCCATACCCTGGGGATTATCTACCTTCTCACCTCTAGCTCTGGGCATCACACTAGGAAAAGCTAAGGGTGACCAAGATGTTGCATTGCATGAATGGAAAAGGACTGGAGTACCGGACAAGGAACAAACCCAAACCCTAGCCCAAGGTCTGCCCTCTCCCTCTCTGCTGGCCCTGACTTGCTCTCTACATACTGCCTCCAGCTTCTTCCGGAGAGCTACTTAGCCAACCATTTAGCAAGCATGCACTGGGGATGCCGTTGGAGGACCAGATGTCCAGCTCTTCAGGACACAGGGCAAGTGTCCACTTTACTGCTTCCCCTGCCGTCTGCAGTGAACAAGGCAGACAGATTGGCCACCTCTCTTGACATTCCGTTTCTGGCAGAGCAAATCAAGAGAGCCCAGACACACAGACGTGTGTAAGAAAGAAGGCAGTGTTATAGGATGGGTGCCTCTGGAAGGCTTTCATAGGAAACAAGCTTCCCCAAAAAGGTGACACCTAGCTTGAGATCTGAGTGGCCCGTGAGGACCTATCAGCTCCCCAGGGACAGTGTAAGTTTCAAGGACCTGGTTACCCCTCCCTTGAACAACCAGGCACAAGTAGATGTTATGTTTGTGGGACTGACACTCAGGGGAATTGACAAGAGATTTCATGGGGGTAAAGACTGCAGGTGCTCCCAGTGAGACCAGTTGGGGTGCAGGACAGCTCATGGGACACAGTGTTGTCCCAGCACTGTGTGTGTGAGAGACAACAGCTTTCCTCAGTTGAATTTGTCCCTGCTGTACCTTGGTACTGCTCAGCTCACTCTCAATCCTCTTGTTATCAAGCCAGGGACAGGGAAGGGGAGAAAGAATGCCTCCCAGCCCCCATCCTGGGGCAAAGGACCTTGGGGCTCTCTGACTCCTGGATTAGCCCTGGTGCTGCAAACCCAGGCAAACAGAGAAGAAAAGCATAGCTGGTAGCACCCACATAAACTAGCCACGAAGCCACCAGCAGCTCTGGCAGCCCATCTATAGCTGTAAAATGTGTGCGCATGTTAGTGAGTGTGTGCGCGTGCACGTGCGTGCCTGTCTGTGTCAGGGTCACTATCTCTGTCTGTGTATCTGTGTGTCTGCATGTCTCTATGTTGGGGTTGGGAGAAGAGGGAGAGAGGAAGAGAGAGAAGGCGGGAGGGAGAGAGGGAGTGCGGGTGAGGAAGGGTAAGCCTATAGTTTGTAAACACCTTTGGCTGTGTGACCTCCCTGCTTCTGCCCTCAGTCCAGGTCTCCCCAGGACTGCCCCGCCTTCTCAGCAACACTGCCTTCACCCCACTCACGCTTGCTCTCTGCCTCCTACTAGGAAAATGGATGTCCTTAAAAAATAAGTCAGGGTTTCTTTGTGGGCACAGAATCCCCTCCACCTGTCCCTACCACCCGCCTCCCCCCACCAAAGGAATAAAATACGAAATGTTTTCTGTTATGCTACTTGATTTTCCTTAAGCTCAGATGACTTTTTTTTTTATGCCCTAGATGTTTAAACCAAGGTTTATTTGCACAGCCAAATCAGACAAGACTCTTTCTGCTCCCAGTTTAAGGGATTCCAGCCCAAATTTCCCTCCCCCACCCTTGCCCTGTCAAGAAGATTAATGCTCTTTCTCCAGTCTGTGAATGGGAGGCCGGGCCACCACTGACCTTCTGAGGAAAATGTTCCATGTTTGCTTGCATGGGAGCAAGAGAGCCGGATGGAGTAGAAGCATGTACACACACACACACACACACACTCACACAGAGGCACACACACACATACACGCATACACACAGGCACACACACACACACACACACACACACACACACACACACACACACACTTCCCAGAACCCGCCAAAGGGAGGCTTCTATTCTCAACCCAGTTTTATAACTGCATTAAAACTTATCATAGAATCTAAGTGAAAGAATCAGGTTTATCGTCTGCTACATTGGGGGACTGCCAGCAGTGGGGAGAGACCTAAGTTCAACCTAATAGAGCTATTCCCACAAAATTAGTGAGTCTCTACACAATCGCTTCTCTTGGTCCTTATCTTGAAATTTTCTGGTGAGAAAGCAAAATGAATTTGGTAGGACATCCGCTAAGTACATCGCATGCACCAAGCCTGTGCCCTGTAAGAGTGCCAACGTGCTTGAGACTTGACCCTCCTGTAGCCGCCAGTCACCATGCTTCCACTCCCTACTCAGGGCTCATCTGAACTCCTTAGACTTTGCTTTCCCAACTCCCAGCCTGACTAGCTTTCCTCCCTACTTTCTTATAGGAATGTTTCCTCCTTATACCCAAAACTACAGTGGAGATAGAGGCTACCTATGTCTACACTTAGTCCCCACCCAGCCTCCTAATTCCTCCGTCATCAGATTCCTAATACTTCGTACATGTTCCCAAGCACATTTCTGTAGACTGAAATTCTCCGAGCTCTTTTATAAGTCATGCTATTAATGGATTTAAATGAGATAATCGTCTAAAAGTGGCACGGGGCATGCCAAGCAGCACTCGTCACCTAAAGGGTGTTCAGACTGCCTACTCGCAAGGCTGGTTGGTGGAAGGCTGGTGGCCCTTTGAGTTTCTGCAGCTCAATTCAGGGATGTTCATCTTTGCTATCCTCACCCAGTTTAGCATCATCAGAGGCACTGGCACTCGGTATATATCTGTTGATTAAATGTTTATTGAACTTACTCAAAGGCTATTTCATTCTAAGTATTGATCTCCCAGGAGCTGGAAGCTCTGGTAAGCCCAGGAATTTGCTTATAAAGAGATATTAAGTCAGGCAGTGATGATACATGCCTTTAATCCCAGCACTTGGGAGGCAGAGGCAGGTGGATTTCTGAGTTCGAGGCCAGCCTGGTCTACAGAGTGAGTTCCAGGACAGGCAGGGCTACACAGAGAAACCCTGTTTCAAAAAAAAAACAAAAAACAAAACAAAACAAAAAAAAACCCAAAAAAACAAAAAACAACTAGAGAGAGAGAGATATCAGTGTTGGCACCATTTGCACGTTGGCAGCCTCATGATCTATTAACAACAACAAAAACATCCATTAAGACGGCCACTTGAGGCACTGGCCAGGATGGGGAGAGCTATTATCGTGGAAAGTCCCTTAAAAACATCTGAAAGTGCCACAGGGTGACTGGGACATTTACATTCACCAACCAGTGCCTCTTTGTATCCTTGACAGAATTAATTGGTTCACGGCAGACACAGTAGCAAATACCTATGGTCTCCGCTACTTGGAAGGTTGAGGAAGTAGGCCCAGGATTTCAAGAGTAGTTTGGCTTTGTGTATATATGCATTTAGCTTAAACCACCTCCTAGACTTGAAATGCATAAAGAACAAGAAAAGAGTATCTACCCACAGTCTTACACAGTACTGTGTGTGGGTGACTAGGTGCGGGAAGGAGGGAATCAGTTAGAGAATAACCAAGGAAGGGGTAAACACAGTGTGGCCATGAGATTAGGCCAGTGTCCCAGTTAGTAACTAGAGAGATCAACTGAGGTGGTCTGCCTAGAGAAACCCTCATCTTTAAGAGCCACTGACCTATAGCAGTGAGTCAGGGAAAAATCAACCTGCTGCACCCTTTCCTTCATGACACCCCAGAAGCTGGATGCTACCACACACAGTTATCCTCAGCCAGGGCACCAGTGGTTGTCACCATTGGTGACAGATCCCTTAAGCCACAGAGGGACACAGAAGCCCTCCAGGCAAGAAAAGACACTCAGCTGGGGAGAACCAGCTTACCGGAGTAGGCCCTCCTTGAAGGGCAGTTACTAGATTAATGTTTTGTTTGTTTGTCTGTCTGTTTCTTTTAATCTCACAGTTCTCTGAATTAAAAAGAGAAGAAAGAAACAAACTGAGAACACTGACATTAGGAAGAGTTCTAGGAATAATAGCAGGTAAGGCCAGCACCTGACATTTGGGTGACAATTTTAGAAAATTCAACATAAGTCACTCTACGTGCCCCCAAGTTAACAGACACTACACTTCCCACCTCCCAGTGGCTCTGAGCCTAGGCTTACAGTCGGAAATCTCCCATGTTTGCTCATTGGTTTACAAGATTCACAAAACCCCACACCAAAGGATTGGAATGATGGAAGTGGGTGGTGTGGTAACTAAGGCCTCCCAAGGTCTTGGTGCTACCCTGAACACACCAGCTCCAAAAGCCCATAGGTTTGGGTACTTCTACATCTCTTGGCATTCTGTGACCTCGACAAGTCACAGAATAGCTTGGCCTCAGGCTCTGCATCTGGAAAGTGGGGATAATAGTAACCCGGAGTCAGGTTGCTATAGGAACTAACAGAGGGTCTTTGAAGAAGCAAGAAAGTGCACAGCACATCCCCTGAAGACCAGTGTGGCTAAGCAAGAATGGGACAAGAAGGCGTCTTCCTTCCTTCCATCTTCCAGACCATCTTACTTATCCCAGGCCTTGGTTGCTACTCCTGAATGTTTTTCTCCCAAGCTCCCTCCGGGTCTCCCATGGTCATGTTGCGCCCTACCATGAGCTGTGTGTCCAGCCATTGCTCCCTGGGTCTACAGCACATCCACACGTGTTCCTTTGCCCTCTGGTTGAAATCAGCTACCTCAGAAGGACTCAGGAAGACTAGAGCTGCCTGCTCAGAATTGCCACCCCATCCCAAACGCCTGGCCCCTCTAATTGCCCCTTTACCCTGGCATGACGCCAGCTCTATCACATGCCTGAAATTTCTTATTTAATCCTCATAGCGAGATTGTGCTACAGGGACTATTACTGTTTCCTACAGATAAGGGACGGGCGCCCAGGAAAGTAACTTTCTCAAGGTCATGCATCTAGGAAGTGGAAGAACGGCCTGTGCCCAGGAGGTCTGGAACCTAGGCCTATCCCACTCCCTAAACTAGTGTACCCCAAGAGAGCAGACAGGAGGAGCAGCTCACAGTAGTATCATGTTGGGTGATGGGATGCAGGGAGACTACAGTGGTAATACTGTTTCGTTAGCAAGCCTGTATGTATACTATACAATGTATAGGAGACTACAGAGGTAATAGTGTTTCTAACAGCAAACCTGTATGTATACTATACAGTATATAGGAGACTACAGTGGTAATATTGTTTCTAACAGCAAGCCTATATGTATGCTATATAGTGCATAGGATCATTTTCATGCATTTTTGTCTTTCAGATGAAAACAACATAATGCTATCAGTTCATCGAGCTTCTTAGAGGTAAGTTCAGACTCAATCAATCCTAAACTCTAGATTTGCAACCCCTGCTGGGAATGACTAGGCTCCGGAGACCAGCCTCAGACACACATGGGTAGTCAAATCTGCCACCTTCGGGATGGTGCTTTCTGAAAGGTAATAAGACCCCGTTTACACAAGGACCTCCCCATGACCTCCCATGTCCATGTGGAGTTCAGCCGGGCTGTGTTATCTCCGACAGCACCACATGAGCTGGCAGGCAGATAAGTGGGGCTGCCTTTATCTAGCCTCGACTGTCTGTTGGGAAAGAACAGAGGTTGCAAGGATTATGGAGAGACTGAGGATGATGATTCAGGGTGGGGGTATTGATGTTCTAGGGGCTGTCGGGGGTGGGTAGAAAAAGTCTGCAGAAAGGAGGGGAAGCCCAGGGGTAGAGCGCTGGAGGTCAGGTCTGAAGCCTGAGCTCCATCTCTCCACCTGGAGAGCTACGAATGTTCGGACTCCAGCGGTGGCACTTAAAGCTGCCCCACATGTGGGGCAGCCATGGGACTCTGTTAAGAGCGTAGGAACTGGGAGGGAGGAATGTCTGTGGAGCTTTTAGCATCTAGTGACTACAAAGCAGCTGCAGTCTGGTAGCCAGGGCTGTAGCTACTGTCACATGACGATGGTCATTGTCAATAACGACTTGCCAGGCCATCTTTCTTTATGGCATTTCTCTTTTGTCCTGTCACCCCTCAGTATAAAGCACAGGCTGATTCTTCCCTATCCCAACTCCGTTCTCTTTCAGTGGTGCAGGGATCACTGAGACACAGAGAGCTCCAATGGAGCTTCTAGATCATCCTGGCAGTCACCTCCGTTATATAAACAGAACTCCCCATCCAGACGTGAAACCTTAGAACCATCAGAGACTGAGGCACTGTCCTTCTAGAAGAAGACTGCATGTGTAAACAGATGTTGCTCCTTGGGTGTCCACAGCTGCAGTTACCCTTGGTCCTTCAGGAATACATGATTCTCCTGGACTGAGGAGGTGAGTGAAGCACCTAGTTTGGCCAGAATAGGTGTCATTCCTCTCTGCTGGGTTCCCAATAGGAGCCTCATAAATACAGACCGAAGATGACCCCCTCATTCCTCAAGTCAAGTGACCTGGTCCATTCTCTTCATCCTCAGAATCTGGTGATGATTACCTGAACCCTGAGTCCTCTCTTATCTGACGAGACTGAATCCAGGAAATGGTCATTGTTCATTTGACATCAGAGACTGTAAGAGAGCAGGGCTCCCAGGAAAGTGTGACCATGGTGACTCACATCCACACTTTAAGTTTGGAACATCTTGGAGCCAGAAAGACTCTTGGTTGGGAAGGTATGAGATAGGCCATCCAGCATAGTGAGAAACTCTCTGTCAGTTACTCATTGACATAAACAGCTCGGGCCAGAGAGATGGCTCAGCAGATAAAGGTGTCTGCCTCTAAGCCTGATGATCTAAGTTCAATACCCAGGATCCACGTGGTGGAAACAAAGAACCAGTTCTTCTGGGTTGTCCTTTAACTTCTGCACACATGCCATAGGCCACACATGCTAAACAAATAAGTGAAAACAAGCAAAGAAACTCCAAGACTTAATGACATCACTCACTCACCAGGCTGCGGCAGAATGATACCTCACATCTCTTAATGCTAGAAGGAGCTCAGACTAGTTCATCTGGTGACAGTTAAAGGATTCTAAAGACAATGCAGACAAGTGGTGGTCAATTCGAGTCACACCACCAAAACAAGGGACCCAACAGAGCCCTGTCACAGAGGGGAAGAGGACAAAAATCCAAGGAAGGGATGAACTGTGACTTTCCTTGCAACCACAGCAGCTGTTAGGTGACTGTCATGCAGGTCGTCACATTTAGCACATTCCCTTTAGCAGAATCAAGAGCATCACGCCTCTAGTTTGCCTGACTTACAATAGATGCTCAACACATGTTTAAGTGGATACCTAGATGAATAAATACACCCTGAGCAAAAGACAGGAGGCCTGCATGGGTGTATGGACAGATGGACAGATGAACAGATGAATGGGTGATCTGATGGATAGATAGGGGTATGAGGGTGAAAGGGTAAATGAGTACATCCAAATGTTAATAGCCTGTGAATTCTGGAATTTTGAAGCATACAGGAAAGACGAAAGTCTTTACAGCACAAAATCAGGCAGAAGAGACAGATCCATCAGTGAAGCCCTTGTTCTGAGAGCACAAGAAGGTCTAAGTTTGATTTCCAGAACCCACAGGAGAAAAAGAGATGCAAATGAACTGCTGGGAAGGCCCAGAGGATGAAGGCGTTGCTGCCAAGCCTGACACCCTGGAACCCACATGGAGAAGGGTAGAGCCAGCTTCTGCAGGTTATCCTCCAAGTTACATACATATGCCACGAACAAAGAAACAAACAAAAACACATAAATAAAGTAGTAAATAAAGTAATTTTTGATGACCGCAGATTCTTGCAACTGGTCAACATGCAGACTGGAAGCTTGGCACCCTCAGCCCTAAATGGGACACCTGCATCACACACACTATGATGACCCTCCCAAGGTTCAGGGGTCATCATGGAAGATGGGTCAGGAAGATGGAAGGGCCAGAGGCAGTTGGTGACCACAGCCAGACAGAGTTTGCCAGACTCAATGAGACAGTTACACACATGAACTCTCTCCAGCTATGTGCAGCCAAGCACAAAGCTTGCCCAAGCTCACGGCAAACAAAAATCCCAGCATGGAGGGGTTGGGAAGGACACATCAAGTCCCACCCATAGCTGAGGTTGGAGCATTCAGTGGGTTCAAAAAAAAAAGTGCATGAAATGGGACGAGAACGGTGGTGAGGGCAGGGTGAGAGGGAAGTGATCGGAAGGGAAGGTCTTGATCAAATCATAGGATATGCATGCATACAGTTCTCAAATTGAATAAAACAATGTCAAGCATGATAGAGAGCACTTGAGATCCCAGCACTGGGAGGCAGAGACAATTGGGTGGTTCCTGCCCCATCCACCTAACCCACATCACAAGTGCTCAGTCAGTGGAAGATCCTTTTTCTGCAGTCTACAGTCATCTCTTTGTGGAACAACAAAACGAAAATCTGTTGCACTGCACCAAAGTTTCCAAGCAGGCTTAGCCCCCACCCTACTGGGTCTATCAGCAGCCTCCCTGTAGCCCTGACTGCCCCCTCCCCGTAGCCCTGGCTACCCCACCCCCACCCCAGCTCAGCCACTGAGCTCATGTCTTCCAGCCTAATTCGTTTTTCTAGATAGATGGAGCAAAGAGCTAGCAAATATTATTTATGACTTTGTGATAAATAAGCCTTTTACAGGAGTGATTCCAGGAGTTCTGGTGAGTTTCAAGGATGACTTTCAGCAAGTTTCAAAGGTCGGGTCAGCCTCGGATAGTAAGCCCATAGTATTGCCACTCCGTTCATCTGTTTCGAATTATTGCTCTCACCCACTTTCGGCCTCCTCTCAATGGACTAGCTGTACTTCAGCTAGTTCTCTGGCTGTATTTTTATTTCCACAGTGGGAACGGGCTTTAATAATCATTTGTGCTGAACTGACAGTGGGAAGAGTAAAAAGACCATAATCAAAATCAAGTCCCTGAAGATGTGCAAGGCAAGCCGGTCCCACTCGCCCAGCCCCCAATCCACCCATCCCCCCACCTTCTCCTGCAGACCAGAGAGGGCACAATTCAAGGCCTGGCCACACAGGGGCAGGTCATAAAGGGCAAAGCATTCCCAGAAAGCCAGGAAGTCTCGCTCTTGGCTCAGCCTCTCTCTGCCTGTGTGTGCACGCGTGGCTGACCCTGTGCAGATACTACCAAATGTAGCCGCTGAGGAGCAGGGACCCCATTTCACTCGATTCCACATGCTCAGCCCCTAACACCGCCTAAGACACCCCCAGCGAATGACTTAGGCACCGAAATGAATGGGCTTGAGTTGACTTGAGCTGAACCAAAAGCCAAATTGCTCCTCTGCTCTAAGCGTGGCGCTGCTCTGCTATGGTTTTCCCCTTCTCTGTTTTCTTGCTTTTGTGGTCGATGACTTGTGTTTTGTTCAGGAATTTGGATTCGATCTGAATGAGTCCCAAGAACGTTAAACTTAAATGTAAACATTGGCCCAGATATGTTCACCTCTGCTGCTTGTTTCTTCCTCTCGGGAAATCACTCAAGGAGAATGGGACGCATTCTGCCTTGACCTTCCTAAGGTGTGTGTAGCCCTGGCTTTCCAAGTGAGTATTTTTCGCAGAAATGCTGCCTTGGCTATTTGTTTAAGTCAGAGTCTATTTAAAGATACTGTTGGACTTTTAAAGATCTGTGTGTTGCCTTCCTGTCCTATATGAATCTTTGACACAGGGTTTGCCCAAGGAAAGTTCATCTCTTCTTTGGTCTTCCTTCAGAAGGGAGGACAGTAGACAGGCTGTTCTCAGCCGCCTTCCTCAGGCAGGGACCGGGAAAGTCCAGCCTCTTACATGTAGATCCCAACAGGAGCTGAGTTCCAAAGAAGAAGTTAAAAAAGGAAGAAAGACATGACTGAAATCAACAGTCCCCAAAGAGGATATTGAGTGCCAAATAGGATTGTGTGTCATGGAATAGAAGAGCAGAGAAGAGAGGCTGAAATCCCATGACAACAGACTTCTTTTTTCTCTGACTTGCTTCTACAATCACCTCTGGGTCATGTCGGGTGCCTTAAAAGCCCAGGGACCCAATCAGTGGGGTGCTGAGATTTCTGATTCCAAGATGAACTTCTTTACACACACACATACACACACACACACACACACACACACACACACACACACACACACACACACACACACACACGTGCGCGTGTGCGCTCCATTTGAGCTCATTCCATCTGTAAAGGAGGACATGGTGAGTGCCTCAGGTCTCATGAGGAAGGGTATCATCCTTCTGGGAAAGAGGATACAAAGATGACAATGTTCACCCAGTACTCCAAGGCACGTGGAGCCAGGCTGCAAGTCCAAAATGGGCAGCTGAGCAATTTGGCCTGCCTTCTGGGAAACGGGTGCTATTTTAGTCTTTGCTGAGTCTGCTGTTGATAGGTAACACCTTGGTTACTCCTCCCTCTCCTGACAAACTCCCCTTTCTTCTGAATTTTGGAGACATCATCCTCATAATCCTAATTGACTAATGTTGTATAAGAAGCCCATCTAGAACCTCGTGGTTTAAAGCAACAGTGTGTGCCTGCTGGCAGTAGCACACACCTTTAATCCCAACACCGTAGGCAGATGCAGGCAGATCTCTGGTTTCAAAGTGAACCATGTCAAAGAATGAGTTCCAGGACAGCCAAGGCAACACAGAGAAACCCTGTCTCAAAAAACCAAAATCAAAACACAAACCAACAACAAAAAAAAAAACCCAAAAACAAAACAAAAGCAAAAAAAAAAAAAAAAAAAAACCAATGGGTTATGAACTCTTATATGTTTGTTCCCCAATCTGCTCTGGGTTAGAATCTCTTGTGGATTATAACCATGTAGGTAGAGGCAGAAGTTTGTACCATACTGGCCAACCAGGAAGGTACATTCACAACACATAGTGACTACAAACAAATTGTCTGCTGTCAACCAAATCTCTCTCTCTCTCTCTCTCTCTCTCTCTCTCTCTCTCTCACACACACACACACACACACACACACAGAAGTGGTTGAGTCTTAGATGGGAGTCTCTCAAGAAGTCACATAACTGCTAATACCTATCCTTCAAAGTTTCTAAAAATCATTTCCACTCTTTTTGGTCAGGCAAAACATAAGAGCTAACATATATTCAGAGGAGATCATACCTCCTTCTGGATGGGTAGGAGGTATACACATAAGGGTGGTGGGTATTCAATAGCAGCCATGATGTTCGGAGACTATGACTTCATGTTATACCTTGCTTGCTTTTTTATTTCTAAATGAAATCTCTCTAGAACTATTTTATTCGTTTCTAATGAGAAGCTGCCTCTACTCCCCTTCCTTCCTGTGGTGGTTTGAATTAAGATGGTCCCCATGGGCTTACATATCTGAATGTTTAGTTATGAGGGAGAGGAGCTATTTGAAAGGATTAGAAGGATTGGGAGGTATGGTCTCACTAGTAGGTATGTCACTGTGGGTGGGCTTGAGGTTTCTAAAACCCAATCAGGTTCAGGCTATCTTCTCTTTCTGATGTCTGTGGATCAGGATGTAGAATTCTTAGCTACTTCTTCAGCACCATGTCTGCTTATGTGCCACAATGCTCCCTGCCATGATGATAATGAACCTCTGAACTGTAAGTCAGCCCCAATTAAGTGTTCTCTTGTATTAAAGTTGCCTTGGTCATGGTGTTTCTTCACTACAATAGAATACTGGCTAAGACACTACTCATAATCACCCTGACTAACACCAAAGAGGATCGACAGTTTTCTCTTCCTGTTTCTTTTTCATTAATCTATTTTTATATTCACGTTATATGCTGGCTGCACCCCCACTTTCTCCTTCCCTGTCCCAACCTTACAAACCCCTGTCCACATTACTCCCTGCCCTTCTCCTAGAGTGGATATTCACCCACCCTGGAACATTAAGTCAAAAAAGAACTAAGTACATCTTCTCTCACTGAGGCCTGAGGTCCAGCTAGGGGAGGGGGATCCAATGTCAGGCAACAGTTAGAGGCAGCCCCCACTCCAATTGTTAGGGAGCCCACATGAAGACCAAGCTGCACTTCTGCTACAAGTGTGTAGGGGGCCTAGGTCTTGGTAAAACCAATGAGAATTCAGAGAATGGCTCCATGAAGCCACTGGAAAGCTTTTCTTTTCTTTTCTTTTCTTTCCTTTCCTTTCCTTTTCTTCCTTCCTTTCTTTATTTTTCTTTTCTTTTTTGTTTGTTTTGGTTGTTTGGTTTGAGTTTTTTGTTTTGTTTTGTTTTTGTTTTTTGCTTTTGGAGTTTATAAACAGTTGATTGAAATCCATAGAACCCAACTGTGTCACACATTCTTCAGACATTTTCAGAATCCCAGGTTCTCAAGTCTCCCAGCCTTCTCATAAGAGCATAGAGTTGGAAACCAAATGGCAAACTGCTTCCCGGAGTTCTTGTCTGGACTTACAGTCAAAATGAAAAGAAGCCCAGGGAAGAGCGGAAAATGTAGAAGGAAGGGGAAATTTTAACAGTGAGACAGCTCTTGAAAGTTTGAAAAATGTGGACGTCTTCTGTCTGAAAGGAATATGAATCTTGCTAAACACTAAAGCTCAGGAGAGAGTGACCAAGGCTTATGCTGAAAGTTTCATACCCTTGCTGACCTCCCCTAACCAACCCACACCCCCAGGCCACACAAGAATGAAGGCTTAGTGGTGGGGCCAAGTAGAGAGAGAACCACCTTCTCCTCCTCCTCCTCCTCCTCCTTCTTTTCCCATCAATTTGAGCATCTGCCTTAGGCCCCTTCCTGCCCCAATAGGAACATCTCTAATTCTTTCCTTCCTCAGAAACATCTCCAACCTTCTCTTCCTAAGATCTTAAAGGAAGGCAAGAAGATGGAGGAGAGCCATTACTGTCCCTTTCTCCACAGGGAGGGATCTGCATTCAGTTGCTAGCCTATGTGCATAATGCTACACCCTCAGGACCAGCTGTACAGAAGGATCACTTGAGTTCAACAATTTGAGATTAGCCTGGGCAGTACAACAAGACCTCCATTAGAAAAAAAAACAAAAAAAAAAAAAAAGAAAGAAAGAAAGAAAGAAAACAGCTCCAGGGGGTGGTAGTGTTAAAAGCCTGTAATTCCAGCACTCAGGAGTCAAAGGGCTAGTCAGAACTATAGAACAGGACTCTGTCTCAACAGAACAACAAAAAACAAAATTCTGTAAACATGAACATGTTATATATGTATATATAGCATCAGTGCAGATGTGTGGTGGTTGTTTCTAGGTATATAAAGCCACACATCAATTAAAGAAGCCAGGGAGGTAAATGCTGTGTTATTATTTGTATTACACACTTAGTAATTTTGTTTTTAAATGTCTTCCAGGGAGTTTAGAGGAATGGGCCTACAAGAGGTATCTCATACTTTTTCTCTCTTTAGAAACTGGCAGTCTTCTGAGGCTTGTAGGTTCTCAACTGGAAAGGAAGCTGGTTCTATTACCCAATCATTTTTAGGTCTTTTCAAATCCCAATAGTTGTCACTGATAAATCAAAGTCAGAAAAAGCTGAAAAAGGCATCCTCTCTAGACAGGCTATCGTGGGGGGCGACTGGGTGTGGAACCGAAGTGTAACTGTACCCATAGTCCTTGCTGGAGGCCTAGGCTGGAAACCCTCTCCCCGCCACCCTGCATCTCAACAGAAAGATGCAATTGGGTGCACCCAGTCCCCCCAGATACTTGCAGTGCCTTGGTGGTCCACAGCCACATTCTTGCCTGAGCCCAGTTCAGGCCACCAGGGCACCAGTTTGCAAAAGGTCCACTCTTCTCTGAAGCAAGCCTCAAATGGTTAAGTGGGGGAGCAAGTTGGGTTTCTGCTCTGGAGGCCTCCCTCCCCCTTAGACCAGATCATTAGATCAGAAAGGGGGAGGGACAGGAACAGAGGGAGAGGAGGGGAGGGGAAAAGAAAGAAAAAAAGGAACAACAAAAAGAGAGACAGCCTAGCCCTGCGATCCTTTGGGACGGAGAACTCCATTCAGAGTTTTCAGAAAGTAGGGTCAGGCATGTCTTGTGACCTGAGACCCCAGAGTCCTCTGTTCCCCATAATTATCTAATACAGCACTCTCCCTGCCAAATACAATGAAACAATTTGTCACTTCAATTATCTGTCAGTCACCACCAAGGCTTTTCAGCAGCCCAGCACATGTGCTCGGAGACTCTGTCAGCGAGGCTGTCTCGCCAGTCCCACAACCATGGAAAATGGGACCTTTGTTGATGCTGCTCTCAGAGAAGGAAGCCCATTCAGTCTCCCTCTGCTGTGCTCTCATCTCTAAAGCCTTGGGACAGCCTCCTTCCTCTTCTGAGCCTTGAATGACTGGCCACAGGCTCTTCATGAGGAAGCAGAAATACATTATTCTTAACAGGCTCTTTCTCTCAGTTTCTACAAGTCTGTGTGTAGAACAGAGACCACTCAGTGTGTTACCTACCACCCCCGGGGGGGGGGAGGGGGAGGGAAGTGTGGACACTAGGATGGCCCAGGGCTGTTTGCATAGACCCTATTCAGGTCAGTCCCAAGGTGATTTCTCAGCTCCCATTGCCCAGAGAGGGCCACCCTACCTGAGGTAGACTTCTGGAGGAGGTACAGGGGTTGTTTGCTTTAAAGAAAGAAAAGAAGGAAGGAAGGAAGGAAGGAAGGAAGGAAGGAAAGAAAGCTTGGTTACTACTTGAGGGGTGTCTAAAGGCTTCTGAGTGGAAACAGGGACTCCCTTCCCTGTGAAGGGACACAGACTTCCTCTATGTGTGGTACATGCACATTCTCCATGTAAGAGGACAGGACGGCTTCCACGTGTGAGTAACAGGGACTCCTAACCTGGGTGATAATGGAGAGTCTCTCTGTGGGGGAGATATTGACTCTGTTGCCAGAGAGTCTTTGCTACTCTGTGGGTTCTTCTTTTTCCCACACTTTATCCCTCCAGTTTCACCCCCATCACTAGATAGGAGAGAAAGAAAGATAGAGGGGAGAGAGAGAGCAAGAGAGACCCCTGAATCTAATTTAATTTATTTCTTCTTGTTTCTTATTTGAGCACAGCTACTAACAAACTACAACCAACGTCCCTGAACCACACCTCTCAGGGATCTAGCATTTATGTACCCTCTGAAAAGTTCCCAGAGTTCCAAACATCACACAATTGCAGAAACTATCAGCAGCTGGCAAAGCCATGCCTCTGCCAGAGCACAAGGCAAATCACAGTCAGCTGCTCCGGACAGTCAGAAGCAGCCCCATGCCCTCACATCTGGGATTAAACAAAAGCACATTCTTATATTTCTGTGTTTTTTAAAGAAACCAAAATTCCAAAATTGTCACTGCACTCTCCATGTTGGAGGGAAAAGACCCCCTTCATGTGAGGCCAGCATTTACTAAATTTGGGTGACAGGGACTGCCACCATGAGAGTGGACAAGGACTGACTCCCTCCTTGTGTGAGTAAGTAAACTCCCTCAGTGTGTGTGGATGGAGACTCCCTCCACGTGGAAGGATGGCAGGATCCCTTGTTGGAGGACGAGAACCTCCTCTATGTTAAGAAACAGGGCCTCCTACATGGGAGGACGAAGCCTGCATCCATTTGTGGGGTCAAAATTTCCTCCATTTGTATAGATAAGACCTCTTCTATGGGGATGAGGAGGGCAGAGACCTCCCTCCTTTGGTTGGGAAGAGAGGACTGCCTTTGTATGTGGGTCAGATTTGTCATCCTGTGGCAAATTCTGAGAAAAATCAACATAAGGAAGGAGATACTTATTCTGGCTCAGCTTCAGACATTTAGTCCATGGTGGCTGGTTCCATGTTTCTGGGCCCATTACCATGGTAACACAGTAGCCGGTTCATGGCAGAAGGGTGTCATAATCAGTTTGTGTCATTGTCAACTGGATATAAACCTAGACATAACTGGGAAGTGGGACTCTTAGCCAAAGAATTGACTTCACCAGACTGACCTGGAGACACATCACTGGGAAATTATAAAACTTTCATTTTATTATATTATGTATATGACTGTTTTGTCTACATGTGTATCTATGTATCATAAATATACCCAGTTCACACCTGGTCCTCTTGGAGGCCACAAGAGGGCATTGGATCCCCTAGGATTAGAGTTACATTTGTGTGTGTTGAGAATCAAGCCCTTACTACCCTCTGGAGAAACATGAAATGGGGGTATTTTCTCAATTGCTACTTAATGTCAGGGAGCCAAGCCCAATGTGAGCAGTACTATCCTTAGGCAACTGAGCCTGGATTATATAAGGTAGATAAGTCAGTAAGTCTCATTCCTCCATGGTCTCAGCTTCAGGTTCTATGTCCCAGTTCTTGCCTTCAGTTCTCTCTTGGCTTCTCTCAATAATTGATTGATCCTCGTAAAGCAAATGTAATGGTTTGAATATGCTTGGCCCAGGGAGTGGCACTGTTGGGAGGTGTGGCCTTGTTGGAGTAGGTGTGTCACTGTGAATGTGGTCCTTAAGATCCTCATCCTAGCTGTCTGGAAGCTAGTATTCTGCTAGCAGCCTGCAGATGAAGATGTAGAACTCTCAGCTCCTCCTGCACCATGCCTGCCTGGATGCTGCCTTGTTCCTACCTGATGATAGTGGACTGAACCTCTGAGCCTGTAAGCCAGCCCCAATTAAATGTTGTCCTTATAAGAGTTGCCTTGGTCATGGTGTCTCTTCACAGCAGTAAAAACCCTAACTAAGACAGGACCTTTGAGAAATGGGGGGACCTTGTTTGTGTCTCCTCCAGGAGAGGCAGTTCAAGGATAGGAACCTCAAATCTGTATCCTTGGCCAGAAGCCAGAAGTGTCCTTGGTCCTATCCTGGCTAGAGGCAGAAATACCAGAAGTATTTGAGGTACCATGATGTCTATTCCCAGTTGTCAACTTGACTATATCCAGAATGAACTACAATCTAGATATAGAGGGCACACCTGTGATTCAGATCTTGAGGCCGAAAGACTCAGGCTTCTGACCTAGATCTTGAGACATAGCAGCCCTGAAAAGCTTGGGCCCAAGCAAGGTGGTATGTGCCTTTAATCCCAGGAGACAAAGGCAAGCAGATCTCTAAATTCAAAGCCAGCCTGGGACAGAGCAAGTTCCAAGTAAAGAACAGCTTAGGTCAGGGCTGGAGAGATGGCTCAGTGATTCAGATCACTAACTGCTCTCCCAGGGGTCCTGAGTTAAATTCCCAGCCACCACATGGTGGCTCACAACCCTCTGTAATGGGATCCGATGCCCTCTTCCAATGTGTCTGAAGACAGCGACAGTGTACTCATAATAAATAAATAAATCTTAAAAAGAAGAAAAGAAGAAAGGAAGAAAGGAAGGAAGGAAGGAAGGAAAGAAGGAAGAGAGAGAGAGAGAGAGAGAAAGAGAGATTGATTCCCAAGTACAGCTTAGGTCCAGGTATGGTGAGGTATGGTGGTGCACACCTTTAATCTGGGCCATACCTTCTGCTGGAGGCCTACATAAGGACAATGGAAGAAGGAAGGGTTCCTTTTTCTCCTGCTTTCACTTACTTTCCAGCACATCTGTTGGAACTCACTTCTTCAGGATTCCAGCTTATATAGAAGACCAGCTAAAACACCTAGCCTCATGGGACTGAGTAACTACTAGATCCTTGGACTTCCCATTCACAGATGCCCTTTGTTGGGTTAGTTGGACTGCAGTTATTCCAATAATTTTCCTTAATATATAGAGACATTCCACAAATTCTGTGACTCTAGGGAACCCTAATGCAGATATTAGTATTCCTACACATATTCAGATGGTTCATTTTTTAATGAGTCACACCTTCATTTTCTACCTTTTTCCAGATTTTATTCTGACTGACCTGGGGCATTTCCCAAAATTGAGGCCTACTCAGAGCATAGGAAAATTCATTGAGGGAAAATAAAACAATATGCCATTAAGGTAGAAGAACTAGCAACATTAGGGTGTTATGAGTGAACTGTATCCCTATACTAAAAGCAATTCCAGAAGCTAAGCTTTTGAGAGAAACCAAATCATGCTAAGATCAGGAACATTAGAGAACAGCGTCTGAGACGGTCCCATGTGTGCTGCAGCGGACTGAAGATAAATGGCCGCCTGGAAACTGAAGGAGACAGAGAGTCTGATCACAGAACGCCACACGAATGCAGGGGCCAACATGGAGTGGAGAGCAACAGCCCTCTGTAGTTTATCCCTGTGCACACCCTCTCCCTACCCTCTGGACTTTCCCCTCCCCGAAGTGTCTTCATTTATTGACACCAGTGTTTAACCTTTCACCTCTAGTAACCTCTGCTGTTTGCTCCTTGAGAAAGGCAATAACGCCATTGCTCTCTCTTCACTCCCCAAAGAAAGGTGTAGAATGAGCCAAGGCAGTTAGAGCTGTTTGGGGCCACAGCCAGTGGGCTGTCTAACCCCGGCAAGCCCAACACAGTTGAAAAACATTTTCCCAGAAACCCTCGCAGCCATACTCCGTCCTCTTCTCGGGAACATATTTAGATAGTCATTCCACTCCGTGATCAATGTCTTGGCTAAGCCCAGAGAAGAAACTCCAGGGGCATCAAGCCTGATTAAGGGCTGCAGTTAGTTCAGGGACCACAACCTATCTGTCAAGATCTTCCAGCCAGAAGGAAAAACAAAGGAGGGAGCAGAGAAGACTGGGTCAGCCTTGGACAAGAGCACCGCTGTCTCTCTGATGTTCCTGAGATCCTGGGATTTGCTTTGCATCCAGCCTGAATGCCTTCATGCTGCTTTTCACTCCCCTAGACTCGACTCCACTGAGCTTTCTCTATCTTCAATCATGAAATGTCCAAAACTTGGACTGCGCACCATTTCTCTCGGGTAACCCCATAGAATAAATATTTTGTATGCGGTTTCTCAGAAACCCGGAGGTGAACTAAAGGGAACCACGCAGATGTGAATCCACCCCCACCTCGCCCTCTGAGAATCCAGGAGGAGAGCTGGTGAGACAGCAGCACATAGAGGCTTCCAAGGCAGCAATGGACAGTTTTAAAAACGTGTACATCCTCATAGAACTCAGACATTTGAAGCCGTTGGAAACCATTTGTGCATCGATATTAGTAAGTATTGCTTTAAAAGGTAATTATCCAGTAATGGCTGTTTACCTATAAACGATGTATCCAGAAGCCCAGCTTGGTTTGCGGAAGCTGGTTCTGAGGTTCTGGGGTTCTGGTGATCATCCCGAGAACAGAAAAAACAAAACAAAACAAAACAAAAAACAAAAAAACCCTGTAGGGTAAGGAAGCAAATCTGCTTAAGAAGCAGCAATATCCAGTTTAGAAACATGGCCACCAGACTCGGCTAAAACAAGTTATTTAAGCTATTTCTTCACGAGTGTTGCTGAAGAAAGCTATTCAAGAGGACTCGCTCACGCACAGGTCCTTCAAATCGCCACACCCTTGTCTGCAGACGTGCAGCTGATGTTGTGCTGGGACGTGGAAGCGAAGGACATCTATTAGATAGCAGGGGGCCACTGTGACTTTACTGAAAGGAGTTTAGTTTCTATGAAAAAATGAAAGGAAAACAAAAAAAATAATAGTTGAAACAGAGCTGGAGGCAGAACCTGGGGTTAAATTACCAGCTCTCAACAAAAAGAAAAAGTTGAAACAAACTATCAACTCAGTTTCCAAGTTGAGAGATCAGACAGTTAAAAAAACGGGATCTCAAAGGTAGGCTTGGGGCAGTTGTGGTAGAAGAGAGGGCAGGTAGAAAGCTGACTTTTCCTAATCTGTAGCCTGAGTGTTGCAAGCACTTTCTAACGTACAGGCTGAGATGACTTTGCTGAAGTCTATATGATGTTTTCAAGTTTCAATTCATAGAACTTTAGTCTGAGGCAAAGATGGGTTGCAGTTTCTCTCCAGAATCACCCTTAACTTCTATTAATGATAATCATTGGGAAACAAATTTTGTTGCAAAATATACTCAATCCCATTAAATTTGGCCTAACTCAATTATTCTTTACTTTTTTTTTCTTTCTTTCTTTACTTTTTTTTTTTAATTTTTATTTTTTTAGAAATTCTTTTCAAAGTTTGCTTTTGCTGAATTTTCCTGGAGGAATCTCAGACATGGTCTCTCAAGGCTGTGAAGGCATATGGAGGGCCTGCTTGGTCTGGTGAGCATTTGCCCTGGCAACAATGCAGATGCGAAGGAATTGCTTCACTACAAGAACCAGTGGGTCTAGATGAGTTTTCTTTTTAAGGCTCCCCAAATATCCCAAGTTTCCTGAGCCTGCAAGGAAATGGCACACCTCAGTTATGTGTAGGCTGAGTAACCTCCAGCCTGATTTTTTGGGGGGAGGGGGCACAGTTTCAGAAAGCCAGTCTTATGTCTTTAAAGCTGTCTGGTTGAATCTGACAATATAACACAATATGACAACCCACGGGTTTGATGATGGAACCAGTGTTCACAATCATGCATAGATTCTTATTGAATCTATCGAAATAACTATATTGCCATAAGACTGAGGATACCCATGAATAATGTTCAAATTCTAGAGGGGTCAAGAAGGGAAAACAAAAAGAACATATTTTTATTTGGGACAAAAGAATGTATATTCTCAACCGAGCTACTGTAAGCTCTGTTTAAAAGTAAACAGTTTCCTTCGATCTGGTAAACACTCAGGGAAGCCGCGATGTTTCCAAATGAATCATGAAAACATTGTGTCCGCATGCTCATTCTGGCTCATTTAATTAATTCTTGTGTTACTTTGTCACAGGACAGCAGTTCAAGGAACTCATCTGTGTCACTAAAGTTCTAGAAATTCTTCCCCAGTCCAATGTTTTGTCTTAAAATCACCAGAACCTGTGCTGGTCAAGAATCTTTCTCTGTGTCCTTGAAGATACAGCTCTGGGATTACAGCTATGTGAAAAGAGGAAGGCTTCCACAAAGACATCACAACAAAGCCACAAAGGAGGCAAAGTCACAGCGCTTAGTGACTCAAGACACTTATCTTGAAAATGATGCAATTCAGAGGGACGATTCCTTGTGCCTGTGCTATGTGACACACTTCAACATCACTAAAAACTATTATCCAGAGCACTCAGCTTTGAAATCCATTTGGTGAAGAGAAATGTCCAGCTGGGGCTTTGCCTCCCCCATTATTTAGTCATTTCATTTAGATCACCTCTATACAAGCATACACTTCAGGAAGCTTCTACTGTAGTAGGTTTCCATATGACCTCTCAAATGGCCTTTAGCTTTAGCTGTCTCTCCCTGTCCTCCCTCCCTCAGCCCTCAGCCCCCTCTTCCCTTCCCCTCCCTGTTTGATCATTCTGTTCTTGCCCTTCCACTCGTCTGTCCATCGCTATCTATTCTATTTCCTCTTCCCAGGGAGAATTCTCTCTCCCTCTGAGTCCCTTACTCTATATTTAACCTCTGTGATTATGTAAATTATAGATTGCTAATCATCGATTTTTGGTTTTTGTTTGTTTGGGTGTTTTTTTGTTTTAGTTTTTGTTTTGGTTTTTTGTTTTTTTGGGGTCTTTTTTCACTTCATCAATTTACCCATGAATTTCATGATTATAACAGGTAAGTAATAGTCCATTGTGTAAACACACACCATTTTCAATTTCTGGCTATTATGAATAGAACAACAATGAACATGGTTAAGAAAGTGTCTCTGTAGTAGGAAGAAACATCTGTTGAGTTTTATCAAATTCCTCCCCTCAAAGCTCAGGGAAGCCTTGGGTCAAGGAGACAGAAAGACTGTAAGAGCCGACAGGGGATGGAGAACCCTAAGGAATCATCAGGACTGACACACAGATGACCTCACAGAGACTGTGCCAGCATGCATAGGACCTGCATGGCTCTACTCCAGACAGAGAATCGGCACTGGCTGGTGAAATGGACAACAGCCCACACCCCTAACCCAGAAGCTATTTCCAGCTGCTAACCACTCAAACAAAAACTCATTTCTCTCCAATGGAGTCTCACTGGGGATAGAAACCAATCTTAAGGCTAAACACCAGGCCCACCAAATGAACTCAGTGGCACCTTTGGAGGACCTTTACCTTACAAGGTTTTGATAGGGTATTTAATGTTTTAATTATTTATTTTACCTTACAGGTCCTTTGCATATACACTATGGCTTCCAGTTTTTGTGTTGTTAGGGGATTATTGGTTTCAAGTACCAGGCATAATTCCTATCTTGTCAAACAGGCTTTAAGTACAACTACACAACTGTTGGTTACTGCCAAGAGGTGAGTACCACTCTTGCGCCCTTAGGGATATCTTGTCACGCTGGTCATTGTTGATGTTCATAGTCTTCACAGCCGTGGGGGTGGGTCTTTAAAAATACCATGGCCAGCAGAGTGTTGACCAGTCCCCATGAGGCAAGAAGGAAGTCTGGTTCAACATGACTCAGTAGCCACTGTTGAGAGTCTAGCACCAGGTAGTTTATTTCAGACATATTTAAGGGCAGCACAATTTGGAAAAAGTTTCTAGGTGATGATTAACTCAATCCCATGTACACAATAGAGATTAAGGCATGACTACACTGAAACTCTTTGTAAAGTACACGTAACAACTTCCATAAAAAACAAGTTCTGCAGATTGACTACATGTGACATCTTATGGGTCTGGAAGAAGATCTGGTGTGGTCTCAGTCATACAGATAAGCACAAAGTTCACCAGGCTATAGACCTTCTCCATTCCCAGCCTTCTGAGCAGAATACAGATTAGACACCCTTCTTTTGAAGAGACATCTCTGCATGTGTAACGTTTCTGGTTTCCCTAATGTGTATCTGTGAACGAAAGGATCCCCTGCCCTCTACACAGCTGGGAAGGGGTATTGGTTGCTTCTTTCCCTTGGAAGCTTGCACAGCTCCTGTGGCACCATGAAAGCTAGTCCTTAGGGAGAAGGCTTTCAGGTCAGGTCCAGCTCTGATCCTCCTAGTCCTCTGTCTAAGTACATGCTGTCTTCAGCAAAAGGGACTTTGTCTTCAGCCTCTGGAAGGAAGCCAAGGCAAGCAGTAGCCTATATTCTCTAGGGATTCTCTTGGATTCCCTTGACCAATAATAATTCAACAAGGGATTTCTCATGACTAGTACTGGAGTTTATGTTATCTAGTCTATAGTTCTTGGGAGGACTATTTTCAGAACAAGTGTGATAACTTAATTTAAACTATATGTGTATACTATTACACTTATATGTATTAATTATAATTTTAGAAAAAAAAATTGGTTCCTTATGGCTTTTCAGTTGTCCTTAGTGTTATTTCTACGTGATGATTAACTCAATCCCATGTACACAATAAAGATTGTCCTCTCTGCATCTCCTTTTGCACTAAAGTTCCTCCCTCTCCACAGTTAAGGCCATTTAATGTGCTTCTAAGCTCCTCTGGGTCTGATTCTAAATAAAAGACAGCGACAACTCAGACCTGGTCAGCCCGGAGACAAGAATACATCATATTCACTGCTGACAGCTCTGAAGACAGCCTTATTTTATTTTTGCCAACAATTTTAAACTAGCTTTTATTTGCCAAAGATTGTTCTAAATATTTTGGTCATTTTTTTTTTATTATTCTGAAACTCTCATATGTACTTAACTCATTTGTCTTGAAGACAATTTGGGAATGTTTTGAATATCACTGGAAGTGGAAAATGTATTCAGTAGTTCTTTGCCAAAATGGGGGTTGGGGCGGGGGAGACCTTGGTGGAGGAAGTGTGTCACTGTGGGAGCCAGTCTTCTCCTAGCAGTCTTCAGATGAAGATGTAGAACTCTCAGCTCCTCCTGCGCCATACTTGTCTGGACTCTTCCATGCTCCTGTCTTAATGATAATGGACTGAACCTCTGAACCTGTAAGCCAGCCCCAATTAAATGTTGTCCTTAAAAGAGATGCCTTGGTCATGGTGTCTGTTCACAGCTGTAAAATTCTAACTAACACAGAAGTTGTTACGAGGGACTGGGGTATTGCTATGATAGGCCTGACCATGCTTTTGTTTGAAAGAATGTAGATTTCAGAACTTTGGATTTGGAAAGCAGTGGAATGCTTTAAGTGGGATTTAATGAGCCATCCTAGTAAAAATATAAAAGACTTTGTTGCTGAGAGTAATTTGAACTGTGCAGACATAGCCCAAGAGATTTCAGAGGAGAACTTCAGTACATGGCACCAAAACTGTTTTTTGTGGTATTTTGGTGAAGAATGTGGCTGCTTTTTGCCCTTGTCTGAAGAATCTACCTAAGGCTAAGGTAAAAAGCTTTATATTAATTGCATTGACAAAGGACTAAAAAAAAAAAGTCCAACAATGAATTTGTTCTCTGGTTAAGGCTCATGAAGAGCGTTTTGAACAAGTATAGAAAGCTTAGAAAGGAAAAATATAAAATGTATGGTTCAAATAATGATAAAGAGTCATCAGGAAATAAAATGGAGCTGAATCCTGTGGTTAAGGAGATAAAGAGATTAAGGGAGTGGTAAGCTCAGGGCAAGATCCCACCCAGCTAAATTTACTGTTTGTGTTTGCAGTTGAACAAGAAATAGTTTGGACTTTTAATCTGGAATGAACTACAATCCAGAAATGGAGGGTACACTTGTAATCCAGATCTGGAGGCTGGAAGACACAGACTTTTGATCCTAATCTTGAGGAACAGTGATCATGAAAAGTTTAGGCCCTGGCATGGTGGTACACGCCTTTAATCCCAGGAGAAAAAGTCAAGCAGATCTCTGAGTTCAAGGCCAGGCTGGGACAGAGCAAGTTCTAGGTGAAGGAAAGTTTAAATCCAGTGGTGGTACATGCCTTTAGTCCCAGCATTCTGGAGACAGAGCCATTCAGATCTCTGAATTCAAGGTCAATCCTCAGAGCAAGTTTCAGGACGGTCAAGTTTAGGCAGACAGGGAGCTTATTATGGAAAGCTGGTAATAGAGTAATGGGGGTGGGGGTGAGCAGACATGTTCCAGTCTCAGCAAGCAGCAGAACTCAGCAACTTCAGCCATGTTGGCTCTGGCTTTAGAGTCAAGAATAGAAGGGACTACTGGGACAATTGGTACTGGTTAGCTGAAGCTAAGAAATTAGCAGTAATTTAGAAGAGACCAGCATTACTAAGGTAAAATCTGGGAAATGTTTTCTGAAAAAACAAAGAAACTGTTTCAGAGATAGCCAAGATACCTCATGTTGCAGCTAGACTTGATTATGTGTAAGAGTCACCCAGGTGGTACTGGCTTTGAAGGCATGAAGGGGTCATGAAGAGCAGCTGAGGTTCAGCACTGTGAGAGGACAGGGAAGGCCATTGGTGAAGGTGCAGCCTCAGTTACAGCCTCCCTACTCCTGAAGGTTCCCTTGAGGCCTTCTTATGTAAAAACAAAAATCTCAGATAGCTAAAACAATTCTGTAAAATAAAAATAACTGGAGGTATCACTGTCCCTGATTTCAAACCATACTACAAAGCTATGGTTAAAAAAAAAACTGCATGGTATTGGTTAAAACAGACAGGTTAATCAATAGAATAGAACTGAAGATGCATATATTAATCCACACACCTATGGACTATGAATAAAGAAGCCAGAAATATACAATGGGAAAAAAAAGCATCTTCAACAAATGGTGCTGGTCTAACTGGATGTCAGCACATAGAAAAATGCAAATGAATCCTTATCTATCACCCTGCACAAAACTCAAGTTCAAGTGGATTATAGACGTCAATTGTAAAACCAGATACACTGATCCTGATAGAAGAGAAAGTGGGGAATAGCCTTGAATGCACTGATACAGGAGGCAACTTTCTGAACAGAGACCACCAAGAGCAATAATCAATAAACAGGACCTCCTAAAACTGAAAAGCTTCTGTAAGGCAAAGGACACATCAATAGAGCAAAGCTGCAGCCTACAAAATGGGAAAAGATTTTCACCAACTCCACATCCAACAGAGGGCTGATATCCAAAATATATAAAGAACTCAAGAAACTAGGCATCAGCAAAAACAAATGACCCAATTAAAAATGAGATACAGATCTAAACAGAGAATTCTTAACAGAGGAATCTCAAATGGCTGAGAAACAAAGAAACCTTCAACATCCTTAGTCATCAGGAAAATGTAAATCAAAACAGCTCTGAGACTCCATCTTAGTATCTGTCAGAATGGCTATGATCAAAACCACAAGTGACATTTCAGACTGGCGACGATAGCAAGGGGACACTCCTCCATTGCTGGTGGAAGTGCAAACTGGTGCAGCCACTATTGAAACCAATATGGCAGTTCCTCAGAAAATTGAAAATCAATCTACCTCAAGACCCAGCTATCCCACTCTTGGGCATATACCCAAAGGGTACTGCATTCTACCACAAGGACATGAGCTCAGCTATGTTCATTGAAGCCTTTATTCATATTTTAGCCAGAAATATGGAAACCTAGATGTCCCTAAACTAAAGAGTAGCTAAAGAAAATGTGATACATTTACACAATGGAGTATTACTCAGCTGTTAAAAATATATATATCATGAAACTTGCAGGCAAATTGATGGAACTAGAAAAGAAATCATCCTGAGTGAGGTAACCCAGACCCAGAATGACAATTATGGTATGTACTCACATATAAGTTGATATTAACTGTAAAATAAAGGCTAGCCATCCACCAATCCACAGACCCAGAGACACTAAGTAAGAAAAAGGGTTCAAGGGGAGATGCATGGATTGCCCTGGGAAGGGAAAATAGAATAGATTTCAATACGGACTTCAAGTTCAGATTGGAAAGAATCAAACACGTGAAAAATAACTAGTCTTTACCACAAAGAAGTAGTTATAAACATGGACATATTCAAACATTTAGGGTAAATGAATGTGTGCTACGCAAGTACTTAGAGGCCACTTTTGCTAAAAGGGTCCCTCTATTTCTTGGGGCTCAGCATAAATAAAGGAAGGATGAAATCCTGGCAACTCTGCTGCCATTTGGCCCTGTAGTGTGGCTGAAGGCATGGAGGTGTGTTTTACCTTTAACTTTTTTTCTTCTCCAGTCACCTTGAATTTCAGGAAGAGCATCCATCCCACTCTCACTCCACTCCCCACCCCAACCAATCCACCCTCAGACCCCCTCAAACCCAGGAAGAACACCTCTCCTGCCCTCAGAACCTCCATCCCCACCACCCCCAGTCCAGATGAGGATATTTAACCCTCAGTGATTGACAGATGACAACTCCACAACCCACCATCCCCTAAACCTCACATCAGGACCCTAAGGGTAGGCTGGAGCAGTGGGTCACTGTCTTCCATTTTCCATTTCTACTCTCTCTTTAATTGAAGTAGTTGCCAAGGCTGGCCTGTTGGTGCTGCCACAGCCTGGCTTTGCCTTCAAAGGCACCACACACATAGAGCAAACTTAGGGATCAGATACAGAGATGCCCAACTCCTCAGCTAGTGGACTCAGGCTGCCAAATTGTGGGGGAAGCATTTGGAGTGGATGGGCTTGTGTTTGGTTGTTTGGTTGTTTTTGTCGTTTTGTCTGAGGTTTTCCTGGAAGCTGTTTGTTTGCTTTGCTGCACTGCGGGGGTTCAAATCCAGGGCCTTGTGCTTGCCTGCCAAAGGCTCTCCCACTGAGCTATTGAAGTAGAGTTTAATTAATTACTCTGGATATGAAGATTTTTCTTAATGGTCAAATCTGAAACACTGGCTTTTAAAATATTGTCTATGTAATGTCTCTCTTTTTGTCGTTGTTATTGTTCAAATATGTCCTTAATTAATTTTTAACTTATTAACGACAAAGGGGGCAACCTTTGGCCAAATCTCTTCTGAAATTTCCGTTTCTTTTTGAAATAAAATATAATTACATCGTTGTCCCCTTTTCCATATGTATTTCTAAATATATAAATACTAGTTGCTCTTAACCTCAGAAAACCTTTGAACTTCTGAAAAGAGAAAGAAGCAAATACATATCATGCCATGTGGGGATCCAGGGTCCTGCAATCTTAGAGAGGGAAGGAAGCTCCCGCTGCCTGTTGCGTTGACCGCTAGGGACTCCATCCAAAGGGAAATCGGTGCATTTCTCAGCAACGGCCTGGGCAGTGGCGCCTCAGGCCTGCTCCTACTGAAAGCAAAACTCAGGATTCCGAGGAAACTAACAGGTATTTTAGAACATCCCTGGCAGAGAAGGCTGAGCCTGATTGGGGCGGTTCTGAAGAGCAGTGCAGCCTTTGCCTGAGCCCTAGTTGGGGCTCTGAGCTGTGAAAGACCCCTGATAGACATGCAAATAGGAAGGGGCCTGAATAGCCTGCCATCCCAGCCTGGGAGATAGCACAGCACATGCCCCAGCCAAAAATAACGCTTGCTGTAAGGATCTGTAGGTCAGAATGAAATGTGCCATTGAACACTTCTTTTTAAAGAGCCTCCGCGATTCTGAAAGGCAATCACGCACTCAGTAGTTTGCCTTAGTTAATTGGGCCGAGGGCTCATCAGCTAATCAGGGAGCGCCTGGAAACTATTATTGGTTACTACCTTTTAAAAAAAAAGTCTTTATGGATAAAAGTGGGTTTTTAACATTGCTTTTATTTTTAGAGAAAAAAATTACTATAACTCAAAACTTCTGAATTCACAACCTAGGGGGAGAAATTAGGAACGATTTTATAATGACTTCAGTAATTCACCCGAGCCGAGTTCAACTGTCAAGATTAGTAGTTAATTTTATGAAATTTAGTGTTAGCAGGCCTCCACAGCACTCCAGCACTCCCTGAGGGGCTGGCTGCCTTGGGGAACACTCAGGATTGTCCCAGCTCCTTCAATAGGCTGAGCCCTGAGGGACAGCAACAAAAGTCCTCTGATGGGTCCTGGTCACAGTCGGGAGGAGCCACTGGCTTCTCAGAGAGCAAGGTAGCAGGCTGTGCCAAGCCTTCCTTCCTCTCTAGACAGGCTTCTGTACGGTGCTGTGACCAACCATTCAGAATCGTTAGCACCAGAAAAGCACATGATCGCACCGATTCTTATCACTAGCTAAAGGTAGACTCGCTCCAGGGCTTCGTCGGATACAGAGTGAGTCGTTATTTGAGAACTGTCAGTTCCTGTCTTAAATAAAGATATAAAAGCTACTGTCGCTTACAAAGCAGGGAAACAGAAGTGAGTCATATGGGGCAGGTACGCTTAAGGATAACCCCAGAAACTGGGGGCAATCTGGGGTAACCTGGGCCAATTCCTCTTTCTCGGTAGGGCAACCGGGAGGGAGCGGGATGTGTGACCTTGTTGAAGGAAGTACGTCATTGGGGGTGAGCTTTGAGGTTTCAAAAGCCCATTCGAGCGAGGCTCGGTAGCTCTTTCTTCTTGCTAAACCTCTGAAACTATAAGCAAGACCCAATTAAATGCTTTCCCTTATAAGAGTTGCTGTGGTCATGGTATCTCTTCACAGCAAGAAAATTCTGACTAAGACACTGCCTAGGTTTTCTTCTAGAAGTTTCCGTGTTTCAGGTTTAGGTCTGTGATTCATTTGGTGTTTTCGAGTTCGTTTTTTGTTTTTTTTTGTTGTTGTTGTTTTAATGCGAGGTGATAGATAAGGGTCTAATTTCATTCTTCTTATGAACATCAACTTTCTTTTTCAAATATTAAGTGGCCATAGTTAAATGCACTCATGTTGGTGTCTTTGCTTTTGTCCCATGGATGGTTGACACGTCTGTTTTTATGTCAGTATCATTCGTTGTGGTTATTGTTGTTATTTGAGGGTTGTTTTTTTCTGTTGTTGTTGTTTTTTTTTAAAACATAGCTTGAAATATGGAATGACAATTCCCTTTTTCTCTCTTATTTTTGCTTAGGATTTGCTTGGCTATTAGGGACTTTTGTGCTTCCAAATGAGTTTTGGAATAGTTTCCCCTCATTTCTATGAAGAATGAGATGGAAATTTTGATTAGGATTGCATTGAGTCTGTAGAGAGCATTTGGGGGCTGGAGAGACGGCTCAGTGGTTAAGAGCACTGACTGCTCTTCCAGAGGCCCTGAGTTCGAATCCCAGCAACCACATAATGGCTCACAACCATCTGTGATAAGATCTGATGCCCTCCCTCTTCTGGTGTGTCTGAAGACAGTAACAGTGTACTCATACACATAAAATAAATAAATCTTGAAAGAAAGAAAGAAAGAAAGAAAGAAAGAAAGAAAGAAAGAAAGAAAGAAAGAAAGAAAGAATAAAAGGGAAACTGGCTTTTTTTTTTCTATGTTGATTTTGTATCCTGACACTTTGATAGAACTATGAACAGTATCTAAAAGTTTTCTGGTGGAATTCTGAAACCTCTTGTGTGTGATATCATGTTGTCTGCAGATAACGATCGTTTGATTTTCTTTCTTTTCTTATTTGTATCCCTTCCGTTTTCATCTCTTATTATTGCTGGTGGACCAAGGATGGTAGATAAAGGATGGTGGATAGACAAAGTTAAACTTGGGTTACACCAAAGCACATGCTCTACCAGAAGAATCCTACTTTAATATGGATGATGCCTTCTCCAAAGCCACACAGATGGAGTTTCTGAAGTCATTTACCGTCTGTCTTCTCTACGCTCTAGGATCTACCAGTGAGAAATTAGGGACGCATCACATATATATAACAGGAAGGAGCAGGATCCTCAGGTGAGGCTCCAGGGGTCCTTTGTATCCATCCTTCCATGAGGGAACATCAACTGTCAGCAAGCCTGAGCTTGTGGGTCTCTTGCAAATAGTCACAGCTGTTCCGATAAAGCTGACAGATATGACGCTTGGAAGATAAAATTCTGCAACGCACATCTATCTGAAAGCATTTCCTTTTTCTTTAGGGCAAAAAAAAAGTGCAGAGATGAGGTTTTGCCCAAAATACGTTGTGAGAGAGAAATTATAATTATGATATAATAAAATGCATTAGAATCATCTCCAAAGCTCAAGGTGTCTTTACATGCATTTAAATAGGTTAAGTTGGATTTTTAGTTTTTTCCCTTTATTTCAGATTTTTACAATTGTATCTTATCAAGGCTTAGTGAGGATGAGAATCTTAGAAGAAAAAACCAAAAACGTTTTCTAAAGGAGTCAATAGTAAGCCACAGAGCATACACATACACACACACACACACACACACACACACACACACACACATTTTAAATAGGCATGCCAAAAAAGTTCTAATTTTATGAAGTGGCCACAGATTTTCTTAGTCATGTTTTAGGAATTTCAGGGATAGATTGAGTTTTGTCCCGAATAAAAACAATTACAGGATCTTTTATTTTATTGCTTTGTATTCTGTTTAGTATGCAGAACCAATTTATGAATGTTTATCATTTAGAGAAATATAAAACCCAGTTATCTTTAGTTAGATTTTCTTTTTAACATTTCCAATATTTGAAAGTTGGGTTAACATAATTATTATTAGCCATAAGACCAGCTGGACAACCAAATGGCCATGTTTTAAAACATTGGCTCCTTCCTCGAGTTAGATATTGTAGGACTGGAAGAGGAAACAGCGAAATGTTAACAAATTAACAACCCAAACATTCTAAAAAGGAAGAAAAAATAAACAGAATGTTCTAGAACCCAGAGAGATATCCAAACAAATAGAATTTTAATGACCAGTTCAAATTAAACCCGTGGACCATTGACTAAACTAAGGAAGATCTAATTCCCAGAAAATAATCATAGGTCCACCCAAGGAGGCAACACGAGATGCTCGGTCTAAGTGGTCCATGATAGTAACTGGCACCAATTATTTTTAAAGATTTATTTACTTATGCATATGAGTGGTCTATTTGCATGTATGCCTCCATGAGAGAAGAGGGCATCAGATCCCATTATAGATGGTTGTGAGCCACCCTGTGGTTGCTGGGAATTGAACTCAGGACTTCTGGAAGAGCAGCCATTGTTCTTAACTAGTGAGCCATATGTCCAGCCCACCTGGCACCAATATCAATGATTCCTCCAGTAAAATTAGACTATCCCTGAGGCTCCATGTTTAGATGTAAAAACCATAGGTGTAAGAGTACAGTTCTTATCAAAGGAGAAGATCTGATAACTCATTCTACAGCCAAATATGGATGATTGTGGCACAGAAACACACATCTATGTTATTCTGGACTCTATATGACATCCCTGCCATTACAGACAAAAGAAAGAAAATTGTAAATGACAACATTTTAAACACATTGATAGAAACATCACATAGACAGGTTATGACAGAGTAGAGAAACTTCTCTTATAGATCTCAGATGCTACCTGCTGATATTCTTGCCCTTTTATCCAGAGAAGTATGGTGGGGAACATGTTAAGTGTCTTTTCCTAAGGGATATTTGAACCTCTGGAGAACAGAGCATCCATAATGTCAGGATCAGTGTTGGAGCACCCTTTCTCAGGAGTTCCACAAGGGTCCCGGTAGAGACTATGAACTCCCATACACAAGGGATTTCAGTCGATTTTCTTTGTCATTTATAGAAAAGGTTTGACTGGAGCGTGGTGTTATAATTGAGATGCCATCTAAAAGTCCTCCCTCAGTCTCTCAGATTATAATGGAGCCAGGCAGTGTTACAGTAAAACGTGATATGCCAAGGTTGTAAGAGACAACCATGTTAATGGCTAAGGACACATCCAAGGGGAGTCCAAGAGAACAGAAAGGGAGTTTCCAACAATGACCAGCAATGAAGAGAAAGGAGAAAATGGAGAAGTGCTAACCTGGTTTCCTCAAGGCACCCATGCCAGAGAATGTCTGTAGATTCTCAGAGTATCCCTTTAGAAGGTTGCTTAGCAGTTTTTGTTTCCTTAGCCTTAACACTGAATCCCTCCATAACCCATTATTTTTTTAAATTTTTTCTTATTTTTTAAATTGAGAGTGGACTTGCTTTACACAACATATTCTGATTTCAGTTTCCCTCCCCTACTTCTCCCAGTTCCTTCCCACCTCCCACCTATCCTGAGCATTTTTAAATCACAGTCTCTTCAGAAAACAATCACGCATCAAAAAAATACTAAATTAAAATATAACATAAGATGAGATAAAAACAAACAAATCAAAATGGGATGAAATAATCAAATAAGAAAAAGAGCCGTGGCTGGGAGATGGTTCAGTGGCGGAGAGCACTGACTGCTCTTCCAGAGGACCTGGGGTCAGTCCTCAGTGTCCAACATGGCAGCTCACACATGTCTATGACTCGGTCTCCAGGGGACCCAACACCTTCCCAAAGACATATATGCAGGCAAAACACCAATGCACAAAATATAAAAATAAATTATTGTTTAAAAGAAAGAACAAAAGAAACAGACCCAAAGAAAAAACTCAAGAAATGCATATAGACACAGAAGCACATACATTCGCAAACACAAGAATCCCATAGGAACACAAAACAAGAAACTATATATATAGTTTTAAAAAGTGCTCTGATTTAACATGATGAGACAAAGAACCTCCAAAGATATCATGGATTTCATTTTGTGTTGACCATCTACAGCTTTGTGTGGGGGCCCTTAGGAGTGGTTAGTTTCCCCAGTAAGACTCCCTTGGGAAAAACTAAATTTACATTTGCAAGTGGTTATCAATTGGAGCTAGCTTCTGGGTTAGGGATGAGGATATGCTCACATTTCCTTTCAGCTCTGTGTGCACAGCCGTCAAAGCCTGTGCATGCTGTCACAGTCTCCATGAGTTTACATGTGCTTTGGTCCTGTGGTATTAGAAGTCCTTGATTCCTGGTGTCCTCCATCCCTTCTTGATCTTACTGTCTTTTTGCCTCTTCTTTTGCTGAGTTCTCTGAGTTCCCAGGAGTTGAATTTAATGGATACATTTCTTTTGAGCTGAGTGTTCCAAGTTCTCTCACTCTCTGCATGTTGTCTGGCTGTGACTCTCTGGATTTGGTTTTATCTACTGCAGGGGAAAGCTTCTGATGATGGCTGATCAAGGCATGAATCTATGAGTATAATAAAATGTCACTAGGAGATTTTTTTATTATTATGTTCCTTTAGCAGAAAAATAGTATTTGGTTTTCACTTGGTCCCTGGTCTATCTATTCTCAGGTTGTTGGCCACCAAGTCAGCATGGTGTGTAGGTTCCATCTGGTGGAGTAGGACTTAAATCTACTCAGAAAATGGTTGGCTGCTTACACAAGCATAGTGCCACTATTGCACAAAGTGTATCTTCCAGGCAGGTCACTATTGTAGATTAAAGCATATGTAGCTGGGTTGGTGCTTACCTTTCTCCTTTAATAGCAAACAGAGTACCTTCAAGTTCCATGAACACTAGTCTGTAGGGGCCAAGGCTCTAGGTATCCACAGTTCAACTTCTCTGTGTTTAGTGAGGACCTTACTTTACCATCAGTTTGTACATAGCCAACAATAGCCTTGGCAATAGCCTGGATTGTTTGGGGGTTCCAATGGGTCTCCTTTGGCCAACAACTTGATAAGATATAATTCATCCCTAGCATTGGAAGCTTTATTTGGTGAAGAGAAAGGTCCAGTTGAGGCTTTGCCTCCCCCATTATTTGGTCATTTCATTTAGATCACCTCTATACATGCATACACTTCAGGAAGCTTCTACTGTAGTAGGTTTCCATATGACCTCTCAAATGGCCTTTAGCTTTAGCTGTCTCCCTGTCCTCTCTCCCTCAGCCCTCAGCCCCCTCTTCTCTTCCCTTCCCTGTTTGATCATTCTGTTCTTGCCCTTCCACTCATTTGTCCATAACTATCTATTCTATTTCCTCTTCCCAGGGAGAATCCTCTCTCCCCCTGAGTCCCTTACTCTATATTTAACCTCTGTGTTTATGTAAATTATAGATTGCTAATCATTGATTTAACAGCTAACACCCACATATAAGCAAATATATACTATATTTGTCTTTCTGGGCCTGTGTTACTTCACTTGATTTTTGGGTTTTGTTTGTTTGACTGGTTTTTGGTTTTGGGTTTTTTTTGTTGTTGTTGTTGTTGTTTTGTTTTGTTTTTGGTGGGGGGGTTCACTCCCCCTGTGTTACTTCACGTGGGATTCTTATTTTAGCTTCATCAATTTACATGTGAATTTCATGATTGTGTTTTTATAAAGAGTAAGTAATAGTCCATTATGTAAACATACCATATCCATTCATTTGTTGGCAGACATCTAGGCTGTTTTCAATTTCAGGCTATTATGAATGAACAATACTAAACATGGTTGAGCAAGTGTCTCTGTAACAGGATGAAACATCTGTTGAGTCTTATCAAATCCCTGTCATATTTCGTTGTCCCTGGGAGGACTGCTTTTTTTTTGAGGGGAAGTGTGAGTGTAGGGAGAGGTGTGGTTCTGGGGAAAAGGAGAGGTGGGGGAGAGACTGGGGGAGGGAAAGGAGGGGAAACTGAGTCAAGATGTAACATATGAGAGAAGAATAAAGAGGGAAAAAATTAAAAATAAATAAAAAAGAAAGAGATGACAAAAGATATTGATGAGAATGTGAAGGAAAATTAACTTTTTGTACCACTGGAGGGAGAGCAAACTTGAGAAGCCACTGTGGAAATCAGAACAGAGATTTCTCAAGAAAACTGATAATGGAATTACCATAGCATCAGGCTATTCCTCTCCTGGAAGGAATCTCAGCCAGCATTCCACAGAAACACTTACACATTCATGTTTCAAGGCCAAGTCCACACAAAATCCACACAAATGTGACATTCTGCATGAAACCTATATCACAATTTACACCACTGTTTGCTTTGGGTTTCTCCAGATACTCAATGTCATCTGTTTCGGGTTGTCCAGTGTTACAACTTTGGCCCATGATAAACATCAGTACCACGTTGTTCAAACACAAACCAATTTGCAAGGCCTCTCTTCCCTCCAGACTAAAGCCGCCCACAGTGATCAATTAAAATCAAAACCTTCCTCCAAAGACATGCATACATGTCACCCTGTTCCAGATGATTTCACATTAAGACTCAATTCTTCAGTAAGGCTCCCTTTCTGGGTAATTCTAGGTTCTGTCAAGTTGGCAAAGTTAACCAGCCCAGTAAGTAGCTTTACCAACTGCATAGACTAGAGGTATGGCTTGTGACACCGTGCCTCCCTAGGCTGTGAAATAACCTGGATCTGCTCCATAACATCACACAACCCAAGCAAACAGCAAGGTCTTATGACAGTTCCGTTGCCCAGTCTTCTGGTTGACCTTGCTTTTCCTTCCATAAACTATGGGGTTTTGCTTAGTGTTTACCTACTAATTAATTGACTTGAGATTTTTATTCTATTTGGCAGCTTCTTTCACAATACTCACTGTTCATTTTAGTGTTCATGCTGGCCTCAGTTTGGCCAGTAGGCGCCCTTCAAGCTGTCCCTGTGTCCTTTTGAGGGGCCGGCTGGGTTCTTTGAGCATTATGCTACCGTCTACCATGAGATGCTCTAGACGCTTCTAGATGTTCATCTACTTCTTTGCTCCTGTCTGCATTTGGTTCTTTCCTGGGGGGTGGGGGCACACATGTTTTGATGACTAGCATTAACTGTCATCTTGCTAAAAATCAAGAGTCACCAGTGAGACAGCCTCTGGGCATGCCTCAGAGGAATTAGCTTGATTGCTTTAGTTTAGCGGGGAAGGCCTGTCCTCTACCACTGTGTGTAGTAATTACTATTCCCTAGACAGATTCCTGAACTGTAATAGAGGAGAAAGGGACGGAGGGAGGGAGGAGGGAAGAAGGGAGGGGAGGAGACAGAGACACAGAAAGAGACAGAAAGAGAGAGGGAGGGAGACAGGGAGGGAGGGAGGGATTTAGAGAGGGAGGGAAGAGAGATGGAGGGAGGAGAGATGGAGGGAGGGAGAGAGAGAAAGAGAAGAAGAGGGACAGGAAGAGGGAGGGCGAACTGAGATGCTGTATTCGATGCTCTTTTCTGACCGTGGACAGAATCTGATCAGTTGCTGCTGAGGTTCCTGCTGTCATGACTTCCCTGCCACGGTGATATGCCTTGAACTACAGCCAAAATAAACCTTCTTTGGGATGAGGGGTGGGGGGTCAGACTATTTTATCACAGAGACTGGAAAAGAAACTCAGACACGTGCATATCAGTACATATCGGTATTTAGCTATAACAGAGAGGGAGTTCCACACCCAGAGAGTTCCTGACAGACAACCTTTCAATCTAACGCAGTTCCCAGAATTCTCACTTTCACGCTTTCCTCCCCCAATAACAAGCTCCTCCTCACCCTCACCCTCACCCTGCCCCTGCCCAGTTTATCTGCTTTGTCCCCTCCCCCTCTTTGTCCCCTCCCCCTCTCTGTTTCTGAGAACAGACTCAGCAAAAACAGAGAGAAGGAGTCGATGCAGAGACCCGAGGGCACAATACTCTTGTGAGATAATTTCAGAAATGATCAGAAAATGATTCCCTAAAATGTTTGGTCTGCTCAAGTGAGTGCAAGCACAAAGGCAAAGGAGTAGAGGAAGAAAGGATTGTGAAAGAAGGCTTAAAAATGTGAATGGAAAGCTTATTATAAAGAAACCAGAAGCCTATCATCAAAGCAAGCCAACATTTAGATGGAAAAATCAGAGAAGAAACATTGAGAGAAACTGAAAACTATGTGTTTACATCTGGAATGGACCCTATTGAAGATCAAGTCATCAAGTTCCTGTAATATAAATTGATTATTAAGACTAAAGATTAAAATTAATTCCCATGAAAAATAGAAATGGGGGGGAGGGCATGGGAGAGATGGCTCAGCGGTTAAGAGCACTGACTGCTCTTCCAAAGGTCCTGAGTTCAAATCCCAGCAACCACATGATGGTTCACAACCATCTGTAATGAGATCTGATGCCCTCTTCTAGGGTGTCTGAAGACAACTACAGTGTACTTACATATAATAAATAAATAAATCTTTTTTAAAAAGAAGAGAAGAGAAAAAAGAAAAGAAAAGAAAAAATAGAAACGGGAACTGAGCAAACTTGTATTTGGTCATGCATGATTTATGACAAGGATGCATTCTGGGAGATGTGCCTCTGCGGGGGGCTTCCAATCAAGCTCACATCAGAGCATGTGTCCACAGACGCAAATGGCATGACACCACTAGGTCATATCATCGCAAACCGCGTCCACTGTCCACATGGCTCAGGACCGCACAGAGTGTCATTGTATTGTGTATGACAGTATATTTTGAAGTGGAAATTTCTGGCTGTGTCATGGGATGTTTTGCTGAAGCAGACACGTGAGAAGACACACGATATTTGGAGAGAGCAGAAGTAGGACCAACGGACAGTGACGGGGCGCTTGCGTTGCTTGCTCTGCAAGGCTTCCTTGGTTTCTAGTGTTTGCTTCACTGAGAGGCACAGCAGAGAACTTCCGGCATTCCAGCTGGCTCTGGTTGCTCTTGCTGACTCACACCGATTGTCGTTCTGTGCCACTACTGCCGATTCGTGTTTGGTGACACTTTTGAACTGGACTGTTGGTATCCTGGCAACGAAGATTGGAATCGTCCCAAAGAACTACTAAACAGGTCCACATCCCCTTATCCTATTTACTATCATTTCTCTCCTATCTTTGGATGGTGGGCTAGAAGGAGGTGGGAAGGGGTCGAGACATTTGAGAACCCTTATTAAAGTAGGTTTTGAAAAACCGAAGCCTAATATCTAAAATACATAGAAGCAAAATACATAAAAAGAGGAACAGAAAAATGGATCAGTGGGTAAAGACACTTGCCACCAAATCAGGACAACCTGAATTCAATCCAGCCATAAATGCCAGATAAAAGCCTAAATAGTTTTAGGGATCGATTCCCAGGTAATCGTCATCTGTGTGAAGGTATAGTGTGAGCACAAAAGCAAAGGGATCTGAAGCTGCAGGGTCTTCCCTTCCGCGCCAGGAGCATCAGCTAAGCAAAAGCTCCAGGACCTGATCACAGTCCGGAGAGGCGATGAAGAGCAGACACTCTTGGATGAACGGTTTAAGTACAGATGATTTGTGACTGCTAACCGTTGCTTCCGAAACCACGATACTTGATGAGAACCAGTTTAGAAACAGGATTTTTGGTTCACTGATGAGTTTTTCCAAACGTTAGCAAACAGACGATTCCCGTAGTCTTATTTTAAGCCTTCTCAGAGCATAGCGAAAGACGGCTTCCCAGTTAATTTTAAAAAGCTTGCATAACTCTCAAACAGAAACTTAAGGTAAGTACAAAAAGCATAAAAAGGAAAACTAAAAATTAATACCACTTGTTATTTTAATCTATCACTCTAGCTAAAATAATAGCAATAGAATCCAGCAGTGTATTAAAAGAATAATATTCCATGACCAAATAAGGCTTGTTCCAGGAATGAAGCAGGACTCAATCTTCTTAAATCAATACACGTTAACACAGAAATAAGCCAAAACATATGAGTATCTCGAGGGAAGCTAGATGGGTTAAAAAAAAATTGAACAGTCATTTCTTACTTGTTTTAAACTGGAAATAAAAACATACTCCCCTAACCAAATCTGGAATATTTACCCTGGATCAAATTTGAATATTTAGTTTGGATCAAATTCCAAATTTACAGTAAGACAATAGATCAGTCTCTTTAAAATCAAACATAAGATACAATGATTAATTGTTACTTTTATTAATATATGGTCATTCTAAACTATGCAGTAAATTAAGGGGAATTATAGAAATCATGAAACAGCAATATGCAATTACATTATTTGAAAATTATGACCTTTTACCTACAAAGACAGCTTTAAAATAAACAGCTAATTAAGGAAAAAGGCAGGTAACTGCAAATCAGACTCCCAGATCACCATCCTCTATGCCATGAATACTGAGGTAGAAGAGATCTTTCTAAAAGAATGCCACAAATGCAACAAAGCAGTAAGATAACCTTTGAGATTCCAACCCATTAAAGCTGTCTGCCAGTGACAGAGAAGATGTATGGCTAGTACAAAAATAAGAGTGACCGAAGACCAGAAAGTGAAAAGAAATCAAAACAGCTGATAAGCTGCTAGCCCCACCCCTCTGCTGGTAGCCACACCCCTCTGCTGGTAGCTCCACCCCTCTGCTGCTAGCCACACCCCTCTGCGGCTAGTCTCACCCCCTCTGTAGTTGAGTCCAGAGATGTAGTAGAACCAATCTATGATTATCCCTAGTTAGCTTACAAATAAATGAGACCCACGCTATGATTATTTAATTTGGCTCTGACAGTTACTGGGGAGTAATCCCTAATCTACTTTTCTAACTGCTGACCTGGCTACTTCCCCAGCAGTATATCCCAAATACTTGTCGTTTCTCCTAGCCATACACTCATGGTGCATCTCCCCTCATAGTAACTTTCTCTCCTCTCCTCTTGTTTGTCCTCCTTCCTCCCTGTTCTTACCTCACTCCTCTCTCCTCCAATCCCAACCAGGTAACTCAAAATCCACCTACCTCTAATCCCTCCAATAATTGGCTGTAGTCAATTTCATTTAACCAATAGTTTTAAATCAAGGAAGAAGGTTTGCACAAGCTTTTGTTTCTGAATATATATATATATTATTGGTATATATTCATTGTCCTTAACGTTGACTTTCACAATGGCAGTTTTGTTTTTTAAGATTTGTTTTTGTTTTTGTTTTTAGTCATATACGTGTGTGTGTGTGTGTGTGTGTGCATATGTGCACATGAGTGTAGGTGCCCAATCTACAGAGGTATCAGATCCCTCTACAGCTGAAGTTCCAGGCAATTGTGAAGCTACTCATCACAATTTCTGCTGAGAAATATGTTATTATTCAGATCCATTTGCCTTTTTATTTGATTTGGTGCCCCGCCACCAATTTTCATCATACTTCCTTTTTTCCCACATAGTTGGTGCTTTAGCTATGATGTGACACCGAGGCTCTTCTCTGGTCTTGCATGTTTTGTATTTTAAAGGTTTCCTGGACCTGGATGGTCATTTCTTTACTTAGATATGATAAAGTGTCTTGAATTGTTTCTCTCTGCTTTTCATCCACAATTCTCCCTTTTCTATGCCCATGATTAACAGGGTTGGTCTTTTCATAGCATCTCATAGAGTTCATATGTTATATTCCAACTTTCTTATTGATTTATCTTTGTATTATCTGAACTTCTAACTCATCTGCTTTATCCTAAAGATCTGATGCTCTGCCCTCTACTTTACGTGTTCTATTAGTGATAGTTTCCACTGATATTTTTTGACTTACTGAACTTCTCATTTCCAGTATTTCAGCTTGATCTTTTGCAGTAAGTCTATTTATTAAATTCCATATTCCCATCTCGTATTGGCTTCTCTTCTTTCATTCAGCTGTCTGTGTTCTCTTTTAATTTATTCAGGAATTCGTGTTCTCCTTGATTTCTTTGAACATACTTACAAATATTCTTTCCAATTATTCGTCTGGGATTTCATATTCTTATTGGAGGCCATTACTGTGGGATTAGTCAGTTTTTGAGAAGTCATGTTGGCCTGGTCTTTCATGTTTCTTGTGTTTTTGCACTGGGACTTGCACAATTGGGATTAGCTGGGTGCTTGGATTTCCTTTCTTAATCACCCACATTTATTTCGTGGACATGTTTGCAATGTAGAAATGAGACTAAGTCATAATAGGATTAAGATGTTGTTTCTCTGATAGGTCAGGGGTGTAGTTCTGTAGTTAGACTTTCAAGTCACATGCTCAGAGTAGCAAGTTCAACCTTCAGGACTACTCAGAGAGTAGAGTACTATCTGGAGGAACAGTTACAACAAAGGAATAAGCCCTCTATGAAAACACAGTGATAATCATTTACACAACAGTCACCCCTTCAACTTCAGTAGTTTTAGGAAATAAAAGACCCAAATAGTACTGTGTGCACCAAGATATTAGTTATTGAGGATTCAAACAATAAGGAAATATGCAAAATAAAACTAACAATAACAATTAGGATATTAGAGAAAGAAATAGAGGAGCAAAAACATAAAGAGAGACAATATGAGGCATGGGGGTGGGGGAATGATACAACTGTAAAGTTAGAGGGGAATGAAGAAAAAGTAAAGGAATACAAGCCCAGACAGTCCCAGCTCTCGGGAGACCCCCTAACTCCAGGCCAGCCTGGGTTCTTTGGGCAAACCTATTCCAAAGCAGGATGGAATCAGGAAAAGAAAGAATGAGCACAGAGAGAAGAGAACTGGAGCACTAAAATTATGTTAGATGTCAAATAGCCTCTTGCCTGGGTGCTGGTTCCAGTCTCGTTTCTGAACATTCTTTTCACGGCCTCCCAAGATGCCAGCCAGGCTTAGCTCTGGGAGGTCTTTTTGTAGCAGATGCTGGTCTTGTCTCTAAATGCATGAATCACATTGTGAATATCAGTTACCTGCCCAGGTTGTCCTTTCCAAGGTCGGGTCACATGTTCAGAACTTTTGTCTGCATTGAGATATAAGGAAACAAATCAGTCTATTAATACTTTAGTGTTTCATTCAGGAATAGCTTTTTAAATTGTTGGGACAATCTATATATTTGGTATGTAAGTGGTTATAGCCTTTTTACATTTGGGAAAAATGAGAAAACATGAAAGACTGGAACTGACTCCACATCACAGCACACAATGAAGTCTGTGACCTTATAGATGCACGTTGACAGATATTAAAGACTTGGAGTCTTTCAGCAACACTAAAATTTCACCTAAAGTTTGTCTCATTTATCAGAACTTTTCAAGCATCTGGAGAGCTATGTCTGTTCAAGTCATTTGAAGTACTGGAAAGAAAATCAATCGTACTAGGATCATAAATACTGTTTTAATGATTGGAGGAATTTAATTAACTGAGGGGAAAGCAAAAATGACTGTTCAGAAATATATTTCAGTTCATCTTGTATTAATTAAACTCGAATCAGAGGAAAAATTGCAATTTTTGTTTGTATTTCTCTAATCTTGTGACTAGGTTTGTAATAAACTTAAAAGGTTAAGGAAAAGTCCAGTTTTCTATCCATACTCTTAATAAATGAATAAATGAATGGATAGATAGATAGATAGATAGATAGATAGATAGATAGATAGATAGATAGATAGATAGACAGACAGATAAAACTAACGTTAACATCTTTAAAAAACAGTCTTTGTAGGAGCTGGGGTGGTGGTTCAGTTGGTGATGTTCTTGCCATGCAAACAGGAGGACCTGAGTTCCACCCCTAGCCAGTCATAGGGTTGCATGCCTATAATCTTAGCACTAGGGAAGTATCGACAAGAGGATACCTGTGACCTGCTCATCTGCTGTTAAAACCAAAGTTGTAAACTCCAGATTCAGTGGAAAAACATTGTCTCAAAAAATATGGAGAGTGAATGTCAACCTCTGTCCTGTACATACATGCACACACACACACACACATTTTTTCACACACATGCACCTACACACACACACACACACACACACACACACGCACACATGCCCAATCACTTTTTGCACTGAAACTCCCTTGGAATAATAAAAAAAACTTCATGAATATTCTAAAAATGTGCTTATAATTCAAATTTCAGGTTTTTTATAACTAAAACCATAGGTGTCTTAGTTAGAGTTTCCATTGCTGTGAAGAGACACCATGACCAAGCCAACTCTTATAAAGGACAACATTTAGTTGGGGCTGGCTTACGGGTTCAGCAGTTCAGTCCATTATCATCATAGTGGGAAGCATGGCAGCATCCAGGCAAACATGGTGCTAGAGAAGCTGAGAGTTCTACCTCTTGTTCTGAAGACAAACAGGAAAAAGATTGGCTTCCAGGCAGCTAGAGGAGGGGTCTCAAAGACCACCCAACACTCTCAACAAGGCCACCCGTACTCCAACAAGGACACCTCCTAATAATGCCACTACTGGGCCAAGCATCTTCAAACCACCACACTAGGTCTCTGATGAAGGTTGAGAGGTACACTAACCTATGGGTATAAAGATCAAAACTTAGTGTAACCATCAAAGGTCATGTTGATGTCCAGACATGAGCTGCCTCCAAGGGCCACATCTGAGCGCATGGTCCTACTGCAGTTGGGAGTCATGTTTGAGGTCTGAACTGTCACCAGACACTGTCTGGAGGCCCATGCTCCATGCTCCTGCTGACTGAGAAGAGCAAGGAGGCCGCTTTTGCTGTGATATCAATGACCGAAGATGCATGGTGGAGGGGGAAGGCTTCAGTGACAATTGCTGTTTTCACCGAACTCCCTCCTCACCCCACAAAAACCAGCCTAGACAAGAAGCCACCAAAGAGAACTCTTAAGAAGTGTTACGGGAATGCTGAAGAGTAGTTCTCCACAACTGGTGGCCTCTGGTAGGGGCGGGACTTGGCTCTACTCAAGGGGCAGGCCACTGAGAGATTGACCACACTCTGGTGATATGGATGACACAAATTGGACTTTTTTTATTCTTACTTTTATTTTTATTATAATTTTGTTTGGGGGAGGGAGGAGGTCACAAGGGCGCAGCACAGTCATGGAAGGGCTAGGAAGTGTTTATGATCAGGATGTATGATGTGTAATCCTTAGAGAATCAATAAAAACAGCTAATTCTTAAAAAACAGGGGCAGATCAACATAAGAGGAAAACTATGAAATGTCCAATATAGTCCTATCAGCCATGTAGATTCTTCTAACATATTAGAATCCTCTTCTACCATTTCATGAGTTCTCAGAGAAGATGTTGATAACCTCAGCATAATAGATGGGCCAAGGAGAAGTTAAGCAAGGAAGGCATGGATCTTATTTGCATCAATGTAGAATGTTCATCAATATGGACCAACCATCAGCCCTCCAACGTTTACAGTAAAAAAAAAAATCTTTAAAGGTGGGGAGTCAGAACTTAGGGGGTAGAGTAATAATACTTGCTTATTTAGTAGGGTTTCTATTGCTAAAATACTATGACCAGCAGCCAACATGCTGGCAAACATCTTTAATCCCAGCACTCAGGAGACAGAGGCAAGCAGAGCTCTGTGAGTTCAAGACCAGTCTGCTCTACATAGTGAGTTCCAGGACATCCAGGACTACATAGACAGATCCAGTCTCAAATAGATAGATGATAGATGATAGACAGATAGATAGATATAAATAACATTATGACCAAAAGCAGCTTGGGGAGGAAGGGTAAGTTTATTTCTTCTCATACTTGCACAACACAGTCCACCATCCAAGAAAGAGTAGGAACTGAAGGCAGGAACCTGGAGATAGGAACTGACATAAAAGCCACAGAGGAGTGCTGCTTACTGGCTTACTAGGCCTGCTTTCTTATACCATCAGGACCATTCGCACAGGGATGGCAACCCACAGTGGGCTGGGACCTCTAATGCAAATCATTAATCAAAAAAATGCACTTACAGACGTGATCACATGCTAAGCTGGTAGGGGCATTTTCTCAATTGGGGTTTCTCCTCCCAGTGACTCTTAGCTTGTGTCAAGTTGAAAAAAAATAAAAACAAAACAAAATAAAAACAAAACAAACCTCTATGTACTTGTGTAAAGACCCATCTATTGGGGAATGAATAGCCTCTCAGAGACCTCATCCCTGAATAAAAACTGATTCTCTGGACCCCAGGAGCCATTTATTACAAATAGATCAGATAGAATTTCATGAACTCCTCCCCTATCCATTTAGGTTTTTGTCTGGCTTGATGTTGTACAGTTCTTGTATGCAGTTAAACTGGTTTGTGTTCATGTGTGCAATATTTCTGTCATGTCTTGCCATGCCCACTTTTCCATGATGGTCCCTGAACCATGAGATTTCACGTAGATTTCCCATTTACCCACGAGAACGCTCAAATGTGTTATTCTCTTGCATGTTAACGAGTTGTGAGTCTATTAGTTACCGTCTACTACAGAAAGAAGCTGCTCTGTTAAGGTTTGAGAGGTACACTAATCTATAGAAACAATGATAAGAACTTAGGGCAGAGGTTCTCAACCTGTGGGTCATGAACCCTTTGGGGGGCAGGTATCAGATATCCTGCATATCAGATGTTTATATTGCTATTCATAATAGTAGCAAAATTACAGTTAGATAACTATAAAACAATTTTGTGGTTGGGGTCCACCACAACATGAGGAACTATATATTAAAGGGCCACAGCATTAGGAAGGTTGAGAACCACAGACTTAGAAGGTAGAGCAATACTATGTCCATTTATCAGAATAATAATGATAGGTTTTTTTCATATGGCCATAGCCAACCATGGATTTGGGGCTCGGTTAACAGTACTAGACATGAGCTCCCTCTTGTGGCATGGGCTTTAAAGCAGAAGGTGGGTGGTTACTTCCATAGCATCTGTGACACTATTGCCCCAGTGGTTGTACCTTCCCAAACCAGTCACTGTTGTGGTACATGGGTTCACAGCAGGGTAAGTCTACTCATTAATTTTCTCCCCCGAGTTGTACACATACAACCTTGCAGCATTGTAAAAGCTAGCCAATAGGAATGAAACTACCGGGTCTGTACCAGATTGATTTCTCCATGTTCTGAGTCAATAATGTGGTGTCTTCAGCAACAAGGTTTGAACATCAAGTTCTGAAGGGTAAGCGAGATCCATGTAGCCGATAACATTTAAATCCCATTATTATAGTGTCTATGTGATTTAAACATTAAAATAAGTCCTTTTTTTCCTAAGGCTGTAAAGAAAAATAAAATAATGACATTTCAAGAAAATAGATAGAACTGGAAATCATTATGTTAAGTGAAATATGTCAGACTCAAAGCCAAACCTGCATGTTTTCCCTCAGATGCAGAACCTAAACTGAAATTTTATATGCATATATATATTCGGGTTTTCATATGCGTACTAACACCGCTTTTATTTAATTCTAGGAATTCTAAAATTTCCTCCTTGATTTCTTCGGCGCCTTCTGTTTCTTCAGAAGTGTGCTATTTGTTTGCAGCTTTTGTAGTTCTATTGTTTCTATGGCTGTTACTTTCAAGTTTTGTTCTATGGTTTAATTTTTTTAAAAAAAGGGTTCATTCCATTTTTAAAAAACTCCTTAAGACTTGCTTTGTGGCCTATAAATATGATCGATTTTAGAAAAAACTCCATGTGCCACTGTGAATAATCTCTATTCCCCCTCTGTTGGATGGGATATTCTTTAGAAATATTGGAGCCTTTTGATCTATGGGGTAATTTCACTCCAAGGAGTCTTTGCTGAGATTTAGTTTGGATGACTTACCTAAAGATGATCATGGAGTATTAAAGTCTCGCCGTTGTCCTGTCAGAGTCTTCCTGACCTGTCACGCTTGCTTAGTGCATTTCATGACATTGAGAACTCGAACAGTCGTTGCCTAGATGTTCACAACTGCTTTACCTCTTGAAGAATCAGTCCCGTTATTAACATGTGACCATTACCTTCTTCACGTCCTCTGTAGTTTGAGGTTAAAGTGCCTGCGGGCTTGTGGCTTTTGGTTCTCATTCAGGAGGCTGCTAAATGTACTGCTGTGTTCAGTTTGACTTCTTTTCCTTGCCCCTCCCCCCCTTTCCCTGCCATTTTCAAGTATCCTGCCACTGCCTTTGAGATCCAGGAAGATCTTTCTCTCTTCATCGCCTCATGTTCTTCTCTTATTCTGACTCATTTCTTATGCTGCATCTTTCCCCATCACTGCTCCTACATCTTTGTATTCAAGACATGCCATTGCAATGTTTGACTCAATGATTCCGCCTTAACCAAACAGAGCCTGACCAAGCAGTGACTCTGGATGACACACCCAGGCCACCTTTATCTGAGGGAGACACAGAGCTGTAGACACTCTTTCACAGTTCATTCTAAACAATACACCCGCTGAGGGTTTAGGACAAATCTGGGTTTGGTTCGCCCTCTAGTGTTGAAACGGTGACAACAAACAAAAGTGTCCTCAGGGCAAATCCAGTCTTAGGGTGACAGCTAGTGCTGAAATTGTAGGGGTGACTACAGTGTGGGAGAAAATAATCAGCCTGCTTAGAATTTCTGGAAAAGTAAGCACAGACTGCAATAAATGCGTGATTTTAATGCACAGATTACGTTGCACACCAAGCAACATCAAGAACTTCCAGTAAAGAGAGATTATTAGGAATTGGTAAAGAAGCTACAGGAAGGGGAAGAGAAAGGAAAAAAGGCAATAGAAAACAGATATAATCAATGCCTGCTTTCATGCATTGAAAGGTCAGTGAATCCCATTTCTGTGTACTAGAAATATGTGTTAATTTAACTTTTTCCAAGGCTGGGGGAAGGGTAAAAAAAGACCTTTTGATGAACCATGGCCTCATCTAAGAATGAAAATGAGGTACAGAAAGCAGTCATAACCCACAGAGATAAAGCCCAAAATGTAGATTTAGAGCAACTGTGCAGTGGTTCGAATGAGATATGTCCCCCACAGGCTGAATGTTTGAACACGTGGTCTCCAGTTGGTGGCGTTGTTTGGTTAGGTTTGGAAGTGCGGCTTGCTGGAAGGAGACCATCAAAGGAAAGGGAAGGCCTTGAGGGTAGAGAGCTCCACCATACTCTCAGTTTGCTCTCTCTGCTTCCTGCTTATGTTTGAAGATATGAGCTCAGCTTCCTGCTGTTGCTATCCTGTCTGCTACTTGCTACCATAACTTCTGCCATGACTGACTCTTATCCCTCTGGAACCATGAGTCCAAATAAAATCTTTCTAATAGTTTCTTTGCGCATGGTGTTTTATCACAGCAACCGAAAGGGTAACACATAAAAACTATTAAGGAAGCCAAACAAGTTTCAAGAGAACACACACACACCCTCAATACTCTAATAGAGAAACTTAGTAAAGAAATAGTAGTCATTCTTTTTAAATTAAAAATCTTTGAACTGGAAGTACATTAAGTAAAATAACAAATGTTGAAAAAAAACACCAATATTAAATATATCAAAGAAAAAAATGGGTAAGGCTGAATTCAGACTTATTAAAGAAAAGAGGGAAGAAAAATGAAGAAATTGTGAGAAGGTTGGGATCACATTAAAGGCAAAAAGAAAAATATGGATTATTGTGGTTCAGTCTTCTGGAAGCCAAAGAAAGCTTATTCAAATAGGTAATGGCAGAAAATTTCCCAAACAAAGGAAGATACAAATATTCAAATATAGTAACCTTACTTAGTGAATGTAGTCCACCCCCAAGACATTGTAATAAAGCTTTCAAAGGTCAAAGACCAAGAGATAATCCTCAAAGCACAGAGAGAAAGGAAGTGGACAGACTGCAGAATCCTCATGTTGTCTCTCACCAGGAGAGAGTGGTGGGAGGGTTTCCTAGTACTAACAAAAGCACTCACCAGCCAGAATGCTGTACCCAGCCAAAGCTGTCCTTCAGAAATGAAGGAAGGATGAAGAATATCTCTCCCTCAGCCCTGCCCCATAGAAAGGCTGAAGTCCTTCAAACAGATAAAAATGTTAGTGAACAGAATACCAGAAGGCATAAAAATAATGAGAAAGGACAACAGCTAAAATTCATATTTTTCTGTTATTACAAAGTGATATATAAGCCATTCATACTTTAGTCGTATGAAGATTAGAAATAAATATAATAGATTAGTTATGCCTAATATATTCAAAAACGGGTAAGACAGAGATGTAACATGGATACCAAATATTCAGAATGTGTCCTGAAACTTCGAAACTCAGAGGAAAACACTTCAAGATACAGGCATAGAGAATGTCTTTCTGAATTTGGCTCCAAATGCTCAGGAAATAACAGGAAATGACTAAGAATTGCATCAAATTAGAAAGCTTCTGAACGGCGAAGGAAACAATTAGCAGAGTGAAGTGGTGGGCTACAGAACAGGAGGAAATGTTTGCTAAATATTTATATGACATGGAAATAATATCCGTAAAGTATTTTCAAAATTGGAAAATTAAGCAACAAAAGAAAAATAATCTAATCAATAAATGGGCAACTTCAATAGATACTTTTTTCAAAGTAAAAGTTTTTAAAAAATGGCCAATAAATAATAAATTAAAAATGTTAAACGCTTTTAGCCAATGGGAAAATACAAATCAAAACTACACTGAGATTTCATCTCACCCCAGTCAGAAAAACAAAACATAACAAACAAAAAAAACCGAAACCAAACAAATGTTGGCAAGGGGAAAAAGAACTCTTACACCGTGCTGACAGAAATATAAATCAACGCATCCACTCGGAAATCAGTAAGGAAGCCCTTTATGAATTTCATGGCCATAGATCATGAACACATCAGGAGGACTCCAAGCACACGTTAAAGATTTTTGCATATCTACATTTATCACACACTATCCTTAGTAGTGAAGTCACGGACTAAGCTTTGGTGCCTAGCAGCAGAGCATCAGAGGTGCGTCATGTGAGAATGAGCAATGCAGTATCCCGTCATAAAGAAGAAAGAAACCATGTCACCTGCAGGAAAACAGATGGGGCTGGAAATCATCCTGCTAAATGAGACAACCTAGAGTCAGATAGACGAGACAAGGGCCACAACTCTCCTCTCATGTGTGAAATATGGAAGGGGGAAAGACCATGAGAGCAGGAAGGAGACTATTAGTGACAAGAAAAGCTCAAGGGGCTTCGGAGAAGGTCCAAGACCCATGGAGGACAGATCAAACACACCTGTACATCCCATCACCCCAATGTCCCTTCCTGTTAGAAGTCATCAGAAGTTCGGAAGGCCATATCTAGGTGCTAGGTCAAAAGCAACAAGAACAAATGGTCCAACTGCTCTCAGCATCCCTGTGGTTCTTGGTGTAGGGTGGAGGACTTGTGAACTTCCCCCTACCCCATCCTCTTTGGCGTGTCTGTTGTGGCTATCCTTGTTCAGCTTATATTGAAGCTGTCATGTGGAGACTTTATGGGTGTAGCTTCTGACATTAAACACAGTCTCACAGTCTCCCGATCCCCTGGTGCATACACTCTTCTGGCCCCTTCTTCTGCCATAATCTCCAAGACTTAGGTGCAGGAGTTGTTTCATAGATGTATTTATTGGGACTGGGGCTCCACATCTATGAAATTTGATTGGTGGTGGTTTTCTGTGATGATGGTCATCTGTTCCCAAAGTCTTCTTGACAAGAGGAGTAGATGTGTTGATAGACAACAGACAAGTGCCAAACTTATCTGGTGTGTACAAGAACAAATGTTTAGGATGTACTTCGAGATTAGAGGGCACTTGAGAAAAGCAGTAGTTGTAGGTTCTCCTGCAAGACCCATGACTTCCCCAGTCTTGGGTGTTGGCTAAGTTTCCAGTTCCAGGAATGGTTTCTATCTTGTTGAGTAGGTCTTCCCTGCTTTGGAAGCTTGCATGGCGCTTTCTGTACCATGAGAGCTAGTTGTCAAGCAGGAGACATTCAGGTCCATTCCAGCCCAGGGGCCTCTGAACCCTGTGTCTGAAGTACAGGTTACCTTCAGCAATAGGGGCTTACCTTCCACCTCTAGAGGGCAATCAAGGCCAATGACAAGAGCCTGTGATCTTTTAGGAGTCTCTTGGACAACTCTGATCAATCCTCAAAAGAGGCTTTCTTATGCTTGGTGCTGTGAGTTTTGTTAGATGATCTTTGACTCTTGGAAGGATCATTGCCAGCCCAGATGAGAAAATTTCAGTTAAACTATGTATGTTTATTTATACACAGGCAGGGATATTATATTGTGGTTCCTTATGACCTTTTCAGACAGTCTGTTATTTTCCCTCTTCCCTCCTTCTTCTGTATTTACCTCCATCCACGCCCTCATGAGAGTCCTCCTATTTTCCCATTTCCTCGACCAGATCATCTGGACCCTGCTGATCTCCTCCCTGTTACTACCCCCACCCTACCCCCCAACCACAGTAAAGGCCCCCTGTTACTTTCCTGGTTTCTGCAGTCTCTCCAGAATATGTGCTCACATCTGGAGATTTGGAGTGAGGGACCTCTGATGAGGGAGAGACCGCAGCACTGTCTGGGTCTGGGTTATCTCACTCAAGATAATCATTCCTATTTCCATCCATGTACTTGCAAGGTTCATGACTTCATTTTACAGATGAATAGCATTCCATAGTGTGTGTGTGTGTGTGTGTGTGTGTGTGTGTGTGTGTTAGCATTCTGTCTAAACTCCATCCCCACAGTTACCTGACAACAGCCAGGTATGCTCCTCCCCACAGTTACCTGGCAACAGCCAGGAATGCCTGACCCACTATAAAAGGGACTGCTTGCCCCCTCCTCCCTCTCTTATTCTTGCTTCCTGCTTGATTCTCTCTTGCCCTCTTAGGCTCTTCCCTTCCCCTTTCCCTCCCCCTTATCTCCATGTGGTCATGGCCTACCTCTACTTCTCTACTCTCTCCCTCTCTCTGCCTCTACTACCCTCTTAACTCCCTCCCCATGCCCTGAATAAACTCTATTCTATACTATACTATACCGTCATGTGGCTGGTCCGTCATTGGGAAGGGATGCCTTGGCATGGGCCTGCTGAGACACCCCCTTCCCCCATACCTCACCACACCCCCATAGAATATATTCTTATATATCTTTATCTTTTTATAAACACATCAGTGTGTTTTACCCACATTTTCATTATCCATTTGTCAGTGGAAAGACATTTAGGATATTTCTATTTCCTGGCCATTGTGACAAGAACAGCAATGACTATGACTGAGCAAGTAGTGTCTGTGGAGTAGGGTATCCTTTGGATAAGCAAAGGATTGGTATATTGTGTCATACGGTAGATTTGGTTTTAGTTTTTTGAGAATTCTCCACACTGATTTCCAGAGTGGCTGCACCAGTGTGCAATCTTACACTAATGGTGAAAGGCTGTTCCCTTTTCCCCTTGACAACATTTATTGTCAACTGTTTTGTTGATCTTAGCCACTCTGACTAGGATAAGATAAATCCTTAATGTTATCCTGATTTGCAGTTCCCTAATTGCTAGGGACAATGAACAATTTGAGATATTTCTTAGCCATTTTTTTTTCTTGTTTTAAGAACTCTCAAGTTCCAGGTCCCATTTTTTTTTCAAGTGAGTCATTTGCTTTTTTGACCCTGTTATTATGTAATTTTTAATATTCTGGATACTAATCCTCATCAGATATATAGTTGGCAAAGAGTCTCTCCTGTTCTGTGGAATTCCTCTTCGCTGAGTTGTTTCTTTAGCTGTGCAGAAGTTTTAGTTTTATAAAGTCCCACTTGTCAATTGTTGACCTGAACTCTTTCCCTTCCTGAGGCTCCTTTGTTCTCTCTGGTCCCTTGGTCTCTGACTCCATCACGCCTGGATATTCTTGCTTGTGTTTCTAATTTCCAGTAACAATGACATAGACAGACTAAGAAAAAGAAAAGCTGAGTGACCCCACTTTCAGAGTTCCTTTAAGCTTCTAGTTTTATGGTTGTGTGTTTAATCTTCTCTAGGTTGGTTATAGGTACTTATATGTTTAAAGGGATTGGGGGGAGAAACATTTAAATGAAGAATACTTGTTGATTTTTTTTTCAGCTTGACTTCTCCCATCTGCAAGCACACACAAATTGGTTATGGGCATACACCTTCAAGCAGTGGTCACCCCAAATCCAAACATTGATATCCAGAAATGTCGAGTCATTGGTAAAAGCAGGTACTTCTATCAGATTGATGCTGATTAATCATGAATGCAAACTGCCGTGCACCCATGATCTTATTAATTTACAGACATCAGAGTGTGACTAACACTTAAAAATTAAACAACCTGTTTTTTATAGGACACACACATATGTATGTATGTAAGTATGTATGTATGGATGGATGGATAGATATATGGATGGATGCATATAGGTTTACTGTCTATCTCTTGACAGGACCTATCAGGCCCAGAAGATAAGACTCATTTGGACAACTTTATGTAGATTAAAAGGATGACAGATGCTTTGGATCCAGTCAGTTTTCACTGGACTCAACAATTAGTTTCCTACCCCCAAATAAAACCCTGGGTTAAATTTTATTTTTCAAAAATGTCTTTTGTATATGAATGGGAATGGTAAATTACCATATGCTGTTTAAGTTCACTGGAAAGCTGGCTCTAGAGATGGGACTTGACCTGCCTACTTCAGACCCAAGCATTTTTATCTCAAAACTTCCCCAGAGGTGATATTATATTATAGCATATATGTAACTTAGATTCAACTTTCTTCTATTAAGATGATGTTCCATAGTATCTTCTAAGCTAAACAACTGCTGTACTTACACCTTTAATTATTCCTGCCTACAATGATAACATCTGGACTTGTTAAATGTTAATATTCCTTCACAGAAGGAGAAGATGGACAGGGACACCCCAGATAGTTATATGCAATTAGGCCTTAATTCCACAAGTCTGGAAAAGACTAAGAAAGAGGGGAAGGGCTCTATCTACACAGCTATGAGGAGTTGTTATACATAGTGGATGAGAATTCCAATGAAAGTAGGTATTGCTTAAGGTGCCCCCTTAGGAAAATTTCTTATAACATGTAGTAAATTTATTTAGTTACATTTCATACTAATAAAATTGTCCTAATTTTGTTTAAAAAAGAAAAGATTTCTACATAAAGATTGAGAAAGATAGATGTTTTCAGAACCTAGGAAGAAAACAAGAGGAAATACCCCAAATGATTCCTAATAGAAATTAAAAGACAATGATAATATGGCTTGACATTCAAAACTACCATTACAGGGTTGATATGGAAAGATATTCAGTTCTGAGGACTTTTGTTCTGATAATTCTTGTTTATAAGAATGTTCCTCATTCAAAACCATCAATATCTCTAAAGCTCTTGCTGTGATATGAATTTACTCCTGGTCTGTAAGACCACAGGAAAATATAAAATGTTAGAAAGGAGAAAAATAGGTTTCACATTTAATAAAAATAGTCAAAATATTTTAGATAAGGATAAGTCATGTGTATATATGTATGCATATGTATGTGTAAGACATGTTCTGTCCTACAAATATAACAATAGAAAAAGTCATAGAAACTTAAAGCCAAGTCACAGATGACTTGAATAAGTTATGTAAGGGTGGCTTGAATGAGAACAGCCCACATATATTTGAATGCTTAGTCACCCAGGAGTGTAACTGTTTGAAAGGATTAGAAGGACTAGGAGACATGGCCTTGTTGGAGTAGGTGTTGTCACTGGAGGTGGGCTTTGAGGTTTCAAAAGCCTATGCCAGGCTCAGTGGCTCTCTCTTCCAACTGCTTGTGGATCCAGATGTAAAGTTCTCATCTAATGCTCTACCTCCTGCCTGCATGCTGACCTACCCCCTGCCATGATGATAATGGACTAGTACTCTGAAACTGTAAGCCTCCAATTACAATGCTTCCTTTTGTAAGAGTTGCCATGGTCATGGTGTCTCTTCACAACAATAGAACAGTGACCAAGACAGTAAGGTTTGTAAAGAATAGAACTAGAGGATTGTGGTGGTTGGAATATGTTTGGCCCTGAGAGTGGCACTATTAGGAGGTATGGCCTTTTTGGAGTAGGTATGACCTTGTTGGAGGAAGTGTGTCACTGTGGGAATGAGAAATAAGACCCTCTTCCTAACCACCTGGGAGCCAGTCTTCTCCTAGCAGCCTTCAGATGAAGATGTAGAACTCTTAGCTCCCCCTGCACCATGCCTGCCTGGATGCTGCCATGCTTCTGCCTTTATGATGATGGACTGAACCTCTAAACCTGCAAGCCAGTCCCAATTAAATGTCATCCTTATAAGAGTTGCCTTGGTCATGATGTCTGTTCACAGCAGTAAAACCCTAACTAAGACAAGGATGATAATTTAATGATTAGAGCTTATTATATCCGTAAGGTTGTAATTTATTCATGTTAGAAAATCCTGACTTTAATTGTATGCTAATTACATACATCTTTGTTAACTTTGTTAAACTTTAGCCACTTGAGGACACTCAGTCACAATGGCTATGATAGTGATTAATTGTCCACATTTTTAGTCTTGTGAAAATCACCTTATGAGAAGCAATTTTACTATTCTCCTTGGTAATTATATTTTATGATGAAAGTGAGATTACTTGATATAAAAGATAATGTCAAATATTGCCATTCCCGGGAATCTCACCTTAATTATGAGGATTCCAAAATAAAGAAAATGCCAGTTTTGAAAAAGGAATTAAATACTAAGATGAAAATGACCAACCTTTCAGCTTCTGGATATAATAAAAATTGAAATAACTCCCAATAACTGCTGAAACGGTTTTGCTATAACAGCTAATAACAAAGTATAAATAATTAATGAAAAAAAACAAGAACTTAATGTCTGATCTATTAAACTGTTTTGGGTTTTTTATGAAGGTGAATTATGAAAGAATTGGGGAAATGAGGGTTCTATTTTCTCCACAGGTTATCTTTAGGTTTTGAGGTTTATTTTGGTACTAAAAATAACTTATATTTAAAAAATGCTATTTCTTAAGTTTCAAAATCTTAACAAAGAAAATGTCTATTTTATTATGAGCCATTAAGAGTATATAAGATTATGAGTTCACGATCAGTCATCTTACAAGTGATTAAAATGTCTTTAATAAACTAGAACTATGTTTGTAGTCATGCTAAATACCATTTTACTTTATTTACAGAGGTAAGATTGGAGGAAGAGGCCAACTTATATCTCCTATCATATAATCTTCTATATATGTTGTCAATACATCAAAGTTAAGCCTAAAGCAGGTAGATCAGAACAATTTGAAAATAAACTTAAAGTTTGCTAGTCTGGAATAATATTTAGAATCAAGAGTATTTTAGTAATAGAAACTATAAAAGTAAGACCTGGTTATAGAGAATTGAACACTTAAATAAAACAGGTTAAATTTATAATATATGCATACTATAAGAGCAATTGGTTGGTACACCTTCATATCAGGGCATGTTCAGGTTCAACAGTGCCCTTTCCCTTGGATGAGGACACAGACCCCATCAGAGTAAACTGCATGCTAACCTCAGTGCAAGAAAAGGATGCATGGGAAATAAGACTTACCAGAGTCTGCTGCTCCTGTTCCCAGGAGCTAGACCTGGGTGCAGTCTAGTCCAGTGAAACGTCCTCCTTACCTACAGGGAAGATGAATTGCTTCTCCTGTCTCACATGACAGGGGAATGGACTCTCTTGCACAGAGAAGGAGCTTGGATTCTATACCCACATCCTAAATATCTCAAGCAATGGAGAGGCAAATAACACTTACTCCATACTCAGTATCTCCAGAACTGACATATGATGTTTCTGTAAACAGAAAAGCCTTGTACCTAAGTCTATTGACTGGTATGGGACCTGCATGCAAGTTCAGGTGGCCATACGTTTATCCTGGTATTAAGTTCTCCTTCTTCCAGCAGTCTAGCTAAGTCTACAGAGAGTTCCACTTAAAGAAGCTCTGACCATTCATCATAGCTGGCTGAATTGTGGACACTCAGACATTCAGACATGGAGCTGTAGGTATCATTCTGTGGGTTCACCACAGCTGGGTAAAAAAGACAGCACCACCTGAACAAAAAGATGGACTTAAAAAGCCCACCCAGTCTAGTTCCTCCACTTCATCTTCCAGAGACTCCTTAGCCTTGCTCCAACCACACCTGGAAGTCGGTTGGTCAATGAAAGTTTAAGGAACTCCAGGGCCCTGTTTCCACTGAAATCCTGGAAGCCAATGAATTTACACATGGCAGAAGCTTACGGAATTCAACAACAGATACCTGGAGATGAAGATTTTGATGTTGTCTTCTTCCCTTTGGACTCATGGTACTACCAACTTTAATGTTTTCCGTAGTTACCATGGCCCTTCAGGATAGGAGCTTGGGGGGTGGATTTATTTGATTTCCTTAGTAATTTAAGTCTGGTTATCAGCATGTCTTTATAAATGTATGAATATCCTCTTAGAAATAAAATAGGGCCTTAGAGCTCTGCTCCAAAAAAATGTGATGATATATCTGGGACAATATACTGGAAAGAGGACTGCCCCCCCCACAGAAACACACACATAAGAGCTGTCCAAAATATATTAGACACATGAAGATCAGAATGAGTTCAGAATCTCTTATATATCTAGATATATGGGGTTTTCCCACTGAAAAGTGTAACATTTCTCCTCTCCCTTGAGAGGAGACCACCGCCCATATCTGGCCCAGACAGCAAGTCCTATTTCCTAAAGGCAAAACTGTCTTAACTAGAAACCTGCACATTTCAGTTTCTGTAAAACCTGTTCAGTTTGGGAAAGTGATCTGTTTGGGTTGGAGATAAAAAGATCACCCTAAAGTGGTCACCAGATTAAGACAATGCCTAACTCTATACAAACCAAAACTTATTTCTGATTGAGGCTGGGCCTCTTTAAGCAATAGTCAGAGGCTACTGCTATGTGATAATTAAAGAAGCACCGTGTTTCCCTGATGCATGTGTTTCCCTAATTAATTATCCCTTAATTATCTGAATAATTAAGGATAGGTCATTGATAAGGAGCCCTGCCTGCATCAAGGAAACAGGCTCTGAATGTTTACTTCCTTTCCATTCTTTCCAGGGATTTTGTGCTGGTTGCTGATATTGAATAGATAAAATAAAAGACCTATCAGGAAGGGTGGTCTTAAACGCAACTAGAGCTCACACAGGTTTATCTTTTAATCACTCAGTGTGGTAACTTCTGAATATTACATGTTATCTTAGACACACATATGTGGATGATAGTTAAAAGGCAGGGGAAAGTACATGAAATTGCCTGTGTGTTGAGACTGGGCCTCAACTCTCCCAATGAGAAATTCTCAATACTCAGAGATTAAAAAAAAAGGGGGGGGGTTGATCTTTCATGAGATCTTAAGCAGGGTGTGCGTGTGTGTGTGTGTGTGTGTGTGTGTGTGTGTGTGTGTGTGTGTGTGTGTCCCCTAGTGTCCACGGATACTGGAAGAGGGCACCAGATTCCCTGAAGCTAGATTTAAAGCCAGTTGTAAGCAGTCTATAACTGAGAACCCAGTTTATATCCTCTGCAAGAGCAGTGAGTGACCTTAACAGCTGAGCCATCTCTCCAGTTAACTCTTTACACAGCTGTTTTTTATGTTTCTTTGAAGACAGGAAGCTGATTTCTGGCAGTTTGGGTCACAAGGACCATATATGGCTGAGAAGAAAATAGAATGGGATCAAGACCATCAGGGCTAGCCACCATTAAGTGAAACACACACTAAATATCCTGTGTAAATCTACATTCTAATATTCTATTGACCAAGATAAGCCTGAAGTCATCAAGCAAAGGATTCAATTATACCAGCCTGCAAGATATACCCATTGGTACAATAGTGGCATGGATATTATTTGGTTAACCAACTGCTTTCTGCTTAGATTTGAAGCCCTCTCCATAGGAGGGAATTCATGCCCCCTAAAATCTGGTCAAGAACCCATGGCTGATATGATTATAGGCCCTAGAGCAGAACCTACTAGTATGGTCTTGCTAAAAGGACAGAGAATCAAACTGCCTTCTAAATAATATGGTTAGGCCCATAGACTGGTGTCATTTTCAGTTTTCATCAGAGAAGCTCTCTCTCCCCTTTCCAAAATGGGTGGCAGTTAATGTAGATCCACAGCTTGCCAAGGCATGGTGAACAGATGAGTTTGGGATGTTGGCGCCCAAGGGTAGATCTCTATCATCCCTCCAAGGTGCAGAGAACATAGGAAAAGAGGAGGCATAGGAGTGTAGGACTGTAAGCAAGGCACCGATTAAATACTTTCTTTTCTAAGGGTTGTCTTGGTCCTGATGTCTCTTCACAGCAATAGAGACCCTAACTAAGAAACTGAGTGAGGGAGTTAGTTATGCATCCGATTCCTTACTGACAGACCAAGATGGTTAAAGGATGCTAGGGAAGGAGTTTTTTCCCAATGTTCCAGTAAAAAACCTGCCTCTCACACTCATGCCTATAACTATAAATAAACTGTGAAAAAAAATTTTAAAGCCACCAAAGTAAAGTGGGGGTGTTTGGAGATAGGTTTCAAGCAGAAGGGGGGCACTGTAAGAAAATAATGAGTAGTAAAAATAAATCAATATATGTGTGCAGGAAATTGTCAAAGAATTTTAAAAATCACATTATTTCAACCAGTTAATTTTTCAATGGCAGTTGACACTGGGGAGCCATGCGGGTAACCTCACAGGTGAGGGCTAGGTGTGGTTGGGGTGGTGTTCTTTGTGGCTTAGGACATGCTGAGAGTATCTCTAGGGTAGAGCTGCTGGAGTTCTCCCTTTCTCTGGTTGACCTTAGTTAGGGTTTTCATTCCTGTGAAGAGACACCATAACCAAGGCAACTCTTATAAAACAACATTTAATTGGGGCTGGCTTACAGGTTCAGAGGTTCAGTCCATTATCATCAAGGTGGGAGTATGGCAGCATCCAGGCAGGCATGAGACTGGAGGAGCCAAGAGTTTTACATCTTCATTGAAAAACTAGAAGCAGACTGTTTTCAGGCAGCTAGAAGGAGGGTCTCAAAGTCCACACCCACAGTGACACAGTTCCTCTAACAAGGCTACACCTCCTAATAGTGCCACTCCCCCAGCCAAGCATATTCAAGCCACCATACTGGTGTATATTAAACCAGGTTGCACCTGCCAAGGTCCAGTGGAGGTCATTTAATGGGGGCTTTAAGACAATGTATGCTAAAACTTTGGCAGTTGGCTATAGTTTTGAATGTGGCAGGCATCCAGGAGGTGAGAGTCCTACTCCTTTTGATCTATTAAGAACTGTAGCGTGTCTCAGTGTATAAAAAATTAGGAGAGAATGGCTTAATTGGAGTGTGTGCCCAATGCCTCTGATCTATGATCATCATCTTCTGCTTCTCCTTCTATTCCTTCTCTTCCTCCTTCTTCTTTAGTAATCCTTTCTAGAACATTTCTCTATACTAGCAGTGACTCAGGTCCACAAGGGCTGGCCATTAAATGGAATCTGTAAACTGATAAAATTTTATAACTATGCGAATGGTATTTTTTAAAAAGTAATAAGTGTTCAAAACTCAGCACTTGCTAATTATTTGCCTATTTTGTTGCATCTTATATCTACGTTGCAAAAAAATGTAATTTAATGGTACACTGCCACACACCCATTTTAATCCTTTTTGTATTGCTGTGGGAGAACACCTCAGATTGTATATATTTTAATGAGCAGAAACGTATTGATTAGTGGATCTGGAGACTGAGAAATTCAAATCAGGGCTTTGCATCTACTGAGAGTCTTTTTGGTTTACCAAAGCACGGCAGCTGAGATAGAAGAGAGAGCCAAATCTATCCTTGCATAAAGACCTCACTGCTCTCATGACAATAAGCCCATTCCTAAAATATCAGCATGCCTCACCTCAGTGTCTCTAGAACCAACTTCCAGTAGCCCTGCATCAGGGATCAAGGTCCCATGCTATGAATTTTGATAAAACAATTTAAACCAGCATCTCTCTCCTGTTTCCCCAAATTTATGATCTTTTAACATGAAAAACACATTCATTCAACCTCAAGAACACACAAAACTTAAGTCAGTTCAGCACTAACCCAAAAAGTTCAAAGCCCAAACTCTCACCTAAATAGCAGCATATGGACAGAGTCATTCTGAGGTGGTAACTGCAGGCATCAGAAACAAAACCATCATGTGCTTCCAAAAGACAATGTTGAGACAGGCATAAATAAAACAGATGTGCCCATGCCAAAGAGGGGAAAGCATCAGGAAAAAGAAAGTTTCAGGGACCAAGTTAACCTAGGAGCTTACACGACAAACGTGAAAGTGTCAGTACACCAGATGCTCTTTGACCCTGTGCCATTTCTAGGGACATTGGAGGAGTTGAGCCCCTGAGACTAGTCTGTACCAATAGCTCTGGTGAACTCAGGCCATAGAATAAGTGTAATGGTTGAAGTCATAAACCTGCATCCAACCATACTGGAGGTTCTCAAGATCAGTAATCTAAGGAGTGGGCCCGCTCACACTTCTCCATTCTGCATTACCCTGGTAGAGCTCTGTCTGCAACCACCAAAGCTCTGCGATGTTTCTCATTTTTACTTTCTCTTTTCCTCCTTAATTTAAAAAAAAGAAAAACATTTTTAAATTATATTTTTCCTTTCATTTTACTGAGTACAGTTTAAAGATACCATTTATCTCCCTTTGATATTTTTCTTACAAATTTTTTTCACTCAGTATCCCAGTTCATTGCTCTCAGGGAATGTACACAACTCATCACAGCCTTTGGCTACTTTCTAAGGATGGCTGTGTTGTCAGATTCCTGTAGCTGTGATGGAACACTGGAGGACAACTGCAAGAAGATGGACCTGTTTGGGCTCATGATTTCAGGTGGTTCAGCTGATGGTTGTCTGGTCCTCTATTCACTTGTGCAGACCTTCAAGGCTCATGTGACAGAGGCTTCCTGTCTCATAGCACGCGAGAGGCAGGCAGCAAGGAAGGAACTGGGGACCAAGTAGAACCTTTAAGATATGCTCTCCCCAGACCCATTTTCTCCAGGGATGCCTTCTCTCTTAAAGTTCCCACCGTCTCCCAGAATAGTGCCTTCTCTGAAGGACCAAATACTCAACCCATGAGCCCATGGAGGATAGTTCTTAGTTAACCACAACAGAGGCATTTCTCTGGTTTCCAATACCGTGTTCTTTGTTTCTTTACTGTGCATATTCCCACCAACCAGGTAACCATGACAACCTAAGTAACGTATCTTTCAGACTTCCTCGGCAATTTTTTCTCTGCACCCTCTTCGAAATCACCCTGACTGCTCCGTTTATGGCTCTCTGGGCTTTGTCTTCCCTGTGCCTCCAAATGTTCCTATCCTCGACCCAGCTGCGTCTACAGTTTTAGGTATATCTTACAACAACAACCCTCTTTCTTGGCTTCCTGTCATTATTCTGTGATTCTACAAAGGAATCCAACTGACTGGTGACTTACACTGGCTGGTAACTTGTGATAAAGAGAATTTTAAGTTTAAAGGAAGGGCACTCTGGAGAAGGTAGTCTTTCTGCTATATACCATGGCTGAAGGGCGAAGGGAGGGCAAGAGAGAGACAAGAGAGAGCTAAATTCCCTTTAATAAGGACCAGGGACTTGTAATAATGACATTAATCTATCCATGAGGTGGCATCTCTATGGCCCACACACTTCCCAGTAAAGCAGTGGTTCCCAACCTTCTAAACATTGGAACCCTTTAATACAGCTCCTCATATTGTAATGATCCTTGACCATAAAATTATTCTCATTGCTACTTCCTAACTGTAATTTTGCTATGGTTATGAATTGTAATACAAATAGTTTTGGAGATAGGGGGTTGCCAGGGGTTGTGACTTACAGGTTGAGAACCACTGCAGTAAAACCACTCCTAACACTACTTACAGCATAGGAATCGAGTTTCTACTACTTGCAAACCATAGCAGTGTCAAACCACAGTGAGCAACAGAGAGACCGTCTACAAAACAGTTGATTAGAAATTGGAAAGCCCTGCCACACAGGAATGCGATTGTGGCCCACAAGGGAGTTAGAGAGGAACCTTTTCAAGACAAAAAAAAAAAAAAGATATGTCCTGCATAAATCATTTTTAAAATAAATCTTCTTCAGTGTCATAGTAAGAGTTTGTGAATACTCATTGATAACTCTTGCTCTTGCTGGAGAGAGGTGTCTATATAGAGGAGAGTTAGCTCAAGTGTTTCTGTGTGGTTTTTCTCAGAGCCATTATAAGAGATCATAGGCCTCTGTGCATGAGGGTACCTCCTTGCTGGCCCCTGAGTTCATGTCTTTTTACTAGAGGATCCCACCTTGGGGATGGCAACTTTAGATCAGCAGCTCTTCTCAACTCCTGACTAGTCAGTAACTTCACACCTTAAAACAGAATGTGAATTAGTCATTTTGAGTGTATTCACACCATGTACGAAATTGGTCAGCATTATTATAAATATACATGAAAAACACGAAGGACAGCAATTAGGTGTTTTGGTTTGGTTTAGGTTTGCAGAGTAGGAAGGAGTTAATTGTTAAACTTTAACCAACTAATACCCTTATTTTACATCTCTCTATGCTTTATTTTATTCTATTTATTTATTTATTTTTATTTGTTTTATTTTATGCGTACGGTGTTCTTGCCCTCATGTATGTTTGTACACAACATGCATGCCTGATATCCATGGGGGTTAGAAAAGGGCACTGGATTTTCTGGAACTAGAATTACAGACAGTTGTGAGTTGCCATGAGGGTCCTGGGTACTGAACCCAGGTCCTCTGAAAGAGCAGCCAGTGCTCTTAACTGCTAAAACATATCTCCATCCCCCTATATTTCAGCCCCTGCAATCTAAGACCACTTCTTCAACCTTGCTACCAGGAAGTCTTTACTAATCACCCTGTGTGCCAAATTCCCACTGTAGCCACCTTCTTAAGCCTCCATTTGCCTTTGGCCAATGACACAAAGGAGTATATCAAGTCCTTTTACATGGATGTATACTTGTGCCCTACTTTCTTCCAAGTAGGTTATGTGCTCTTTGAAGGAAGACATTAAATGCGTAGCAGGCATTCAACAAATGATGAACCGAAACTTTGTCAGTAAGATAGCCTGTCCTGCTTTCCAAGGAACTTCTATCTAAAGAAAATGAATCACATAAACATAAAAGGTTTTATCTTCTATGCTTATTTAAATATTACCAGCGCGAAATGCAGTTGGCCTCTTACTACATGTAGAAATACTGGTGCTGCTTCCATTGAGAGGTAAAAATGGACTGCACATCCTTTTCTTTCCAAAGTGATCTTTGAGTTATGACCTCATGGAGATAAGCTTCTAGTTGATCTCAAGAAGGAAGAAAATGAAAGACTCTGGAAAAGGCTACTCTACTCCAGCCTCAGATTGCAATTAGCAAAAGTGCGTGGAGAGAGGTGTTGGACCCCTGGGATGGAACACTGTCCTAGGAGCCAGGCAGGGGGAACACACAGGCTGGCCCAGGAAGCTGACACCTTGCAGGGGAAGCAGCTGGCAGGGAGGAGGGAGCAGAGTTAGAGAGCTGACTTCACCCAAGGAAAACAATTCTCTAAGAGAAGAGGCTCCAACCACAAGTGACATTTGGCATTTGCAAAGGAAGCAGCCAAAGGCAGGAGAGCACAGCTGGCTTGACTTATGGGAAAACAAACCCCAATCCTGCTTCTTGCAGCTTGTCTGCTATCTGTAAACACAGATGAAACCATTTATGGACGGCGTTTCAGATTACCCAAGTGCTCTAGAGATGTGCACAGGGGTTGGGGATCCGCTTTGGAAAAGTTGTGAGAGAGTGTGGAGAGGGCAGAAAAGATTGCTCTGCCCTCGAGAGCTATCTGGCGCGTCCTTGCACGACGCAGGGAGATGTTCGACGAGGATACAGCGTGGGCAAGAAAGACCCGCGTGGGTGAGAAAGACCTGCGTGGGCAAGAAAGACCCTCGTGGGTGATGCTCGTGGGTGCGGGGTGCTGAGTCTGATCAAGGAGTAAAGAAAACAAGCTTCCTTTCTTGGAACATTTTGGGGGAAACATTTCTGATAAGTTGCTGTGTAAGTGCCCCCATAAAGAAGCTTGTTCTGGAAGCTTCTCAAGACAGGTCATTGCCAAAGCATCCTATAAATCTGCTCACTATGCTTGCTTTTGTTTTGTCTTTCCTCCTTTCTCTCTCCTTCGGGTCTTCTCCTCCTCCAGGACCAAAATGACCCTCTCCGCGTAGGAGGAAGGAGTCAGGAAAAGCTGGGAGTCACTCCATTAGTAAAGTGCGTGCCACACAGGCACGAGAGCCTTGGCTTTGATTCCTCAAAATCCATATAAAACAGGCACTAAAGCGGGTACCTCCAAAACTAGCCTGCACATCCTGCACACACATGCACACATATGCAGACCATACACAGGTACACATGTGCGCACACATGCATACAGAACACACACAGCACAGCACACACACACACTCATTCACTCATACACACATGTATATTCACACATGTGCGCACACACACACTCACAGGCACATATACATTCACACACATGCATACAGAGAGAGAGAGAGAGAGAGAGAGAGAGAGAGAGAGAGAGAGAGAGATCAGAAAAGTAGGTGCTACAAGTAGCCAGGACTAATTTTGTAGGTCCCAAGTCAGCAAATATGAACTGTTCTGCTTGCACCAGGGCGCAGATATACATTTCTCCCAAGTTCTGCTCAAAATATGGCTGAACTGGAGTGTGGTGCATTTGTCTAGTTTTAAACTCTCTCTCCCTCCAGCCCACGACTGTAATTTCACCAACTTTTAGTAAACAGTGCCACTTCAGTGGAGTTCCTAATGAGGAACTTGGGAATGTGTCGGTGTCCTGAAGGGAATAAGGAAATGTCCCTCAGGTTCTGGCCGTGCATACCTGTTAATCATAGCACCCTTGAGGCAAAAACAAGTCCACAGCAAGTTCAAGGCCAATCCAATCTACATATCGAGTTCCACACCAGCCAGGGCTACACAGAGTAGTCCTGTTTTAAACAAAATGAAACACAGCAACAAAGAAAACCAACGTCCCTATAACAGGCCATGCCTGTTGATTCCGGAGCTTCCACAGAAACAGGCTAGAACAGACTGGCGGTGTCTCTCACCCCCACCTCCTACCTGTTCCCAATGCCATAGTATGACCTTAGTGCTGGTCCTCAAGCCCTGTAACTTGGGAGGAGGCTGGATGGAGGCCAGTGACCCTCCCGCTGTGTCTGGAGCTCCATCTGGTTGGGAGGTTTATCGCTGGCAATATGCAGCTTAAATCTATGAACTCTTTATCTTGTCATCACGGACTAAATGAAAGCATCCTCCGCTACACTTCCTCCCTTTGCAACAGAACTCTTGCCTCCTGCTCACCCACAGGACCTTGCCTGTGTTTCCGGGAGCTTCTTTTCCAGCTTGTGAAGCACTTTGGTCTAAAGAGTTCCCAGGGAGCCTTCCTGAGAGATGGGAAAGCTTTAAAAAAAAAAATTAACTAAATCAAGATCAGCCCTGGTATGACTCTGCCTTGTGTGTACAGTTCTGGAGCAGTACTCTGTCTTCTCCATCTGCCTTCTCACCCACTTAAGTGGAAGACGGGACAGACGTGAGCCTGCTGAGGGCCCTGAACTACAAGTATGATGGTGAGCAGACGCTAACAAGACGCACGTCATGGTAGGTAAAGAGGAAAGCGAGAAGGAAAAGTTGTGTCTTGTGGAAAGGGAAACAGTGAGGTATGAAGTTAAAGAAACTCTGGCAACTTTGAAAATAGATATACAGCTGCCAGCTTCCTCTGAGAGATTTGAAGTAGGCATCAGGGGTGGGTCTGTTGAGAGCCCCATAGGATGGTGGAGGGGACAGTGCGAGAACGCCTGGAAAGCAAACTGTCCCCAGAAGTGGCAGTAATGTTCCACAGGAAAAAAGAAAAAATGTGTTATTGCTGCTGCTGCTGCTGCTGCTAAAGATGAGGAGGAAGAAGAGGAAAAGGAGGAGGAAACTGAAGACAGCTCCAATGTAGAGATCTAAAGGAGATACTCCAGCCAAAACACACACAACAATCACACCAGGACAGAAAAACCTGAGAACCACAGCACGCACGCGCGCACACACACACACACACACACACACACACACAACCCACAAACCTAAACAATCTAGTTCTATAGATGCATTAAAGAAAAAATGCAAGTGTGTAGAAGTACAGAAACAGGTGGTCGTCTCCTCCAAATGAAAGTCAAGGTCTTCAGTTAAAGTGAAGAATTGCTTCCAGATGAAGTGGTCAGTGGAGACCAGTCAGTCTCCTGTCTCCAGCTACGCTCTTGTCCCACTCTCTTTCAAGCATGGAGTCGACGGGGGTGGGGGGGTGGGGGGGGACATAGGGAACCCTATTGCCCATGTGGGAATAGCAATTCAAAAGGAAAGTAAAACTGCTAAGACCCCGGGAGCAGCAGGACACTGACCAAGAGAGACTGCGGGTATCACAGTTCTGTGCCTGGGCAGACTTTGCGGGGCAGCTGAGAGTCCTGCAGCATCTCTTCCAGCTTGGAAGCTCTCAGAGGGCTTCAGGGTACCACCTGAGAAGAGCCCTTTACATGAGTCTGCAGAAAACAGGCCCCTGACAGGGAGCCTCAGGAGAAGGCTGGAGCAGCTGCAGAAAGGAATCGTCTTCTACAGCCCAAGTGTCCAGTCTTGGAGGCAGAGGCAGGAGTGAGTGCCCCTGACTGCAGTCACAAGTTGAATCCTAGAGACTGCCTGGAGCAAGTCCCCCGCCCAGGACAGAAACCTCAAGCATGGGAAACCTCCCATGAGCCTGTCCCAGACAAGTCTTTAAGGTGGGGGTCACCTTCAGAGACTACAAAGACTCAGTCTGAGCACTAGGAAGAGTTTTCTCCTAGTACATCAACCAAGCCTGTTGGCCTCATTGCCAAACTCCAGGTCTCATGCCCTTCGAGCTGCACTGGCAAATGCAGTGAAATTGCTGTTGGGTTACACCACCCACGAGCCAGCAGGCAGTAGACAATGGGCTCTATCACACTTCTGCCGGCGTCCTGTGAATCTCTTCATTACATCACTAAACCTTTTATCACAGACACAAGGATCCTCCAATGTCCCTAGGATCCATTTTGATCCCTCAGCCAATATTTTAATCATACATTAACAAATCATACTTGTATATACTTACAGGCTACGGTATAATGTCATGTTTACTAACCTGATCAAATACTTAACTTTTTTTTTTGTGATAAGACCATCTGAAATTTGCTCACTGATCCTGAAAAGTATAGTACTTGCTTATTAGCTAGATTTACAGGTCTGCAGTTACTCCTAAAGACATCAAGCTGTTTTCTCCAGTCTATCACCCAGTTTTGACACAATTGATCACTCCCTTCTTAGGACGCCTGACCTTCAGGACACCAACTCTCCTGATGGCTTTCTGTCCCTCTGAGTCCTGAGTCCTATATCTTTTAGTGGCCTATTCTTTGATCTTCCACATCTTTCTAGAGTCCAGTAAGATAGGGAGTCACAGCATGACCCTGAGTTCTCCTCACTGCACTCCACAGGTGACCTCAGCTTGTAAAATATCATCTGGCCACTGTGACACCCCTCCTCTCTATCTCCAAAATGCACATGCAACTTTACAGACTTGTGTCACTGATGGCTCTACTTAGATATCTAATAGGTGTTCAACCCAGAGTGGCAAAAATAGCACTCAAAAAATACATTCAGAATCTGCTCACATCCTGCCTCTCCACTGACCCCAACTCTTAAGTGCCGTTCTCTTGAAGCATCCCAAAAACCATATCATCACTTCCTACACCTAATTGTCTACATAGCATCCAGAGGAAAAAAATCTCTTAAAACACAAATGCAATCATGCAACACTGAAAGCTGCTCATTACAGAGAGTCAGAGCCAGGATGACTGCAAATGGCCTATGGGTGTGCGGAAGGGGTAAGGACCAGATTTCCTGGGCAAAAACAGCCAGGACACAGGCCACGAGGAAAGAACATGTTCAAGGCCCTCTGCTTCTGACTTCTTTCCCTACTGCTCATTTGAGGTTGGTGAATAGTGCCCCCCAAATTCATATTTCACTCAGGGCCTCAAAGAATGACCTGACTTAAAAAAAATGGGCATATATAATTACCTAGTCAAAATGATGATGAAACCGTGCTGAATCAATGCAGTTTGCAAATCTAATGAGTCTTCAAAACTAGAAACCAGGCCTCACTGAGAGAGACATAGAGTAAGTAGAAACAGGCAGATACCTACTTCTGGAATTCTGAAGTCCATATTTGCTGTAAGAGGTGACTGGAGGAATGTTCCCCAGAGCCTTAAGGAGGAGGGGGTGGCCTTGGGACACCTTGGTTCCAGATTTCTGACTGCCATAGCTGTTAGCCCCACACGTCAGCCCTCTTAAGTCATGAGACTCCTTTGTGACAGCAGCCCTGAGAAAGCCCTATGGACACAGACACCCTCTTCATTTGTCTTCAGGCTCTTGGGTCTCCTCATAGGATTATATCACAGTATCAGGAGAACTGTATCAAGAACCTGTGCAATTTTCTTCAAATCCCTTGACCTGTTTGAGTCTCACGTGTTTCCTGTAGTAACAAGGCAAACTGTATTTTTCCTGTAGATCTGAGAGCCAGAATTCTCCTAATTACTGATGTAGCATAGGATCAATATCAAAGCAATTACCACCAGATAATCATACATTTCCGGAGCTAGGGGACCTGCCTAACATGAGGGCAATGGGACCATGCTCTGCTCCTCAGGCACATGAGTTGGATTGCTGGAGGTGGACAGTCCCTGGAAGGAAGCCCATCCCACATTGACTTTACAAAACAATCTTGTACACACACTCACCATTCCCAGTCAATGAGAGAAACACCTCATCAACGTCTCTAAATGGGACAGGGTGTTAGCTCAACGACCCACTCATACAGATGTGATCTATTCAGAGACAGGCTGGTAATGCCACCTTGCTTTTGCAGAAACAAGTCCTCCAGTCTGGACTCTGTTCCGGATATCCTTTCACTTCATAAACATGTACCCCCAAACACGCTGCCGACAGCCACCCACGTGTCCCAACAGCTGGCACTTGGTGCTCAGCATTAGCATTCTAGACCCAGAAAAGAGCTCAGTTGGTTTTGTGAGCAGAAAGCACCAATGCTTACACCGCTGAAGTGGTTCGCTCAGATACAACAAAAGAGACTGGAAAAGGCTCCACCTCCATTCCCAGGAACTCTCTGCTGTTTTCCCTGGAGAGAGGGATATCTGATGTCTTGGCTGAAGACCTTTTCCTCTGTCTCATTAATGGAAAAACTGCCTGAGCTACCTTGTGTCTTCTAGACCACAGAAATTGAGTTTACAAGATTCCTCTCTCTACTTTATTCCCTTCCCCCCCCCCTTTAGAAAAACAGTGCAACAATCATTTTCAATCTGATCCAAGACCACAGTATTGTTTCTAATTGCCCCATCGGTATCTCCTTCACTCCCGAGAGACTGTGGAATGTTTCCATAGTTACCTCCTGGGCTCATCATTTAAAGTCTCACAGGCTCCTCTTTGACAAGCTGACAATTATGTCTCCCCGTAAGCTTCCAAATTTGCTGTAAAGGCCTCAGGGTACCAAACACCCAGAAAACAGACTTTTTATGTTTTTATAAACTATAAAATTGTAATTGGATCAAACTTTGCATTCAAAAGCACATTCTTCAGGAATATTTTATATGCACATAAAACAGAAAATGTTAACATTATGATCTTAACTGTCTGCACATTGGAACAAGCTGAAAGTCAGGGAAATGCAGTCCATCTGGGCTCAGCTTTGAAACTAAATTATTTTGAGAGCACAACAGATGCCTCGGGGAAGTTTGACACTGCCCTCTCCGGCTCCTGTTATCAGACAACTTGAAGTGGGGTTGAGGATAGGGGGAAATGGTCTCATGGGGGTGGGGAGGTGGGAAGGGTGGGGTCGCCTCTTTTCAGCCTTTCTCCAAACTGTGGTGTGGCTAACCCAGGAGCCTTAGCTGGACTGCCAATTCCTCCACAAGCTGGGCAAAGCCAGGATGGGCATGTGGCCTCAATGGCCAGGCTCTGACTTCAGGTGCCTGGGGAGGTGTGAAGATCAAGAGAAACCCAGAATTCTCTACAGCCCCTAAGCACAGTTGATCAAGACTATCCATCAGGTCGTTTTAGCCTTGTTTGTGGAGTGCTAGAGCCTGCTGAGCTCAGCTTGAGTTGGTGTCTTGATGGGGGTGGGATTGGGGGGGGTAGGGGAGATAGGGGGAGACAGAGTAAAAGATAGCATTTGCTTCCCTTGGAACTGACTATTGCTCAGATCCTGCATTCTCCTGGCAATCAGTCTACTGCTCTTTAATTACCACATTTGCAAAGTTCCTGGTACACCCAGGGATTGAAAATCTGTAAAAGGGACAATGAATAAAAGCTGGCCTCCTCGAAAGCAGAGAAGACACAAAGACCTTTTCCATGGAATATGAAAGGTTTAGGCCAAATTCAAAGATGTTCCCTTGAAGAATGTGCTCACAGAATGTGCTAATCAGAGAGGATTAGACAACATTAAAGACTTGTCCTGGAAGTTTTACCATTCGTCCTCCCAAAAATCTTACAGGAACATTTTTTTAAAAATTATTTTGGGGCTGGAGAGATGGCTCAGTGATTAAGAGCACTGACTGCTCTTCCCGAGGTCCTGAGTTAAATTCCCAGCAACTACGTGGTGGCTCACAACCATCTGTAATGGGATCCGATGCCCTCTTCTGATGTGTCTGAAGACAGCTACAGTGTACTCACATACATAAAATAAATAAATCTTTAAAAAATGTTTATTTTTATTTTATGTGTATGAATGTTTGGCATGCATATATGCCACATGTGTGCCTCATACCCATGGAATCCAGAAGAGGAAACTGAAGTTATAGGTGGGTGTAATCTACCACATAAGTGCAGGAAATTGACTCCAGGTCCTCTGCAAGAATAGCAAAGGCTCTTATCCACTGAGCCATTTCTCTAACCAAGAAGTCTTTTTCGGAGTATCTTTTTCTTATTCTTTGACAAGTCCATACAAGAATACCATGTATATTGATCATTTTATGCAATATTCTACACTGCTATCCCCCCACATCCGGTAGCATGTTCTCCTTCCCCCTTAATGTCTTTTTTGGCATCTGTAACCTACAGAGTGCAGAGGAATGTAATGGTTGATTAATCTTCCTGGCTTGATCTTGTACAGGTAAACATAGCCTCAGTGAGTCCATTAGCACAGTGGCCACGTCCAATTCCAAAGCATGCCTCATGTGGCTCTGACATTATCTCTACCCTGTCTTCCATGATGTCCACTAAGCGTTGGGATGGGGAATGATATAAACTTCCTATTTAGTGCTCAGCACTCAACCAGCCACATGACCAGTTATGAGTCTCTTCACTGATTGCTATTCACTGCAGAGAGAAGCTTCTGTGGCCAGAGGTGAGAACATCTCTAATCTGCGGATATAAGCATAAATATTTATAAAGTAGTTTTGATATGTCCATTTAGCAAAACAACAGTAGTCAGCTGTCCCATAGGTCCTATGACTTGAGTAATGGGAATTGACTAGATTTATAGTATCAGATATGAATTCACTCCTGGGGCCACAGACCTCACATCCAATCAGAAATCAATTGATTAGCACCATAACCAATATGCCACTATTGTACCAGTGGTCAATCTTACCTTACAAGTCCGTACTGGAGCACTCAGAGTTTACCATGAGACAATACCACTGATGACTACCCTCCCACAGCAGCCTATATAAAACTTCTTAGTACTATAAAAACTAGTCAGTAAAAAAGAAGTCTCCATGTCAGTTCCAACTCAATTTCTCTGTCTTACTATTAAAGCATGTTCCATCTTCAGGAATGGGGTTTTATCATCATGTTAATTATTTTGCTATTGGCAATAAAACAACATACCCAGAGGCAGGAGTGACAGCACATACCTTCAACCCTCAACCTCAGAAGGCAGAGGTATAAGCATAAATCTCTGGGAGTTTGAAGCCACCCTGGTCTACATAGTGAGTTCCAAAGGGATAAGAGTCCAGCATGGAAGGAAAACATATCTGCAAGCAAGCTTGTTGGTTGGAGCAGGGAACTGAGAGGTCACATCCTCATCTGCAAAGATGGAGGAGCTGGATCAAGCTGAAAGTGGAGTGAGAGTAAATGTTCTCAAAGACTCTAAAAGCATATCACCATGGCACACTTCCTCCAGCAAGGCCAAACATCCCAAACCTTCCCAGACACGGTTGCCAACTAAGAACAAAATGTTCAAATGCCTGAACCTGCCAGTGACATTTCTCATTCAAGCCACCACATCCCACTCTCTGGCCCCAGTAGGCTCATGGCCATAGCATAACAAAAAAATGTGTTTGGTCCAAGGCCAAAATCTCCCATAGTCCTTCACAGTATCAAAACTGTCCAAAGTCCCTCCTAAGATTCAATCTCTACCCCCTGTAAAATAAAAAGGCAAATAGCATAGCTCCAATATATAATGGCACAATATATATAACCATTCCAAAAGGGAAGCATAGTGGTATAGTAAGGAGATACTGAATGAAAGCAAGATCAGAATCTAGTAGGGCAAATCCTGAAGCTGTCTGATCATGGGACTTTAGTTTTGAGGTGCTTAGTTAGATCTGTCCCTCCTGATTTGCTGCCTGTGTGGTGTCTCCAGAGTATTCTTAGAACTTCCATTGCCTCTCACCTCAGCGCTTACTCCCAGCCCAGCCCTATCCCCTGTCATCTGAGGCCAGAGCTAGGGAGGGGCTCCAAGACTGGAAACCAAGCATAATTCTACTGCTTGTCAGATTGGAGCAACGGCAATAAAAGAACAAAACAACACACACACACACACACATATATATATATGACAAGACCAGATATCTACATTTAAAAAACACTTCAAATATCATAATTACAGATATCTAAATCCCATCACAAAAATACAAACATGAGCAACCAAGACAATACACCTCCTCCAGAAGCCAGCAACACTATTCTATTATGCCTTGACCAAGAAAAAAAATATAGATCAGATTAACTGAAGCACGAGGAAAGGACTTCAAAATATCAGTTATAGGTATATTCAAATATGTGGGTATATTTATTTATATCTATAAAGAAGATATAAATAAATGTTTCCATGTAGACCATGAAAACACAAAGACTTGAATGAAATCATGAGAACAATTCAAGATATGAAAGTAGAATTTAACAAGGAAATGCAACAGCTGAAGAAAAGCCAATATAAGTTTAAATAAAACTCAAAATAAAAATTCAGGAAGTCAACAAAAGTCCCAGAGGTAAGCCCCACTAACAGGTTGAAAGATGTGGAAGAGAAAAGTTAGGGTGTTCAACACAAAGTAGAACAAATGGATAGTGCAACCAAGAAAATGTTAAATCTAAATAATTCCAGGCACAAAACATCCAGGAAATCTGGGATACTATGAAAAAACCACACCTAAAAATAAGAGGCATGGAGGAAGAAGAAGAAACCCAGGTCAAAAGCACAGAAAATATTTTAAACAAAATCATAGAAGATTATTTTCATAGCTTAAAAAGGAGATGACTACCAAGGTACAAGAGGCATATAGAACACTAAATAGAACCAGAAAAGAAAATTCCAATAATATATAATATTCAAAATACTAATGTATGGAACAAAGAAATGATATTGAAATCTGAAAGGGAAAAAGACCAAGGTAACATATAAAGTCAAATTCATTAGTATAACACCTGACTTTTCAATAGAGAATCTGAAAATCAGGAGGTCCTGCCTAGTACAAATGCCAGTCCAGACTAATATACCCAGCAAAACTATCAATCACAACCCATGAAGAAAGAAGAACATTTCACATTCAAAACAAATTTAAGCCATGTCTTTCCACCAGTGCAGTTCTACAGAAGGCAATAAAAGAAAAGATTCAATCTGAAGAGAATGTTAACTACACCCAGAAGATACAAGGAATAGATAATCCCAGAACAGTAATCAATAAAGAAAAAAATCATAACAATGAGGTGACAGGAATTAATTAACACTGTTCAATACTCACTCTCAATATTAATAGTCCCAGGGTCGGAGAGATGGCTCAGTTGTTGGGGGCACTGACTGCTCTTCTGGGGGACCAGGGTTCAAATCCCAGCACCATGGTAGCTCACAACTGTCTGTAACTCCAAGGTCTGACACTTTCACATAGACATACATGTAGGCAAAACACCAATGCACATAAAATAAAAGTAAATAAATAAAAATTTAAAAATATTCATAGTCTCAATTCCCTTAATTAAAAAAAAATACAAAGTAACAGAATGGATTAGAAAACAGGATCCATCTTTCTGCTGCATCCAAGAAACACCTTGCCACCAAGTGCAGGCATCACCTTGGGGCACAAGATGGAAAAGGTTATTCCAAGCAAATGGAACCAAGAAGCAAGCAGGTGTAGCTATTTTAATAAAATAGTTGTCAAATCAAAACTTAATCAGAAGAGATAGGGAAGGGTGCTACACACACATAAAAGGAAAATTCCATCAAGAGTGCATTGCAATTCTAAACATTTATGTAGCTAACATAAGTCATCCAAGTTCATAAGGAGACACTACTACAGCTAAAATCACATATTGATACTAACACAGAGATAATGGGTGACTTCAACACCCTATTTTCGCCCATAGTCAGGTCATCCAAACTAAACAGAAAAACACTGAAGTTAAATAGCATTGTGATTTGAATGGACTTGACAAATATCTACAGAACATTTTATTCAAACACTGAAGAACACCCTTTCTTCTCAGCAGTACACAACTTTCTCCAAAACTGAATACATGTTAGGACACAAAGCAATTCTCAACAGATAGAGGAAAATTGAGACACCCTGAATCTTAACTGACCACCATGGATTAAAGTGGATATCAACAACAGAAACAGCAGAAAGTATACAAACTCATGGAAACTGAACAGCTCACTACCGAATGAAAATCAGGTGAAGGAAGATCAAGAAGGATATTAAAAACGTTTTTAGAATTGAATGAAAATGAAAGCACACACCCCACATACCCAAACCATGGGACACAATGAAGGAGGAGCAGAAGAGACAAGTTCATAGCACTAACTGCCTACATCAAATTCTGGAAAGATCTCATTTATAACTTAATACATTTGATTGTAATTACAAGTAATACAATTGTATTAATAAATGAATACATTTAAAATCTCTAAAAATAAAATAAACAAGAAGAAATAACAATAAAAGGGGGTGCTATGAATAAATAATCAAACTCAGAGATGAAACCAATGAAATTGAAACAAAAATTAGAAACCACATTAATTAAAAGAAAGGATCTAAGTCAATAAAATTAGAAATGAAAAGGGAGGTATTAAAATATATTTTAAGAAAATTTAGAGAATTGTAAAGGCATATTTTAAAATTCTATATTTCTCCAACTTGGAAAATATAAAAGAAATGGATGAGTTTCTTAATATGTATGACCTACCAAATGCAGTATACAATCTAAGCAGACCTATTACTTCTATTTAAACAGAAACATTAATTTAAAATGTCCTAATCTTTCACACACACAAAAAAGTCCATGGCCAGATGGATAAAACATAGAATTCTACTACCCTTTAAGAAGTGATAATGCCAACAGCTCTCACATTATTCAATGAAATAGAAATGGAAGAAATATTACAAAGTTTTTTTTATAAAACTCCTATTATCCTGATACCAAAACCACACAAAACTCCAAAAAAAAATATTAAGACCAATAACTCTTATATACACACAGGCAAAAATCCTCAATAAAATACTTGCAAATTGAATTAAGAATACATCTGTGGTGGTTTGAGTAAAAATGGCCCTCATAGGTTCCTAGGAAGCAGCACTATTAGGAGTTTGTTTTGTTGGAGTAGATAGGGTGTGGTTGGAGGAAGTGTGCCCAGTCTCTACCTGCTGGCTGCAGATCAAAATATAAAGCTCCTGTCTTCCTCCCCAGCACCATGCTGCCTGAGTCCTGCCATGCTCCCACCATAATGATAATAGACTAAACCTCTGAACTATAAGCCCACACCAATTAAATGTTGTCCTTCATAAGAGTTGCCATGGTCATTGTGTCTTTCCATAGCAATAAAAATTCTAAGACAGCCATTGGTACCAGGAACTGGGGTATTGCTGTGATAGGTCTGACTGTGCTTTAGTTTGTGGGAATGTGGACTTCGGGACTATGGATTAGAAAAGCAGCTGAATGCTTTAAGCGGGGCTTAATGGGCCATCCTAGTAGGAATGTGGTGCTGAGAGTGATATGAACCTCGGGAGCCTGACTCAAGAGGTTTCAGAGGAGAAGAATGTTAGTGTGTAGCCTAGTTTCTTATGATATTTTGAAGAATGTGGTTGCTTTCTGCCCTTGTCCAAAAAATATCTGCCTGAGGCTAAATTAAAGTGGTTTGGATTAATAGCTTTGGCAGAGGAAATTTCCAGACAGCTTAGTATTGACTGTGTTGCTTGGTTATTAGTAGCTATACTTATGCAGATCTATAATGAAAAGCAGCAAGCTAAACAAGGAAAGTTATAAAATGTACAATGTGAGGAAAACAGAGGCACCAGGAAGTGGAATGGAGCTAAGTCCTGTATTCAAGGGGATAAACAGATTAAAGAAAATCCTGATATTAAATGGAATAAGGGAGTGGTGACTTCAGAGCAAGACCCCACCCAGCTAAGCTTCCAACTTGTGAAAAGGAATTAAAGAAAAGCTTAAAACTACATGCCTCAGGGCAGAGGCAGGAGGCAGGGGTCAGGGGTCAGGGTCAGGGGCAGGGGCAGGGGGCAGGGGGCAGGGGGCAGGAGGCAGGAGGCAGGAGGCAGGAGGCAGGAAGCAGGAGGCAGGAAGCAGGAGGCAGGAGGCAGGAGGCAGGCAGATCTCTGAGTTTAAGATTAGCCTTAGATCCAGTTTCAGGATAGCCAAGTTTAGACAGTGAAGGAAATCATGGAAAACAGAAAGCTGGTGAAGATGAAATTGAACAAGGGGACCATATTCCAGCCCTGGCAAGCAGCAGAACCTGGCAGCTTCAGCCACATGGTTCTGGCTTTAGAGTCAAGGATAGAAGAAAGGAATTATGGAATCTCCCTCTACAACTAAGGAAAGCTACTAAGGCCAGGCATGTGTCAGGGGGGTCTCCCTGCATGGAGGCCTAGAACGGCCATGTGAGAAGCTATGAAGGTAAACCCTGGGTTGCTTTGGCAATCCCCAAGATGATGCAGATGTTTGAGTCAGGGGAGACCTGCTGAGGAAAGCTGCTAACAGGGAGCAGAGCCAGTCCAGGAGAAAGCGATGTGTTGCAGTCCACGAAACAGAAAGAAGTTGGAGACCTGAAGATCCCTTTGACATCCAACATGGAGATGCAGAGTTTGGAGTTTGCCCAGTTGGCTTTCAGTCTTGCTTTGGTCCAGTAATTCCTCACTGTGCTCCTTTTTGGAATGCTGATGCATATCAAATGCCATTATATGTTGAAAGCATGTGATCTGCTTTTTTATTTTGACTTTATAGGAAATTATAGTTAAGAGACTTTTAAATAGTGCTGATACTGTGGAGAGACTATGTAGAGACTATGTGTAGAGACTATGGGGACTTTTGAAGATGGACTAAATGCATTTTCATCATGTTGTGGCTACAAGGCTATGAGTACCACAGGGTGGAATGTGGTGGTTAGAATAAAAAAATGGCCCCCATGGGTCCATAGGGAGTGGCACTATTAGGAGGTGTGGCCTTGTTGGAGTAGGAATGGTGTTGTTGGAGGAAGTGTGCCATCTGTCTCTTCCTGCTGCCTGCAGATCAATGTGTAGAGCTCTCAGTTACCTCTCCAGCACCAGTATCTGCCTGCACACTGTCATATTTCCTGCCATTGATGATAATGGACTAATGTAGGCTTAGATTTTTTTAAGACCTACTTTTAATAAGGGTTCTCAAATGCATTGACGCCCCTTCTAGCCCTCCGTCCAAAAGTAGGGGAGAAAAGATGGTAAATAGAAGGAAATGTGGACCTGTTTAGAAGTAGTGCCTTGGGAGTGATTCCAACCTCTGTTTGTGAGGATACCAGCAGTCCATTTCAGTAGTGTCAGATACCAAAATGAATCAGTAGCAGTGGCAAGATCCAGCAGAAACCACCAATCCTCCACCAAATTGACACAAGTCAGCAGGAGTGATCAGGACCAGATGGAATGCCAGGAGTTCTCAGCCATGCCTCCCTCTAAAGATCAGCAAAGATGAAGATGCAAGACCAACTAAATGTTGCTAAAAACTAGCTGTGCAAGCATGCTGTTACTGTCCATTGAGTCCTATTTATACTCTCCCCAAACACCACGTGTCCTCCCACAAGTCTTGCCTCAGCAAAACACCATGTGAGTCTGCATCACATGATCCAATCAGAAACAAACACTTCAGACTAAAACTCTGAACTGCAAGTCAGCTCCAATTAAATGTTTTTATAAGAGTGTCATTGTCATAAGTCTCTTCACAGCAGTAGAAATCCTACCAAGAGAACATCAAAAAGATTGTCCACCATGATCAAGCTGGCGTCATCCCAGAGACATATCAGTAAACATAATCCACAACATAAAAAGACTAACATAAAAGAACTACGTGATCATCTCACTATGTCCAGGAAAGGGTTTTGACAAAATTCAAAATATCTTATAATAAATGACCTGGATAATTAAGGAATATGGAGGTCATACTTCAACATAATTAAGGCAATTTATAGCAAGTCCACAGCTAACATAATCCTAAACAGAAAGAAATTCAAGTCGTTTTCATTAAAATAAAAAACAGCACAAGGGATTTCTGAGTTCAAGGCCAGCCTGGTCTACAGAGCGAGTTCCAGGACAGCCAGGGCTATACAGAGAAACCCTGTCTCGAAAAACCAAAAAAAAAAAAAAACAGCACAAGGAGGTCCACTCCATACCAATTCAATGTAGTACTTGAAGTCATAGCTAGAGCAGTAAGACACGTGAAGGAGATACAAATAAGGATGGAAGAAGTCAAAGTATCCTTATTTATAGACAATATGGTTTTATACATAAGAGACTTAAAGACTATACTGGGAAACGTCTACAGTAGATAAACACTTTTGGCAAAGTGGAATGCTATAAAACAGACACACAAAAATCAGTAGCCTTCCTACATAGAAATTACAAACAGACTGAGAAAGAAACAAAGGAAATGATATCTTTTACAGTAGCCTCAGAAATAATATCTTGGAGTGACTCTAACCAAGAAAATGAAAGACTTGTATAATAAAACACTTTAACACATTGAAGAAGAGAAAATCAGAAGATTAAAAACGTCACTCATGTTTGTGGATCAACAGGGTTGACATTGAGAAAATGGACATCTTACCAACAACAATTTAGAAATTCAATGCAATCCTCATCAAAATTTCAATACAATTCCCTGAAGAAATTAGAAAAAAACCTTTAACTTTATATGGAAACATAAAAAAACCCAGGATAGCAAAACCAATCACGACTAATAAAAGAACTGCTGGAGGTAATACTATCCATGATTTCAAATTGTACTAGAGAGATATAGCAATAAACAGCACAGTGTGGGCATTAAAAACAGACATGTTGATCCAAAGAAATGAATGAAATTGTAAGAGTTAGGCCAAAAATAAAAGCCCCACCCCCCATTGTGGGGACTTTCCAAGCCATGTAGACATGCCAGGTGTGAGTCAAGATAAGAAACAAGACAACAGAAAACTGTTCCTAGAAAAACCACAAATACCACAAGAACAGGCCTGGAAGAGCTAGATGTCCAAAAAGATCACCCCACACTGTTCCACCAATGACTGAAAGGTTCGTTTAAACTCACCAATAAAGATTAGACAACTTCAAATTAGAAACCAGCCCTAACTAAAAACTGTATAAAAGATATGTGCTTTGTAAACTCGGAGTCACTCTTGCCTGTATGCAGGGTAACCCCAACGTGCATTGGATCAATAAACCTCTTGCAGTTTGCAGCGATCCTGGCCTCTGTATTTTTTCTGAGTGAGAGTCTTCCATCAGACTCTAACAAAATAAAGGCCAAGATTTAAATCCCCACATATATGGACACCTGAGTTTCAAAAACTGAACTCAAAAATACACATCAGAGAGGAGCCTGAGTCTTCAACAAACGGTGCTGGTCACACTACAGGACTGTGTGTAGAAGAATGCAAATAGACCTATATATACCACTGCACAAAACTCAACTCCAAATTCATCAAGAACCTCGACATAAGACCAGATACCCTGAGTCTTATAGAAGAGAAAGTATGCAATAGGCACAAACTCACTGGCACGAAAGAAGGCTTTCTGAATAGGACCCCGATAGTGCAAGTATTGAGACCAACAATTAATAAATGAGACTCCACAAAACCAAAAAGCTTCTGCACAGCAAAGGACACCACCATCTGAGAGAAGTGGCAGCCCAAAGAATGGGAACATTTTTGCCATTCATATAACTAACCAGGGGTTGGTATCTCAAATATGCAAAGAACGAAAGAAAAATTAACATCAAGGAAACAAAAATGCCAGTTTAAAGATGGGGTACAGAATGAAACAGGATTCCCCAAAGATGAGACTCAAAGGTTCCGAAACACTCTTAAAATGCTCAGCATCTTGCCAGCAGGGAAATGCAAATTAAATGACTTTGGAGGTTTCATCTTACTGGAGTCAGAATGGCTAAGATCTGTAAAACAAAGGACAGCTCGTGGTGGTGAGGATGTGGAGAAAGGGCAACACTTATCCATGGTTTGTGGGAGTGCAAATGGCTGTAACAACTATGGAAATTAGTGCTACCATTTAGCTACACTACTCTTGGGCGCATACCCAAAGGACTCTACATTTTGCTTCAGAAAGACTTGCTCATCCACGTTCAATGCTGTTCTATTCATAAAAGGCAGACATTGGAAACATCCTAGATGCCCAACAAATAATGAATGGATAATGAGAATGTGGTGCTTTATTATTATTGGAGTAATATTCAGCTGTCAAGAAAAAATATTAAACCTTCAGGCAAATGAATGAAGCAATAAATGACTGCCCTGAGTAATGTAACCCTTACCCGGAAAGACAAATATTACATTTTTGTGTGTATGTGGATGTTAGCTTTTAAGTTTTAGATATGTTTATTTTATCTAGAATAAGCACAAAGGTTTAGATATTGAGTGAGGAATGGGGGAGGGGAGGAGCTTCCAGAGAAAGAGAAATAGGATTTATTGTATTGTATGATGGGAGAGAAGAGAAGGTAAACTAGTGGGAATTAAATGGGAAGGGGATGGGAAGGGGAGGGAGAAGTGAGGGATATAGGAAAGGATAACTAACTGTAAAGGCCTATTGAATAGTCATTTGAAAACTACATCTGCTGAAGCTTCCAAAGACTTATTCGTATATAAAAGGAATTTAAATGGAGTCAGTCACCATGGAATAGTAGAACACTGCTCAACCAGATATCATATGGTACCAAGTAATATCCCCAGTACCAGTGTGTCTTAATTAGGGTTGCTCTTGCTGTGATGAAACGCCATATGACAAAAGAAACTGGCGGGAGGAAAAAGTTTATTTGGCTTACATTTCCACAGCACTGCTCATCATTGAAGGAAGAGAGCACAGGAATTCAGACAGGGCAGGAACCTGGAGGCAGGAGCTGGTGCAGAGGCCGTAGAGGAGTACTGCTTTCTGGCTTGCTTATCATGACGCGCTCAGCCTAATTTTTTTTTTAATAGAACTCAAGGACCACCAGCCACACTGGGCTGGTCCTTCCACCAGAGATCATTAAGAAAATGCCCTACAGGCTCGCCTATAGGCATTTTCTTAATTGAGGTTCCATCCTCTCAAACAACTTGGTATAGCTGGGTCCCAAAAATCTCCCCAAACATTATCATCTATTGCCAGTGTTATCGGTTACCCTCCAAAACCAAATGGTTAGGCCCCATGGCTGAATGCACTCCTTATATATGCCATTTAGTAGGAAGAAACGGAGCTGGGGTCCACCTAGAAGCTTCGCCACTACTGACCAGCATTCTTTGTGGAGGGAAGTTTCTTTCCTCCCTTTAAGTTGATTGCCTTGGGAATTATCACAGCCATACAAAGTTAACACCACCCATTTTTAACACACATCCCATAAGCACATTTCACTCAGGGTTTCTTCCTTGGACACTAAAACATAGAGACCCCACTAATTCCCCAAGGTAAAGAAACTGAATTAATTGGAGGACACTTGATGCGGTCTTTGGTGGGAGGCAAAGTGAATTCTTTTCTCAATGGAGATTACGGGACACTAAAGTCACAGCAATGTTCATTGCTAGAGACAGACGTCTCGGGATCTCACTGAAAACTAAGAGACCCTACGGAACATCCTATGGAGCACTGAATCTTGGTGGTCACTGTGCTCCCCAAGACAAAGCTGCCTAGTGAGGTGGAGCACTGCCACTCAGTGATGGAAAGCCAGCTGTGGTCCCCCGTCCCAGGAGGGCAGCACAGAAAGGGATAACGCCTTTCTCCTCCAATTAGTAGCTTTGTACTGCAGCTGGAGAACTGGGGTTGCCCTTTGAAGACAGCAGAAAATCAACATGGAAAAATCACAAGACAATAGGCTTGTCCCCTACAGAAAGGAAATTGATTTTTCTGTAAGATCTAAGAGGCAACATGTTTAATAAACTGGAAAAAAAATGTGGTTTTGGCTGGATGCTAGAATGATGAGCTTGGGATAAAAGACTTTTTTTTTTCTTTAAAAGAAAGGCGGGGCTCCTCCTCCCACCATCCCACCAAGATGATCTCAAAGCAGTTGGGAGCAATCACCCCAGCCAACCACAGATACACAAGGCAAGATTAAAGGCCGTTCCTTCTCTCTTTTCACCCAAATGGAAAAAGTTTATTGCAAAAGCACTTTGTGCGAGCCAAGCAATATACAGGCTCCTGCTGATGGGCCATGGCTTAGACACTGACAAATCCCATTCCCCAAGTTGTGGGGCCTCGAGCTGACTATGCAGGGAGTCTGACCCAGAGGTCAACAAAAGGAATATTTCATGGCGTCCGCTCCTACCCCCACACGAAACATATTTTATTCACAGTCTCCTTGGCCCAGTTGGAATCTGAAGTCTAGACAGCTTTCAGATAACAGCTCTCAAAATCAGTGAAGGGAAATACATGCTCCTCGCCGAGATAAGCAGATGCACAACCTCTCACATGTTTTTCTGGAAGATTCTCAAAAAAAGCCTACTAAGAAAGCAAAAGAACGGTGTCTGAAAATAGTATCCAAGCCCTGGGATGTATTTTACTCAACCCCAGAGTTCCTGAAGACACGGTAGAAAGCCTTCCCTCCTTTCCCAACATTTATTTAATATAAATGCAAGACAGTCTATGAGAAAGTAGAGAAAATTCCTGCCAGAAAGTCCGGCATGCCTTCATTTCAAGCTGTAACACGGCTCTTAGTGTGTCCAACTCTGAAATACGGAGAGCCTCTTTCTGCTGCTTCTCCCCTAGTCCCCTCTCCACTTCCGGTATCCACTGAGGTCTGGAGTGGATACTGCATCTCCTTCGGTGCAGACTGCAAAGACTTTCCATTCTAATCCATGCAGTGGTCTGAATGGGAATGTTCGTTCCTCATAGACTTGCGCTTTTGATGCCACTCGGGGGGGGGGGGGAGATTTAGGAGGTGTGCCCTTGATGAAGGAAGTGTGACACAGGACACGGGCTTTGAAAGTTTAAAGACTGCGCGCCATTTTGAGTTTGTTCTGCCTGCTTGCACTTACAGTTCAGGATATAAGCTCTAAGCTTGCTGCTCCAGCTACCATGCCTGCCCCTGTCCCACCCTCTGGATCTGTAATCCCCCAAAGCCTCTTTCTTATAAGTTCCCTTGACCATGGTACTTTTATCACTGAAATAGAAAAGTAATTAATACATCATTGAAACCCAGGACCCATCCTCAAGCCTTGTCAAGTCATCCGTAGCAGGAAGCACGCAGAACACACAGAGAAAGAGAGAAAGGCATAAACGCTGCGTAGAAAGGCCAAGCACTGCACTGAGATCAGAAGGAGCATTGGAAGGCTGTTGTGAATGCAAACTGCATCTTTCCACGCATCGGAAAAGCAGAGGGATGCTGCTCTCACCGCTTCTTTCCAGACTGCACTGCTTAAGCTGACATGCTTGTCATCTTTGTGTAGTACCAGCCTTGAGAATCTGCAGAAGCTGGACCTGATGCTAGAGTCCCATTCTAAACCTTCCACAAAGCAGATCTGCTGCAGGGCAAGCAACAGTCTGGGAAAAGACAGGAAAAGCTTAGAAGGGCCAGCCCTTCCTTCTAGAAGGTGGAGAGAAAAAACGTCCACCAACCCAAGACTGAGACCAAGGGGGTCTCACCTGGATCCCTGAGGACTGAGTACAACGGAAGCATCAGACTTTACTCCCATTCTTTCCAAATCTGGGACACCAAAGAAAACCTCAATTGCTATGAAGTCAGCAGACGGTTCCCCTGCCCAAGCATATCTGCTTTAGTTTAAGACTCAAGAGGCCCCCAAAAGCTCAAATCAAAAGCTAGGACCACAATTTGATGATGCTAGGAGGTGGAGAAACCTGTAAAAAGTGAAGCCTAGTGGTAATTATTCTTGTCACTGGAGGCATGACTTTGAAGGGCACAGTGGGTCCCCATTCCCTTCTTCTTCCTCTCCTTTTCTTCCAGATGTGAACTAAGTGATTCTGACCTCATCATCATGCTGTGCTGCCTCCAATCGGGCCCCGAGGTAAGGAGGCCCAAAAGGTCCAAAAGTGTCAGCCAAAACAAACCTTTCTTCCTTATAAATTTGTTGTCACAGGTATTTGTTACTGTACTGGCTGGTTTTGTGTGTCAACTTGACACAAGCTGGAGTTATCAGAGAAAAGAGTTTCAGTTGAGGAAATGCCTCCATGAGATCCAGCTGTAAGGCATTTTCTCAGTTAGTGATCAAGGTGAGAAGGCTCCTTGTGGATGGTAGCATCCCTGGGCTGGTGGATTTTGGGTTCTATAAGTAAGTAAGCTGAGCAAGCCAGGGGAAGCAAGCCAGTAAGTAACATCCCTCTATGACCTCTGCATCAGTTTTTGCATCTTGACCTGCTTGAGTTCCAGTCCTGATTTCCTTTGGTGATGAACAGCAGTGTGGAAGTGTGAGCTGAATAAACCCTTTCCTCCCCAACTTGCTTCTTGGCTTCTTGTTTTGTGCAGGACTAGAAACTCCGACTAAGACAGTTACAGTAACAAACGCTGATCTGAGGAGCTCACTGAAGCACATCAGTGGTAACTTGAGGTTCTTCACCAGGCAGAGACAGAGAACATCCATCACTTTCAAGACCAAAGACCAGATTGGCAATGAGTGGCCAGACAGGAGAGGCTGAATTCAGAATGGAAGCTGAAACATCAGTCTCTTCCATTCCTCAGAAGAGGAGACTGGTCTCAGGGAGTAATCCAAGACTCTGGAAACAACCATACTCAACATCCAAGTTTAGAATCTAATCTTTCAAGGTCCTACCAAGAACTTGCAGATTAAACTTGGTTGCCCAGGGTAGCCAACTGGACAAAGGTAAAAATGAAGGCAGCAGTAACCTGGAGATGACTAAAGAACCCTAATCCCACGAGCACATGTTAAAATATCAATGAACTGTCTAGGGTTAAAGGACGCAGATTACATCTTTTAAAAAACTGTGACTTAGCAATTCATATTCAGTCATAGGTATTTATAGGAGAACAAATAATGCTATGGTTTATTAATATAATGTGGAATAATTAAAAGAAGTTGATTAACATACCCATCCCCTCAAATTCAGTTCTGGTTTGGATACTGGTTGACTACGTCCACCAAGGCTTCCTGATTGAAACTTAACGCTCATTGTGAGAGATTGAGAGGATAGTAAATTAACCTAATTGAGGTGTATGGGAATTAAGTAAGATTTGATAGGTCATGAGGATGTGTGTCTTATGACCAAATCCTGCTGACTTTGGATGAGGAAACATACTCAGACACTCACAGGACGACGGCTCCCTCGACATGACGACGAGAGCTATAATAAACTCTCATCAAATGCAGCCTCCTCGACCCAAACCTCCAGAGAACTGCAGCTCAAAATAAACCTCTTTCTTTCTAAAGTTTACAGCAGCGGTGTTGCGCAGCTCCTAGGCACCTATAAGTCCAGCTACAGGGGATCCAACATGCCTGGCTTCTGCAGGCAGTATACTTATGTACACACATCCCTCCGACACACACAAACACAGAATGAAAGATAACTCTTTTTTAATGGTGATATACTTAACTGAAAAGGCAAAGCTGTGAGCCTCAAGTCCAGCTGGATACAGGGGCTATGGTGATGCTGGCACATCTGAGCGGTCTGTTTCCTACCCTCATTCTTCCTATATTGCATTCATTCAGGCTCAGCTGTGTGCCAACATGGCTGCTTAAGCTCCTGTATGTATTCTAACCAGAACCACCAAGCCCTTCAGGCGCTGGCTCTCAACCTTCCTAATGCTGCAACCTGTTCATACAGCTCCTCGTGTTGTGGTGACCCTCAACCACAAAATTATTTCTGTTGCTACTTCATAACTGTAATTTTTGCTACCATTATGAATAGTAATGTAAATATCTGATATGTAGGATATCTGATATGCAACCCTGTGAAAGGGCCATTTGAGTCCCAAAGGGTTGCAACCCACAAGTTGAGAACCACTGCCTTCAGGGCTCCCTACATCCATTTTTATATCAGGCTGTGGAAGGAATGTCAGACCTCCGTGGTAGATGAAAAGATTTATTTATTTATTGTATATATGTGGGTACACTATAGCTGTCTTCAGACTCACCAGAAGAGGGCATCAGATTCCATTACAGATGGTTGTGAGTCACCATGTGGATGATGGGAGTTGAACTCAGGACCTCTGGAAGAGCAGATGGTGCTTTTAACCACTGAGCCATCTCTCTAGGCCATTTCTTTGTTTAAATTTTTCTTTTTCTTTTTTCTTTTGCTGCTGCTGCTGCTGTTGTCCTAATTCTGGTACATTGTTTTTCATGATACACTTAACCGATTTCTAGAGAAGACTTAAGGATTTTCCTAGCCGTGTGCCTCTAACACTAGCCAGGTACCAGAGGGGGCTAAACCTTTGAAATGGCTAGACTCATGCGAATTTGCAGTAGTCCAGAGAAAACTTGGGAAGGCATATCCCAACCAGGTCTGATTCAAAGGATGTGTTGTCCGGTGCTGGACAGGCTGCGGCAGGCAGCAGCTTACCACAGCTGAGGACAAGATGGAGTCAGCTTGCTTGAGCAGGAAGCTGGATGCGCAGGCTGGGCTGAGACTTAATGCTGTCTGTTTCTTCAAGGTGTCTCCTGTTCTTCTTTGGATGAGACGCATCATTCCTTCCTCTCCACATGCCCACACTCCACGTTTGTCATCTGCTCCACCCCACTCTTCCTTTTGCTTTTCTTTTATTTTATTGGATATTTTCTTTATTTACATTTCAAATGTTATCCCCTTTCCTGGTTTCCCCTCCTAAAACACACTATCCCATCCCCATCCCCCTTGCTTACCAACCCACAAACTCCCACTTCCCTGTCCTGGCATTCCCCTATACTGGGACATCAAACCTTCCCAGGACCAAGGGCCTCTCCTCCCTTTGATGTCCAACAAGGCCATCCTCTGCTACATATGCGGCTGGAGCCATGGGTCCCTCCATGTGTTCTCTTTGGTTGGTGGTTTAGACCCTGGGATCTCTGGGGGTCTGGTTGGTTCATATTGTTGTTCCTCCTATGGGGCTGCAAACCCCTTCAGCTCCTTGGTCCTTTCTCTAGCTCCTCCATTGGGGACCCTGTGCTCAGTTCAATGGTTGGCTGATAGTGTCCCCCTCTGTATTTGTTAGGTACTGGCAGAACCTCTCGGGAGACAGCTGTATCAGGCTCCTGTCAGCATTGCTTTTATTTTCTAATTACAAAACATAGACTAAAGAAAAGAACAGGCAGATGCCATAACTTTCCAGACTGTTTGAGGTTTTAATGTTTTCCATGTTCTGTATTCTTTAGATCACAGGTACTTAATCTGAGACTGCATGTGGTAAACTATTATAACCTGGTTACTAATGAGAAGTCTCAAAACAAAAACAGACAAGTACAGCAAGCCCTTAGGTTTCAACCGGGTATCAGAAGTACAGCCATGCACACGAGAACCAAGGAATTGTTAAGCCGATATCTAGACCACAGCCAACCATCAAGAAGTCCTCATCTGGTCTCTGGTGCCCAGCGGCACCAGTGGTACAGATCTCCCATGTCCAATGACTTCTGTGTTCCCCTAGGGCAGTCCACAGTGTTACAACTGTTGGGGTTGTTTTTGAATATTTTTTAGATTTTGTGTGTGTGGGTGTTTGCCTGTATATATGTATGTGCACTCATGGGTACCTAGTGTGGAGGCCAGGAGAGGGCATTGGATTCCCTAGAACTGGAGTTATACAGGGCTTTGAGCCACCATATAGGTCTTGGGAACTGAGCCCAGGTCCTCTAGGTACTCTTTTTTTTTTTTGGTTTTTCGAGACAGGGTTTCTCTGTGTAGCCCTGGCTGTCCTGGAACTCATTTTGTAGACCAGGCTGGCCTCGAACTCAGAAATCCTCCTGCCTCTGCCTCCCAAGTGCTGGGATTAAAGGCGTGCGCCACCACCACCCGGCCTCTAGGTACTCTTGCCTGCTAATCATCTCTCCAGTACTTACAACCACCAATCTATGTTCTCCATATAGATGGGTATTTATTCCATTGCTTATTCTGGACATGTTACATAGCAATGCCACGGTCTATGTGGTTCTTTGTGACAGATTTCTTTCATTTGGTATATTTTTGAGGCCCATCCTACGGGTAGCACATATCAGTTCTTCACCCTGTTTTATTGTCGGATATCAATCCGTGGCATAGTCATTGTCCCATTCTGAAATCACCCCTTCGTTCATTGATGGGTTTCTGGCAGGTAAACTCATTTTGTCTACTTTGAATAGTGCTACAATGGACATCTTCGTGCAATGGTAGAACTGCTGAGTTGTGTGGTAACTCTGTGTTTACCTTTCTGAAGAAACTGCAGACCTTCTCTAATAATGCACCATTTTATACTCCCACAAAGAGCATAGCAATTGCGATTTCCCCCACGTCCCCGTCCTCATCAGCTCATGTCCTCAGTGACTCTGGCTGCCTTTCATTTTACTTAATTTTTTTATACCCTCGCTACTTTAAAAGCGCAGCACTCCATCACGGCTTTGTTTGTATTTCCCACTGGTTACTGATGTCAAGCATCTGTGTGTGTGCTAACTGACCATTTGTGTATCTTCTTCGGAGAAGGACTATACATCACAAGCCAGGGTTTGTCGAGTTGCATAAGCAAGTGAGCGTATTACTCATCTCTACCCAAACTCTTCATTGCCGTGCCACTTAAATGTATTTAAACCAAAACACATTTCCTGCTCCTTCTGAGTCTTCTCTGAAAAGTAAACAAGACTCAAAATATCTCAATATATATTTCTCCCAAGAAAGCTTTAGTCCCAGGCCCACACAGAACACACTTCTTTTGATACGTCTCTAACACTGTTTTAAAACATCCATATCAAGCCAAGTATAGATGTTACGCTATCTGTATGTGCATGATATGTAAGGCTATCACTTCACAGCATGAGCCCCAGATTCACAATTCAGTATCTGCTGGACTTCATAACCTGCTGCAGGAGAAAGCCTGAGACTGTTAAGTCAGTGGTAGAAAGCTGACCCAGCATGCACGAGGCTGTGAGCAGAGTGTGGGAAAGTAACTCTACAGAGCAGAAACCTGTAGCCAGGGGGCAAAGGTTGATATCGATGGTCCCAAACATGATGTGAAGGTACAGAAAATTACACTGCAGTCTTCTGTAATCTGAACAATGTACGCTTATCCCTGACTAGCTTACAAATAAATGAGACTCAGACTACGGTTATTTTATTTGTCTTTGACAATGACTGTGGTATAACCCCTGATCTACTCTTCTAACTGCAGGCCTGGCTACCTCCCCAGTGGTGTAGCCCAGATACTTGCTGTTTCTCCTGCCCATGTGCTCATAGTTCCTCTCCCTTCATGGAGGCTTCCTCCTCCTTCTCCTTCCTCTTTCCTCCCGGTCTCTACTCCTCCAGTTAGGTCACTCCTAACCCACCTACCTCTAATCCCTCCAGTAATAGGCTGTTGTGGAACCCTGAAAGGCAGTCTGTGTCCTGGTTGAGTGAGGCTTACTCCGGAGACCCAGTAGAATATTTTGCAAAGGACGGAACCGTGAGCAATGCTCCCAGATACTCAGGCTCCTGACACCAACTCCATACTCCTGACTCCTCAACTCCATAATCCTGTCAGTAGGGCCAGGCCCTAGTGTTCTGGCTGGACTCCACCCCCACAGTCACCTGGCTACAGCCAGGTTTTTCCTGCCTACAGTTACCTGGCAACAGCCAGATAACCCAGCCCACTATAAAAGGGGGCTTCTTGGCCCCTCCTAGCTCTCTTGCCCTAATGCTCTCTTTTTCTCTTGCCCCCCTGTTCCCTCTCTCTCTCCATTCTTCTCCCCTCTTTTCATGTGGTCATGGCCAGCTCTCACCCCTCTATCTTTTCTTTCTCTCTTTACTTCTCTATCTCTTTATTTTCCTACTTCTCTATAGTAAAGCTTTGAAACCATGGGCTGCTGCTTCTTATCAATACCCGCCGTGTAGGAGCAATGGAACAGGCCTCAGCGTCTCCAGCCGCCGGAGTAGACCAAGGACTCTCCCGCCCAGCCAGGCTAACTCTACCGGTACACACACACACACACACCCATGCCAGAACGGCCCGCATTCTGGGCAAGGACCTCCCTCTTAGCTGGGCAGCCTCCCTTCCATAGGTACACGAGTGCCTGCCATCCCTTTACAGGTATGAAGGTCCAGCCCACTTGTTTTCCCTACAGGCTGTAGCCAATTTTATTTAACCAATAGTTTTAAATTAAGGAACAAGTTTTGCAAAACAAAAGATCTTGAACGTGAGAAGTCACTCATAGGCCTAAACCTTCGGGTATAGAATTTAGCATTATAAGACACAGCAATAGACCAAACCTCAACACTCTTCCCCAGAACCAATACCCATGGTCTGTTTGTGAGAAAATATGAGACTAATCCAAATGAGGGAAACTCTACAACATACTCGACCAACACCCCTTCAAAAATAGGAAAAGATTAAGAAGTTATGACAGACAGGAAACGTAATGATAAATGAAACATACTGAAACACAGAAAAGATATTAGTTGCAAAGACAGAAAATTTCAAAGAAAGCCTAAAGTCCAAACAATGGGACTTCGTAGTGCTGGTTTTAGAGTTTGAGATTTTGGTGGTTACAATGTTAACAATGGAAGAGACAGGGCACACCGGACACAGGAAATCTCTATTTGTTACTTTCCATGGCTATGACAAAGTGCCTGAGAAAATCAACTTACAGGAAAAAAGGGTCAGTTTACCTTACAGTTTGGAAGGCTTCAGCTCGTGTTCACTTCTCTCCTCTGCTTCTTTATAACTCAAATCAGCACAGCAGAGGGCAAAGATCTTTGGTTGGCAGCAGCAAGGAAGCAGACCTTTAACACACAGGCCTTTGGGGGGACATCCCAGGCACAAAGCCGCACTATCTTCCCAACATTTTGTAAATCTAAAGTTATTCTGACCTAACAGTTATTACTATATATTAATATATAGCTTTTTGAGACAACCTGGTGCCTTTGCATGTCACTGGCCAGAACAGAGTAAAGCAATATGCCCATCCAGCCACTACTAACTCAGAAAAACCCAGTGCTTCAAGATAACGAAGAAAAACAGGTAAAACTACTATCACAGGTCTACACTCAAGGTACACGAACCACTGTGCTATGACTTGTACTTTTCCTATATAAAAGCAAACACGGCTGTCAGAGCATAGGTAAACAGTTTATATAGGTGTTATTATCTTAAGAGACAATAGGAATAGCTAAATTTCTTATAAGTACTAATTCATAAAGTAAAAATGAGTTAATACACAAAACCAGTTTTTTATCCACTTATTAGAGGAAAATCAGTCTGAAAATGTAACAAAAACACGTCTTTCAAAACTCTAAATAAAGATGAGATCAAATCTCAAAGAATGCATTTTAAACTTGAAAAGAATTGCAAAGCTTTCCCAAATTAACTTAAATGAATGGATACAGTTTGGATGCAGAGGCTCATAAATAACAAGGATAACAAGCTTCCTCTGAATTATTCTACAGGTAAAAGGCATCTCCTATATTTAAATTAGAAGTCAATATTCTAAGACTAATTGGGAGAAAATGAACAAAATATTTGTGCTAACAAAAAACTAAAAGCAACCTAAATATCCATTAGTCAGAGAAAGCCAGGCCAGCTGCCTGATATCCTTTACTACCCAATGGATAATTACCAACTAGTTATGATAATGAGTTATAATTTTGTATATTCATAAGGAAAGACATTCAAATAAATTTGAATGAAAAGCCAGATATAAAGAAGTAAATATCACATGGTCACACTTAGGTAAACATATATATCCACATGTGATTGCATACATGCCTCCTAAATATAGAAAACACTCTAGTTGTATTGATATTAATAAAGAGCTGAGAAAAGGAAAAGCATTTTAAATGGACCTTCCTAGGTGGCCAGGCTGATCTTGAATGACTGGACTCAAGTGTCATCTTGCTTCAGTCTCCAAAAGTAGCTGTTGTGGCACAGACCACCCCATTGGACTTACTCAAGGAAGGCAGACTCAGTGAGTGAAGCACACATGTTGAGACTTAGGGTCCTGCTCAGTAGAAGAGAGTATGCTTAGCATGCCTGAGGCCCCGAGTTCAATTTCCAGTACTTAAAAACAATGTGCATAAATACTCAGAGATTAGTGGTTGTTATAGCATGAAAGGCCACAGAAAATTTATTGAGGAAAATGTCTAAAATTAGAAATTTTGTTTAAAAATTCACTGGATAATTATATTGTATAATTTATATGGAAATGCAAAGAGCCTCAAATAATGAAAATAGCCTGTGATGACTAATCCTGCTTGTCAACTCGACTACATCTGGCTTTACTAAAGCCTAAGCCCATAAGGGATCTTCTTGATTGGATCATTTGGGGTGGGAAGACCCACCCTAAACCTGGGCCACACCTTCTGTGGACATAAAAGAACCTGGAAGAAGGAAGCTTTTGTCTTCTGTCTGGTTGAGCTCACTCTTGTTGACAGGATCATCTATCCTGTTGCTGAGACAGTCCTTCACTGGTGTGGTGGTTTGAGTATGCTGAGCCAGGGGAAAGGCACTATTAGGAGGTGTGGCCTTGTTGGGGTGGGTGTGGCCTTGTTGGAGTGGGTGTGGTCTCGTTGGAGGAAGTGTGTCATTGTAGGGGTGGGCTTTGAGACCCTCCTAGCTGCCTGGGAAGCCAGTCTTCTTGTTCCTTTGGAACAAGAGGTGGAGCTCTCAGCTCCTCCAGCCCCATGTCTGTCTGGATGCTGCCATGCTCCTGCCTTGATGATCATGGACTGAACCTCTGAACCTGTGAGCCAGCCCCAATTAAATGTTGTCCTTATAAGAGTTGCCTTGGTCATGGTATCTATTCACAAAAGTAAAACCTAACTAAGACAACTGGTATTAGAACCCACTTTCTTCTCAGGATTCCAGCAATGACTGAACCCTATAGAAATCCTTTGGGCCTCCAGCAGCAGAATGAGGCTGCTGAGAGGTACAGTCTTGTGGACTGAGTAACTAGCAGATTTTTGGTCTTTCTATCCAGAGGTAGTCATTGTTTGACCACACATTCCATGTGTGATATTATCTAATAAATCGTGTGTGTGTGTGTGAGAGAGAGTTCTGTTCCTTTAGAGAACCTGACAAATACAGGTTGTAGCACCAAGAGTGTTTCTACAGAGACAGAATTATTAGGATGAAAGTTTTAAATATCTGGAACAGGCTTTGCACACCAGCATCTACAGTCCCTGATGACTCCTCTGGTATCAGGGAGAACCCTACAAGCCCATAGCTTCAAATATTTTAAGGGTTTACAGCAAAGAACAAGGAATTTAGTGAGCTGTATATAAAACGTTTGACAATTTGTAGATAAGTATGGAAACTAGGGGTTCTGGGTGGTTGCTTCTAGATGCTCTGGATAAACTAGCCAAGGAAAAGTATGAGCTCAATGAAAAATTAACCACATAAAAAAATACAATGTTTTCTATGTGTGTCCTGGGAGAGAATCTTCTCTCCAGCAACCATAGAATTCAGGCTGTGGAAAATCAAACCAAAGCCCTCATTATAAGATTGGCTGACCTACAATGCAAATTCTATTTGCAGCCTCAGAGAGTGTTAAAGTAAAGACACTAATAGGTAAGGAAAGGGATTTGGTAACTTGGGATGGAGATGTTTGGGAGGACCCTAGTGAAGCTGAGGACCTTGAACGTTCAGCTTCTGAAGGGTTCACCTCACCCGAGGAAGGAGTCACTGCACCCTTAACAGAGGATGCATTTCTACCCACACACATATTGCCCTCTCTACCTTTGCCTAGGGGAATTAATCCATCATTGTCTACCCAATCATCCTTTCCCTAAGGGAGATGCCAGGCAGGACAATACTAATGTCCCTCAATCCCCACCATTGGTTGCCTCTAGACCTACTGTAACCAGATTTAAGGCTAAACAGGGTCCTAGAGGGAAGATAGAAAATATAGCCCATAAGGAGGTATGCTATACAACTAAAGAGCTTAATGAGTCTGCTAATTCATTCTAGCCGGGGTCTGGGGAATGTGTGGGAATGGATTGAAGAGTATAAGAGAGTGGTGGGACATGAAACTGAATCGGGCAGAGTTTATCAATATGAACCCACTGAATGGCGAGTCTAAATTTATTGTGGAAGTTTGAAACTTCAAATCAAAGTTTGAAAAACAATGTGTCAAAGTGCATTTGATTGGTTGGTTGAAGCATCTCATGTAAGATGGTCTACTTAAAAGGAGCTGGAGATGCCTGATACCTCTTGGCCTAGTGTTGATGTGTCAACTTTTAAGGCTCAGTGAAATCAAAACACTACAGTTGGTATACTATATAAAACCTAATCCTCCACAATGGGAAGGCCCAGAGGACACGCCCTTTACTGATGCTTTAAGACACAAAATGGTGGGAGCCATGACTTCTTTCTAGGGCAGCTGCAGTGCTCTGGGCAGGTGCCACGGTGATGCCACACGGCTAGATTTGTCTGAAGACCTGATCATCTTCACTAGTTACCCTGGACTGTTAAAACATTCGGAGTTCCAATTATGGTCTAGATTTCCTGAAGATGTCTTTCAATCAAAGAGTGCAGGCTTTCTCATCTCTAAGTAAAACAATTATCCAATTTGCCTGACTGTTTTGAGTCTCTTAAGAATGGTTGTTCCACTACCCCTAGAGGTATACAGGTGTGGCTGCTGTGTCACATGTGTGCCAGCAGGTGGCAGAGAGGAGAGAGGCTCAGTGTTCTGACCTGTGAACATCTGAATGATTAGTAGTCTGACATTCCCTGAAAAAAGTTTGGTGCCAGGGGCTCAGACAGGAAACTAACTTAAGACAACCACCAGTCTGGTTCCATACAGGCCCCATACAATACTTGCATGGGGCCACTCTGGCAGGCCATGAGAGCACCCACCCCAAGATTACCACCAGACTCGTACCTTAGAGCTTGGAGAGGGTGCTAGCCTGAAACAACTACCAATCAGATGCTGTGCAGGCCTGGGGGGTGGGGCACAACCATGCCTGAGATAACCCCTGCTCAGTGCCATAATACACAAACAGGGCATAGCACTCCTGAGACCATTTCTGAGGTGAATCCAGATACTCAGAGACCCCAGGTGCACCACCACCCCACAACCCTTGCCACCAATGGCAGGCAGGAGAGCTGGCCCCCGGGTCATAAAAGTGAGAGAATTGGCCATGACCCTCAGCAGCTATAACACTCAGAATAGCAGGCCCTGCCCCTCACCTGGGCAGCAGAGTAGAGCTAGCCTTGGTAGCAGGGGTTTCTGTCGAGCCAATGGGAGAACTGGCAGGCTGACCATCTCAGATACCTCTCAGACCCCAGTATCTGCCCCATCAATGAACTGCTAGAGGGCATGAAAGGCCGGTCCCACAGATCCAAACCTACAGGATCTTCATGACACAGGCCAAAAACAGGATATCCAAGAGGAGTCCTAATGAAGTTCCAGAATTCATAAAGTAGCAGAAGTCAGAGGCCTCATACCAGACCAATATGTCATTGCAATGAACATTTGCAAGCAAGATGTGGACAAAGGGGTATACTGTGAAACACACTGTGACACACTACAGCTTCCACAACAAGACTTTTTTTCTCTGTTGTGGTGGGAGGTTGCAAAGGTGGAGGGGGTATGAGGGAGATGAGTAGGATTTGGGTGCTTGGTATGAAATTCACAAAGAACTAATTTAAAAGTTTAAAAAGAAAAAGGAGAACTGGGCAGTGGTGGCGCATGCCTTTAATCCCAGCACTTGGGAGGCAGAGGCAGGCAGATTTCTGAGTTCAAGGCCATCTCACTCTACAGAGTTCCAGGACAGCCAGTGCTATACAGAGAAACCCTGTCTCGAAAAACCAAAATACAGAAAGAAAGAAAGAAAGAAAGAAAGAAAGAAAGAAAGAAAGGAAGGAAGGAAGGAAGGAAGGAAGGAAGGAAGGAAGGAAGGAAGGAAGGAAAGAAAGAAAGAAAAAGAGAAAGAAAGAAAGAAAGGAGGCAGAAGAGGAAGAAGAAACACACACACACACACACACACACACACACACACACACGCACACGCAAACCAAAAGAATGGTTGTTTCTAAGATATTGGTCAATATATTGTGGAGTCGTCTGCCTATTTGTTGAATTGAAAATGACTTGCAAATGTACAAGTTCTGTTAAATACAAGGACAACCATGATGAATGAGTAAATTTGTGTTGAAGAAGTCGTTTGCCAATCCCAAAAAACTTGCAAGCCCACTTTATATAGTGGATTCCTGAAGCTGTAATGAATATCAAAAAGGAAAAGCTTTCTGCTTAGACGGCTTTTTCCATGGGTTGCCACCAAAATGTGTGGACCAGATTTAGGGTAGGTTGCTTCTGACCAAGGTACTCACTTCAGGAAGTGAAGATGAGATGCAATAGTTGGGTCACTGATAGAATCCATAAGTCTTACAATGCTGCCCACTACCTTGAAGCAGATGGCCTAATACAATGGTGGAATTTGTTTTTGAAGATACAGTGTCAATTAGGTGGCAGTAGCCTGGAGGGCTAGGGCAGGGTTCTCCAGAGAGCAGTATGTGCTTTGAATCAATGTCCAATATATGACATGATTTTGTTGTGGGGTATCTATCAGAGAAGACTTGGACATAGATTTAAACCAACAGAAAGTCTTTATTATCTGGCCAGCAAATCTATACTGGATGTTCTGAATACCACTGTAGCACTGAGCCTTTCTCAGGGTGAGCTTTTAAACACAAATACCATGTCCTGGGTTGACATATTTCAGTAAATAAGAACAGTTAGTCAGAAGCAGAGCTACAGAAGCCAAAAGGCAAGGTTAGTACATTCGGAGACTTTCCCAGAAGTATGGACTTTGATGAATTAGGTCTTTGTTTTAATTTTGGCAGGTGGTGCTGTTTATATGCTGAGTTTTATAGCCTGGATGACAGTTCCATCATGGTATTAGTTGTGCTAATATCTGGGGACCTACTAAGGTCTGAGACCCTGTTACAGTTTCTCACATAGCCAGGATTCATGGGTCCAGGAACTAAGAGCTGGAAGTGGGAGTATTTTTACTCGCTATCACCCCTAATGACCCATTGGGGAACGTATTGTTTCCTGTCCTTAAGATCTTAAGTTCAACTGGCCTAGAAATTTTGGTTTCCAACTGAGAACATTCCTACCAGAGACAAAAGAAACATTTTATTGAACTAGAAACTCAGACTTCCCCTGGACACATCAGGCTTCTAATGCCATTAAGCCAAAAAAGATAAAAAAAAGAAATAATAGTGTTAAGAGGGGCTGATAGATTCAGACTCCCAGGGGGAGCCTGGATTTCTTCTCCACAATGCAGGTAAGGAAGATGATGTCTAGAGTGCAGGAGATCCTTTAGGCCATCTGTTGATGTCACCACGTCCTGAGATGAAAGTCAATGGGAAACTACAACAACCCAGGCAGGATGACAAAGGGACCAGATCCTTTAGGAATGAGAGTATGCGTCTCTCCTCTAGGGAAACCCAAAGTCTGTTGACGTACTTCCTAAGGATAGAGAAAATACAGAATGGCTAGCAGTGGACAGTAGTTATAAACACTAGCTGAGGCCACATGACCAATTGTAGAAACAAGAATTATAACTTACTTGGTGTTTTTGGTCTTATTTTGTGAAGAATATGTATACAGACAGACAGACAGATGGACAGACGGACAGACAGACAGATAGATAATATTTGTATATATGCATTAATCAGACATTTGTGATTTCTTCCCTATATTTCTTTATCATGTAATATAACATAAATTGAAATAAATACCATATACCATTGGTATACATTTAAATTTTGGGACACTAAAAGACTAAGCATTCCTCAAGGGATATTGTCATATTTTCTAAAATATATAACATACTTGTACTTATATATGAGATAGACTAGACAGAATTATGACCTAGTTATTGCTTTCATTTGGAAATTAAGCAGACACAAGGAAATATGATTGCGTGTCCAGGAATATACTTGTGAGAGCTAATCTTTTGTTAACTTTACTCTATCTGTAATCAATTATAAGCAAGCAGCTGGGCACAACTGTAAGGAAATTTCTTGAACTGGTCATTTAAAGTGAGAAGATCCACCCTAAATCTGGGCCAAACCATCTGGTGGCATCCCATGTCATAGAATGTGGAAGAAGTGAGTATTTGCATTTTGCCTGGCTACCCTCACTCTTGCTGGCAAGTTTATCTATCCTGCTGCTGAAGGCAGTCCTTTTCTGGTATTAGAACCTACTTCTTTGGGATTCTAATATTGACTGATGGCTACCCAGACCACAGCTTATAACCCACTCTAATGAATCACATATATGTATGTATTCATATTCATATGCATATATTTATTCTATCAGTTTTTATTTTAAAGAACCCTGATTAAGACACAACCTTAGAAAAGAAAAGCTACATCACATATATTTTCAACTCTTCTTTTCTTAAACCAAATGTTAAAGTAAATATAGAAGAATATTAATATTTAGCAAATGGAAATGATAGGAACATTGGTGTTGTTTCAGTCAGCTTTTTTTGCTCTTTAACACATATACTTAAGATAAACAGTTTCAAAGTGTGTGTGTATGAGTGTGCATATATATTTTTTCATTGTTTCAGAAGTTTAAACTAATGGTCACTAGTCCCTCTTGTTTTGTTTTGGAGCCTCTTGTGAGGCAGAACATCTCATAGGCTTTGGGGAACACATGGTAAAGGAAAGCTGATAATATCATGGCAGTGGGTAGCAGAAGAGGAACTGAAGTATTCAAGTATGTCAATGTCCCTTCAAACATGTGTACCCCCTGACCTAAATTCCTCCCCCTATTCCCCAATCTAAAATGTCCTAACACTTTCCAGTAATTCCACAGGCTAATGACCAAGCTTCACCATATGAGTTGCTGTTTAACAAATTCCTCTCACTGAAAACAGTTCTTCCTGGAGGACTCTTAAGTCCTGGAGGGAGGCTCTTAAGAGGTAGGGTATATAAACAATATACAAGTTTAAGAAGTTCCTGAAATTTACAAGATCCATAAAGCTTTCACCCCAAGTTATATAAACAGTAACAACTTCTGGAGAGTGAATCATTCAAGCTGTGAAGGATTCAGAGATGCAGCTCTTGTGAGTCATTTTCCATACAGGATGTAGCTATCTCTGGGTCATCATGTTCCTATAAATAACCTGTGATGGTTAGTGTTATCAACTTGACATAAACTCTAATCTTCTAAGAAGAGAGTATCAATGAGAGACAATCTAGATTGTTATGGTACATAGGCATATCTATGGGAGATTGTCTTGATTGCTCTAGTTAATGAGGAAGACTCAGTCTGAAAGTGCTATCACCATTTTCTGGTCTGGGACTCTGGATTGTACAAGAGTAAAGAAAGCTAGCTAAGTATTAAGCATGTGTGCATTTATTCTCTCTCTCTCTCTCTGACAGTGAATCAGTCTACTCCCTGCAGTAATGAACTGTAACCTGGATTTTTAAGATAAATTCTTTCCCCCATAAGTTACTTTTTATCAAAATATTTTACCAAAGCAATATCTATTAAACTCAAATATAACCCCAGGGCCATACTCCTGTAAGTTTACTGTGAATAAATTCATTAGTACATGAAACTAGACTTTGTTGAAATCATTAGCATAGTCTGTCACCAGAATCCTATCTGGAATGAATAAGCCATTCCCAGATAGGAGTCCAGCAAAATTCACATAGTATGAGTCTTTTGAGTTAAGGTACAAATCATACATACATTCTGAATTTTTTTATGCTTAAGATATTTCACAATAGTTTTTAATTTTAGGGAAACTAGGTTTGCTGCTCATGTAACAATTTTAAAAACACAAGAATAGAACGAGCTACTTCAAGCAGAAATGAGTATTCAGGCATTGGGTGATCATGAGTCAGGTTGCTTGGGTGGCAAATGACTCAAAGACCCATCTCAGTTTCTATTCTTGGCATCTTGTCCCCTGAGGTATCCCCTGTGCTAAATACAGTGCCCTATGGCTGTCATCTGAATATTTGTATCCTGTCAAAGTTCAGGTGTTGACACTTAGTTCTCATTTCGAGAGTATCAGAGGTAGAGACTTTAGGAAGCAATAAAGTCCAGAGAACTGGAGCCTTCATAAATGGGATTAGCTTATATAACAAAGAAACCCTGGCATAGCCCTTGGCTTCTTCTACTACACGAGAATGACCATCTATGCCCAGGAAGTGATACCACCACAGACTAGACTATACATGGTACATAGGCATATCTGTGGGAGATTGTCTTGATTGCTCTAGTTAATGAGGAAGACTCAGTCTCTGGTCTGCTAGTGCTTGCTCTTGGTCTTCCAAGCCTCTAGAACTGCAAGAACAAGACATCTTGTTTATAAGCCACTAGTTTGTGGTATTTTTGTTATTGCCACTCAAAAACACTAAAACATATACACTTAGTAAATAAAACATATACACGTGGAGAATAAATTACGCCATCTTCTACAATGTGGATACTTCTTAGAATCACCTGGAGAAATTTAAAATAGAACTTGTCCTGGTCCCATCCCCAAGGGGAAAACTCTTAATCTACTGAGCACCCAAAGAGAAGTCTTACCTGAATTTCCTGATTGGTTCAAATATATGGCTGTGTGTAAAAATCTAATAGGAAGCCTTAGGGGCTAAGGAGATGCTTCCATGATTCAAAGCAAACGCTGCCTTTACAGAGAATGTGAGTTTGGTTCTTAGCACCCACACTGAGCAGTTCACAACCACCTGTAACTCCAGCTCCAGGGATTCCAGTGCCCCAAGTCCTTTAGCCTCTGTACACACACACACACACACACACACACACACACACACACTTAAAAATAAGGTAAATCTTTATCAAAAGGAAGTCTCAAAGCAAGTAAGCATTTCCTGCCTGTCCAAGATCCGATAGTAGCCAGCCAGCCTTGGCCTGGCTTCATCTCTCCTTTCCACACTCACCCCTCCTGACATGGAAAACTGCTCCATGAAGAATTTGCCATATCTCAGACTCTGAGGCCAAACTGGGGAGCGGTTTGTTTTTATGAGATCCACGCTTGACAGATTAAAATCAGAAGCTAGAAACTGCTTACAGCCTTCCTGCTGTTCTCTGGGAGCTTTCATTTGCAGAAAGAGCTCTGCCCCTTTGTAGAGGCCACGAGGAGGCCACATCAGCACTGTTACACTAAACAGAGGCATTCCAGGACCCAGGAAGAGGCACATACAGGACCAACTGCTCATTTTCATTTAAACTGTTTCTAAATAATGTCATTAGGTCCAGAGTCCCATTTATCTGGAGCTTGTACACTTCCCTAATATATAAACCATCTCCAAACTGAACTGTCTTTCAGCAAAAGCTATTTCCTGTTACAGATGTTGCCTTAACCACACTCCATCACAGACTAGAAACCTTCTGCACTTACCGTAACAAATAGGGTCATGCAAGTGTCTGGGAGCTGAGGCCTGTCTTCTGGTCTGTAGCACTCAAGTGATCTTGACCAGCACTGGCCTCAGCTGGGTACTGTTAGGTGTGTGGAGTCTTGAGCCTGCCCCACACCTGCAGCAGTAGAACCTGCATTTTCCCCATAATCCTTGTGCACATTTAAACTAAACAAAACAAGCAATCAAATAGAACCTACTGGCCTCGATGTGCACTGGAGTCTCCTGAAGAGTTTTTTTTTTTTAACTTTTTTTTTTATTTTATTTTATTTTTTTAATTTACATTCCAAATCACTTCCCCTTTCCCGTTTCCTCCCTCCCCGAAAGTCCCATAAGCCCCCTTCCCTCCCTCTTTTCTCCATTCAACCCCCTCTCATTACTCTGTCCTGGCGTTCCCCTACATCCAGTCTTTCCAGGACCAGGGGTCTCTCCTTCCATCTTTTTAGAAATCTATTGATATGCTGATTGTGTCTAGGGTATTCTGAGATTCTGGGTCAATATCCCCTTATCAGTGACTGCATACCATGTGTGATCTTTTGTGATTGGGTTACCTCACTAAGGATGATATTTTCAAGTTCTGACCATTTGCCTAGGAATTTCATGAATTCATTGTTTTTAATTGCAGAGTAGTATTCCATTGTGTAAATATACCACATCTTCTGAATCCATTCCTCCGTTGAGGGACATCTGGGTTCTTTCCAGCTTCTGGCTATTATAAATAAGGCTGCTATGAATATAGTGGAGCATGTGTCCTTATTGCATGCAGGTAAAGTCTCTGGGTATATGCCCAGGAGTGGTATAGCCGGATCCTCCGGAAGTGTCATGCCCAGTTTTCTGAGGAACCGCCAGACTGCTTTCCAGAGTGGTTGTACCAGCCTGCAATTCCACCAGCAGTGGAGGAGTGTTCCTCTTTCTCCACATCCTCGCCAACAACTGCTGTCTCCTGTGTTTTTGATCTTAGCCATCCTGACTGGTGTGAGATGGAATCTCAGGGTTGTTTTGATTTGCATTTCCCTAATGACTAAGGATGATGAACATCTCTTTAGGTGCTTCTCAGCCATTAGATATTCTTCAGGTGAGAACTCTTTGTGTAGCTCTGTACCCCATTTTTTAATAGGGTTACTTGCCTCTCTGGAGTTTAACTTCTTGAGTTCTTTGTATATCTTGGATATTAGCCCTCTGTCGGATGTAAGGTTGGTAAAGATCATTTCCCAGTTAGTTGGTTGTCGCTTTGTCTTTTTGACGGTGTCTTTTGCCTTGCAAAAACTTTGTAATTTAATGAGGTCCCATTTGTCTATTCTTGATCTTAGAGCATAAGCTATTGGAGTTCTGTTCAGGAAATTCTCCCCTGTGCCCATATGTTCAAGGTTCTTCCCTAGTTTCCCTTCTATTAGTTTCAGTGTGTCTGGTTTTATGTGGAGATCTTTGATCCACTTAGAATTGAGCTTAGTGCAAGGAGATAAGGATGGCTAATAATGTTGCGGTAGAGCTGGATTTCATCCCAACATATAAGACTAAAAGGTAAGAATGCCTAAGATAGGTCCCAGGTCTTTAGGCCATCTGCCACTTATCCGCTGTGCCTTACTGACTCTACTGCACAGACATGGCCTAGTAAGATCTTTACAGTGTGAAACAGAACATGAGATCCCTTATTGGGACCTGACCCCCTTTCTGTACTGAGCACCCTGATCCCCAGAAGCCTACATAGATGCAGGATGGACCAGTTAGTTCCTCTGTGATTCTAGCCTCCGGAGCAAGTTAGTAAGACTAGCCATATTGGTGAACTCTGGATTGAAATAAGAGTACTTGGCTCGATGAACACTGTGGAAAAGTGATTGGGGATGGTTCCCACATAAAACTCCATATGCACATGCTCCAGCCTATATACATATGGACCCAAATTTATCTCTCTCTCTCTCTCTCTCTCTCTCTCTCTCTCTCTCTCTCTCTCTCTCTCTCTCACACACACACACACACACACACACACACACACACACACACACCCCAGAAAGGAGAAAGAAAGAATAGAAATGACCTAATATTAACACTAACCGTGATTTTACATGGAGAGGAGAGGAAGCTTTGAGTAAATGAAGTTCGGATCGAATGTGTGCCATTGACATGGCATAACCACAGCCCCAGGGGCAAGGCAAGGCCTTCCTCAGGGGCCCAAGTGTGAATAGTGACAGTGTTTGCAGAATACATCCATGGCATCTATCCACCCCGAGATATTTTTCAAAGACTGCTCCTAAGAATATCATCTTTACCTGGCACCTTGGTCCAACTGTCCACCACAGATCCTGTCTTCATTACTCAGCTGTATGCGATATCCCCACTGCCCAGTTCAGTGTCAAATAAACACATTGAGCTTCCAGGGCGCTGTGGCTTCTCCATCAAAGGGTTCAAACCACCTGATGCTAGCTTCCCTGTGTGTTCACGTGTCTGTCTTCTCATTCCCGTGCAGTCTCAGTCAACTCATGCAGGTCATGGCAATTTTAACTGAGTTTAGCAATGTTGGATACCTGCCCACGACCCCCCAAGGAGAGGACGATACACCTTCCTTGTCTTTTTCGGAGCCATCATATGGAACTTTCTCGGAAAACCTGAGGAGCGAAATGCCAACTGGTGGCAGGACCTTTGTAGTCAGAAGGGTACTGCCATGTGGGAAGTGAGCACCAAATTATGACGTCAGAACCTGGATGTACACCATACCATGACGGTTGACTGGGAAACTCTAAACTAGACTGTGATACAGTAATTCATTTGCTGATGTTTAATTTCACTACAAGTCTTTGCTAGTGTAGTGGTTTAAATAAAAAATGACCCCACCAGCTTAGATATTTAAACACTTGGTCCCCAGGTGGTGACACAGTTTGGGGAGGTGGTCAGACTCTCTAGGGGAAAAATGTCACTGGGATTTTCAAAGTCCTGCCCAGTTATCTATCTATCTATCTATCTATCTATCATCTATCTATCTATCTATCTATCTATCTATCTATCTATCTATCATCTATCTATCTATCAATCAATCTATCTGTCAATATCTATCTATCATCTATTTGTCAATATCTATCTATCATCTATCATCTATCTATCTGTCAATATCTATCTATCATCTATCTATCTATCTATCTATCATCTATCTATCAATCAATCTGTCAATATCTATCTATCATCTATCTGTCAATATCTATTTATCATCTATCTATCTGTCAATATCTATCTATCATCTATCTATCTATCTATCTATCTATCATCTATCTATCTATCTATCTATCATCTATCTATCATCTATCTATCTACCCTCTATCTATCTGTCAATATCTATCTATTTATCTATCATCTCTTTGCTTCTTTTTCATGGCTGAGATGTGTCTTCCTTCTGCTGTCATGCCTGTTGCCTGCTGCCACACCACCATTATGAACTTGTTCCTCTAAAACCATAGGCCAAAATAAATTCCTCCTTCTATAAGTTGCCTCGGTCATGGTGTCTTATCACAGCAACAGAGATGTAACCAATACAGCAAGGTTTTAAGCAAAGCTGCAAGCTTAATTAACATGGACCAGAAAATGCAGTTCAAAGCAACCAGCTGACCTGTGCAGCTTTGAAAGACTTGCCTCGTGTCTCAGCCACCCTCCTTCCTTCAGTGTCCTAGCCCCAGCTCATTGTTATTACTATATTCTAACAATAAACAAAGCAACTGACAGAGGATTCCATTTTTCTTTTCTTTTTCTATTTTTTAAGATTTATTTATTTATCTTATGTATATGAGTACACTGTAGCTGTACAGATGGTTGTGAGCAATCATGTGGTTGCTGGGAATAGAACTCAGGACCTCTGCTCACTCTGGCCTTGCTCGCTCAAGCCCAAAGATTTATTTATTGTTATGTGTAGGTACATTGTGGTTGTCTTCAGACACCCAAGAAGAGGGCATCAGATCTCATTATAGATGGTTGTGAGCTACCATGTGGTTTCTGGTATTTGAACTCAGGACCTTCAGAAGAGCGGTCAGTGCTCTTAACCACTGAGCCATCTCACCAGCCCAATTCATGTTTTCCGATGTACTTTGATAATTGTCCTCAATTGTTTCTCCCATTAATAGAAAAAACAGAAAAATATGAGCTTTGTAAGTGGGAAAACCATGGCTCAAACTATGCTGGGCAAGGCTATGTTGCCAGTATTACAAATCTAGAAACTCAGTAAAGTCCATTGTCTTAGGGTTTCCATTGCTGTGAACAGACACCATGACCAAGGCAACTCTTATAAAGGACAACATTTAATTGGGGTTGACTTACTGGTTCTGAGATTCAGTCCATCCATTATCATCATGGCAGGAAGCATGGCATGGTTCAGGAGGAGCTGAGAGTTCTGTATCCTGTTGGAAGGCAAACAGGAGAAAACTGGCTTCCAGGCAGCTAGGATGAGGGTCTTAAAGCCCATGCCCACAGTGACACACTTCCTCCAATAAGACCACACCTACTCCAACAAGTCCACATTTCCTAATAGTACCACTCCCTGGGCCAAGCATTATTCAAACCACCACACCCATCAATCCAGGTGTCTGGCTAGTTTAGGCCCCCAGAGGACTTCTTCCAGAGTCACACCTGACCTCTGACTTCTGACCTTAAGGAATCAGCAACAGCATCTCTAATCTGCCCACATAGCACTCTCCCAAACAGTCTCCTACAACCTGTACCATCCTGGGAAAATTCATAACTTTAGATAACAAGATTCCTTTGCTCACTTCCTTCCCAGTACCAGCATTATTCTTGTGGGTCAGGGATTGAAATATTTTCCGCAGAAACACAGAAATCTAGAACAGGCAGAAATCTTAGAGATAATCTAATCCTGGTGTTTTCATTACTTCCCTTTACAGTGTGCTTGAAGGCTTGGTGAATATCAGAATCTCAAGGAGCAGCTCTGTGGAGAAACAGAGACTTAACCAATATGTCACAGCTAGACAGGACTTGATACCATTTGGATTTTGAACACTTCCCAAAGACCTGTGTGTTAGGATTGGTCCCCAGCTTGTGGTTCGTGAAAGGAGGTGGATGTGGTAAAAGGTGGAGCCTGATGGAGCATCATCAGGTCACTGGGGGTATGCCTGAGAAGGGGATACTAAGATACCAGTCTCTTCCCCCCTCTTTCATTCCTGGACATGAGGTAAGTGGTTTCCTGCACTATGTGTCCCTACCATGATATGCCATCCATCTCACCACAGACCACTAAATCCTCCATGCCAACCCATTATGACCTGAAATCTCTAAAAATGTCAGCCAAGATAAGTTTCTCCTCTTTTTAAGCTAATAGCAGCTTCCTGTGGCCAGATGATAGTGTCTTATAGGTGTGAAATTGTCACATCTGATTTGACCAGTTCTGAAAGGTCAGGAAGAGGTCAAACATCCCAGAGAAAGGAAGAATTTTGTGTTCTGTAAGCACATCTTGTGCCTTGTATTACAAACTGACTTAAATAAATATGCTTACTACCTCAAAGTCCTGGTGACTAGAAGTCTAAGGCCAACGTGATAGGCAGGTTAGCCCTGGGACTGACCAGCAAGGTCCCCATGATTAGACAGTGACAGTCAGTCCAGATGAGCTGTAGACAGCAGTGGTGTTTCTCTCTGACATTTTACTGAACAAAATATCCTTCCATGTTGCATGTGTCTTAGGAAGGCAGGATGCTGGAGGTCAAAGATTAAATGGTCTGGATAGCATGGTAAGTTTATTAGTAAAATAAACCCAGAAGTAATATGTGAGTGAAGGCCAGTGTGTTTTCATCGTCCCAAATTCCTAGAAAAAAACAAAAACAATAACAACAACAAAAACGATTAAATTGACAAGCCAAGAAGTCTTCACACCCATCAAAAAACGTTTTCCTTTATGGGGGTCTAAAGATGGCCGCCAACACAAACTTCTGTTTTTCGCCTTCTGAACAGCTTAAGACACCACTATCACCTCTGACCCAAGAATATGTTTTTACAAGTTTTGGAGTCTCTTCACAGAAAATCGCTAATGGATTTTTCAGTTCCTTCCCAAATCCCTCCTTGTTCTTCTCAATCACTTCCAACTATCCTTTTTATTTATTTATTTATTTAATTTAATTTTATTTTTTTAATAGATGTATTCTTTATTTGCATTTCAAATGATTTCCCCTTTACTGGATCCCTCCTTCCCCAAAAGTCCCATAAGCCCTCTTCCCTCCCCCTGTTCCCCAATCAACCCATTCCTGCTTCCCTGTCCTGGTATTCCCCTACACTGCTGCATTGAGCCTTTCCAGGACCAGGTATGTACAAAAATTATCATGTTCTGTGTGATGCCAGGGAAATTAGTCTAATTCACTGGGCCTCTGAAAGAAAGAAAGAAAGAAAGAAAGAAAGAAAGAAAGAAAGAAAGAAAGAAAGAAAGAAAGAAAGAAGGCGAGTGATACAGTGAGGGGAAGGAGAAAGAGAAAAGGAAGGAAGGAAGGAAGGGAGGGAAAGGAAGGGAAGGGAAGAGAGAGAGAGGCAGAGACAGAGAGAGAGACAGAGAGGGACAGAGAGACAAAGACAGAGAGAGAGAGAGAGAGAGAGAGAGAGAGAGAGAGAGAGAGAGAGATTCACATATCCCAGGTTGGACTTAAACTCCCTGTATAATAACAGGTAACCTTGAACTACTGACCCTCGAGCCTCAAGAGTATTGGGATTATAGGCCTGCACTGAAACACTAGGTTATGCCATGCTGGGGACCAAACCCAAGCCTTGTGCATGCAAAGAAAGAACTCTGCCAACCAAGCTGTGTCCCTCCTGCCATGGGCCTTGATTTTCTTAAAGACTACTTGGTGAGACTCAAAAACTATTGTGGTTATGGGATGACCACTGCAGCCCTAACTTTTAAGGGAGAAGATATGTGACCTTAAAGAAAACATATTTAAACTTTAGTTGGCTGACAGAAAAGGGGCAGGAAGGGGAAACAGCAGGAAGTAAATCAACTTGGCCTTATATATGTGTTGCTGCCGCAGAGGGGGCTGGGTAGACTCCAAGAGACATATGGAGGTGGGGTCCTCACACACAGTTCTGTGAAATACAGACTTACCTCTTTTTTGCAGTATAACCTTTGTAATTGACAACACAGTAATATCTCTGAACCCTGGTTTGGTTTTGTTTTTTATGTGCAAAGAGAAATCAGAAGAGATAGCCTTTATCTTGTATGGGATTGTTTTAGCAAAGCAGCTGTGTATTGTTAATTGTTTCAAAGAATACCCATCTGTTTTTAATTAGTTTCCATGTGGGACATCATTATAAATCCTCTAGATGATATCTGGTAGGAAATGTTACATCAGGGCAGAAAGGGTTTGTGATTGGACAAGGAAAAGAGGGCGGAGCTAGAAGTTGGAGAGGAGGGGACGCAGGCACATGGAGAGGGTCTCGGCAGGAGAAGATGAATCATGGCTTGTGACTTTCTGTGTGTTTCCTAAGGTTAGAAATATTGGGATAAGGCTTTTACTGTATTGTCATCTTGTAATTGTGATTATAATATATATAAATCTAATTGGCTAATTAAGCATTAAGAGTCATGTTTCTACCTGGTAATTGAGCAGGGGCTGGGAAGAAGGCAGGGTGGCAGATCGAGGAACTAGGGTCACATGGCGTGGGACCCCGCAGGGACATAGCTTTATAAACTGTCAGTGTTATTACTACAGAACAGTTGCCCGGCACAGGAGACCTGAGGGCCTGGCGTGAGCTCTGCAATCGGCTGGTTGCTTGCCTTGCTGCTATGGCGGGTGTGGGAACATGTTTGACTCTTTTTTAAATATTTCCCGCAACAGGAAATACTGGAAAATGCATACTGAAGTCATATGGTAACATACAAAGGACAAATCCATTTAAATAGAGTTGAGTCAGTGGCTGCTGGAAACCCGAAGTTTGAAAGACTGAGCAAGAAGTTAAAGATTACTGAGAACGAGAAAAGGAAGTGTTTTTTCCCTGGAAACTGAGTGTTAGTGGGAACATTACAGGAAACAGACATTCCTAAATATGGACAGATTTTAAAAGGGAAATAGGAAAATGGACATCAAGTGAAATACAAAAATTGGTCGGAACTCAGCCACAGTGTGTAGAGAGCGAAGACGAGAGCAGAATCTAATGCACAATAAGTCTCACCTGTGCTCGTTTACTTTTTGTTTTTGTTTTTTGTTGTTTTTTCAGGAAAGTGTTCTGTTTTGAACAAAACTGAACAGAAAGAACAGTTTTTTATATATCAGTGGTGGACTTTTGTTGAGCCTGTATTAACACATCATCACCCCAAGTACATACTGTACACCTGGGCTTGTTGTTGCTTTTGTACATCCTTCTGGATTCTGGAAACTTCTAACGATATGATTCCACCATTTTAACATCTGCAGAATAGTTCTGCAAACCTAAAAACCCTTTGCGGACTGAAGAGATGGCTCAGCAGTTAAGAGCACTGACTGCTCTTCTGAAGGTCCTAAGTTCAAATCCCAGCAACCACAAGTGGCTCATAACCATCTTTAATGAGATCTGCTGCCCTCTTCTGGGGTGTCTGAAGGCAGCTATAGTGTACTTACATATAATAAATAAATAAATCTTTAAAAAAAAAAGAAAGAATTCATTTTTATTTTTTAAAAAAATAAAAGCTCTTTGCATCGTTATCCTCCCTCCCACTAATACTGTTGCTGTCTTCAGAGTTTTGTCTTGTGGAGAACATCACAGAGTTGGGACCGTTTGGTATACGGCTCCTTCTGAGCAGCTTCTGCCACTTACTTGTGTGTATTCAAGGTCCTTAGACATCTTTCCATGGATGATGGCTAGCTCGCTTCTTTTTGTGATAAGCCATCCCTTATTGCCTATTTATTTCAGCTGATTGATCCAACTACCTACCAAAAAGGCATCTTGCTTGCTTTCTGTTTATCCAAGTGCAAATAAGAATTTATGCGCACAGTTTTGTGAGGACAGAAAATTCCAACTAATGTGATTAAACATCAAGAAGAATGGTTGCTGGGTCATGCGGGAAAGATCGTGTTTAGTTTCATAAGGTAAAAAGGGAGCTTTACCATTAACTGTCCCACCAGCAATGAACGAGTTCCTGTTGCTCTACGTCCCTGTTAGTGTTTGGTGCTAACAGGGTTGGGGATTGGGCCATTCTAATAGATGTACAGTGCTTTAAATGTTCAGCCTCCTAATAAAATGTGATATTGAACATTTTACATGTTTATAATACACACACACACACACATATGGAGAGAGAGATTTCCTTTGTGAGGCGTTTGTTCAGATAGTTTCCCTTTCTTTAGTTTCCTAGCATTTATTTTTGCCTTCTTAATGTAACTTTCCTGACAGTCTCATAATGAGTACTGTCTTTACATCATTCCAACCCCTCCATACTGAGTCCATTTAGTGTTGTTAGCATGTGTGTGTGCTTAGGACAGACCACTGGAGATTGGATAGCCCAAGATGGAGTGCATCCCTGGAGAAAATGGAATCTCCCTCTCTCAGTAGCCACTGATTGCCTGTAGCTCTCAATCTAGGTGTAGGGTCTCATGGCACTTTCCCCGGTCCATGTTGTCATGCCAACTATTGTAGTTGTTATGTAGTATATAGGTCCTGTTTAGGCCACCTTTTTATTTTTTTTAATTTCATGGGTGCAGCTTCCCTGCTCTGTCTAGAAGATATTATCTAGCAGCAGATGTCACTCTCCCCACTTCTCTTCTAGGACATTTCCTGAGCCTTAGATGTAGGGGTGTACATGTCAACTGGAGTTGGACAACACCTCTATTTCTCTGAATTTTGTCCATTGTGGGTCTCCATGATATCCTCTGTGCTGCAAAAATAAGCTTCTTTGGTAAGAGATGAGAGCTACACTTCGATAAATACTTAGAGCACAGTTAGAAAGTCTCTTAGTTTAGAAGGTTCTCGGTAGGTTCTCCTCTAGAATTCATGACCTCTACAGCCACAGGGAATTGGCTAGGCTTACAGTACCAGGCATAAACTTTTTCAAATTATGTGGGTCTTAAGTCCAATTAGTAGCTATTGGTTACACTCTAAGATAAAGGTGCCACTATGGCATCATTTAGAGGTATCCTGTGCTGCCAATAATTGGTGTTGATCAAATGCTGTCCAATCATAGGCCTTTAATGCTGAGTGGAACCATTGATTGGTTTTTCTTTGGCAGCTTGCATAGCACCTTCCAATTTTATGAGAACTTGCCAGATCAGTTCCAGCTTGATTAACAGAGAAACATCAGAATTAAATGACATTCATCAAAAGGACCTAATGAATACATACAGAATATCCCACCCCAAGATACAGCAGAGAGTATACATTTCACTCAGAAGTTTCTCTAAAATAGACAATATACTAGCACTCAAAATAAATCCTAACAGATCCAGAAAAACTGAAATAATTTGATGTATTGCATCTGGTAACAATGGAATAGAACATAAAATCAATAGCAAAGGAATCTCTAGTAATTACTTAAACTCATGATAGTGAAACAGCACATTACTGAATGGTGAATGGGTCAAAGAAAAAAATCAAGAGAAAAAAATTTTAACTCCAGAATTAAATGAAAATAAAAACAACACACACACACATACACACACACACACACACCCACACACACACACACACACACATTGAAAGCAGTACCAAGAAGTTATAGCTCTAAGTACTTACATTCTAAAAAAAAATTAGAAAGAACACAAATAAATGACTTATGATGAAACTCAAGAGAAACAAAAACAAACCCAAATCCAGTAGTTGAGAGGAATAATGAAAATCAGAACATAAATTAGTGAAATAGAAACTAATAAAACAATATGTCTTAGTTGGGGTTTCTATTGCTGTGAAGAGAAACCATGGCAACTCTTGTAAAGGAAAGCATTTAATTGTTCTTATAGTTCAGAGGTTTAGTCCATTATCGTCATAGCAGGAAGCATGGCACCACACAGGCAGATGTGGTGTTGGAGAGGAAGCTAAGAGTTCTACATCTGGAACAGCAGGCAGCAGGAAGAGAGTAAGACCTGGCTTAAATATCTGAAACCTCAAAGCCTACCCCAGTGACACTTTCTCCAACAAGACCACACCTCCTAATAGTGCCACTCCCTGTGAGCCTATAGGGGTCATTTTTATTCAAACCACCACACAATAAAAATAACCAATAGACATAAGAAATAGTTCTTTGAAAAGATAAACAAGATTGACATAACCTTAGCCCAACTCATCAAAAGGAAGAGAAGACCCCAATTAAAGGTATCAAGGATAGATAGGGAAGCACTACACGATATACCAAAGACATCCAAGACACTAGAAGGGCACATTTAAAAAACTTTACCCTAGAAGAAAGGATATAATCAAAATATACTGCATACAAAAGTTTTTTTTTAAAACCCACAATATTCCATTAGGTTAGAGGACCTAAAATAAAGGTCATAAGATAAATTCATTGGAACCGCCAAAGGTAAACCACCAAGAAAGACAACTTTAACAAAGCCACAACAAGTAAGGAGATTGAACCAGTTGTAAAAAGCCTTCTGACTTTAAAAAGTTCAGATTCAGATGTATTCACAACAGAACCCCACCAGACATTCAAGGAAGGACTACTTCTTCAAAGAGAGAGAGAGAGAGAGAGAGAGAAGGAAGGAGAACTCCAAACTCTATATGATGCTCTAATACCCAAACCAGGTAAAGATACACCAGAAAGAAAACCTATAGACCAATGTCCTGATGAACATAGATGCAAAAATCTCAATAAAAAACACTTGTAGACTGAATATAGGCACGAATATATATCTACATGTATTTGGGAGATCCAAAAATTAAATCAGAAAACTTTAAAAAATCGTCATCCCCTTTTAGCCAAGTGTCAGGTTACAAGATCCATTTTCTTACTGTTTTAAGAGATCTTTATATGTTTTAGATGACATCTTTATCAGATGTATCTTTTGTAATAGTTCCCTCTTGGTCTGCGGCTTTCTTATTTTCTTGCTCATGCTTTTAAAATAAACAATCTCTGGTTAGAATAAACGGGGCTGACCTTATCAGAAATCTGTCACTTCAAGGGAGCGATGGGTGAGCAGCAGAGCGGGAGGTAGTGTGTTGTCCAGACAGCCTATGTAGTCAGGTTCTGACTCACGCTACAATGCAGATGAGCGCATAGTGATGTCTCGGGAGTGCTTGAAAATGTCAGCACCACTTGCCATATCTGGCCATCCTTCCTTCTGTCCTCTGTACAGTTCATCTGAAGCATCATCAGGTTTGAAGGACCCCTCTTCCAGGAAGCCATGCTTTTGTGTACTCTGTCAATCCGGTACTCTCTGTACTCTGTGAATCCTGGTGTCTGAGCACTGCCCTTACCCTATACTGGGGCATACATTCTGTATGAGCAGAAATGGCCAGTCTTGGTTCTAGCATGGTATCTGGCATGTGACGAACTCTCACCAAATGTTAGCTGCATGAATGTGTGAAGCAAGATGATGCAGAGCCCATTCTATTATATTGCTGGGACAACCCTAAGAAGGTACCACAAATTGAATAGCTTAAACCATAGAAGCTATGGCGTCATGGTTCTGGAGGCTATAAGTCTGAATTCAAAGTGTCAGCAGGACCATGCCCCTGCTGAAGTATCTAGAAAGGGCCTCTATTCCACCAGTTATATTGAATTAGGGCCCACTGAAACTTTTTTTTTCTTTTTGGAGATAGCATCTTACTATGTGGCCCTGTTTGTTCTGAAACTCACAGAAAGCTATTTGCCTCTACCTCTCAGGTGCCAGGATTACAGGGGTGCACAATTATGCCCAGCCCTGACCCCACTTTCCTGGATAATCCCTGTAAAGGCTCAGGAAAATGCTGGGAATATGATTACAATTTTTTATGCAAAGGAGGAAAATCACAACCATGCCAATCATTTAAGGGGCAAGAAAGATACATTCCAATATTCCTTTGAAGGGTAAAACCCTCCAAACTTCCCAGTAGGCCCGCCTCCTAAATGATCTACAACCTCCCAACAGTGCCAAGCTGGAATCTGAGTCTTTAGCACATGAGGCTTTGTGAGGTGTTTCAGATCCAAACAGTAGCACCAACATAGGCCCAGGTATGTGGTAATGAGTGCCAAAAATGGGTGGTAGCAGTAAAAATAGAGAGTCCAGGGATGTTGGGAGGAAGGATATATGACTAGTGATGGTGACTTCTGAGGGGCAGGGTCACTTACTCGTGGCCAGCCTCTCAGAGGAACCACGTGCCTTCAGCCATCTCTGGCCCCCTCCCCAGGAGACTCACTGGTGCTGTCCACTGGCCCAGTCCCTTCCTTTCCAGATTTCTCCATGGGGAGAAAATGCATCTGTGTCCTGGTGAACTCTTGCAGGCCCTCCAGGCTCCTAAAAGCAGCAGGATCATCGCAGGCTGTTTCATAAATGTAAGCCTGCCTTGAGTGGCCGATGTGTGTGTGTGTGTGTGTGTGTGTGTGTGTGCTTCTCAACTGTGACTTCCTGGTGCAGCGTAAGCAGGATCAAGAGCAGAGCCAACAGTTGCACTGGGGCATTTTTCGCAGCTAGACAATGACTTGTTCTTAAGCCTCTAATACTCAAAGACCCCTAATTACCAGCAATTTAAATGATGTGAGTAGAAAACCATTTCCATTAAACTCCGCTAGGAGGGCTGGAGAGTGGGCTCAGTGGTTAAGAGCACTGACTGCTCTTCCAGAGGTCCTGAGTTCAATTCCCAGCAACCACAAGGTGGCTCACAACCATCTGTAATGGGATCCGATGCCTTCTCCTGGTGTGTCTGAAGAGAGCGACAGTGTACTGACATACATAAAATAAATCTAAAAAAAAAAAACAACAACAAAACTGTACTAGGATCCAACTAGATTAGTGTTCAAAAATTCTGTGGAGTTGAATTCATGCATTATACAAGTATAGCACACATGTGCAATGCGGCCTTACACCCATGTCTGTGGTTTGGCATGAAGAGATAGGAATCTCCAAGCACTCTCCTGCCAGTCACTTCAGATATGATAGATCCCCGCTCTTAACCTCAGAATAAAAGAAGACGGTCCTTGCCAGTGGTATCATTCAGTCTTCTTACTCTCACATTACAGGAAACACAAAACTGCACCGAGGGCAGCTCTTTCATGGGCATGGTGTGCAGTGTAACCATGAGACATCCAGGGAGTCTTGCTTCCTGAAACTGGGACATAGGGTGTTCAGGATGGTGGGATTTAAATGGGCAGAAACAGAGACTCTCAACTCAGACTTGCTAATGATGTTATCTGAAAAGGCAGGGAAGGCAGGCAGGCTGCTAAAATAGATGCTGCCTTGAATTTGTCAGCGAATGCATAAAACCAAAAAGGCAATGATTCTTGGAGTCTTGCCCACTTTGCACCCTAAAAATACCACAAATAAAAACTCAAAACTGGATCTTCTTGGCCCACGTGGTTCTGTTGTGATTTTTTTAGGAGGAAACAGGCAGCAATGTTAGCTGAAGCGGAAGGTAGCTTTAGATAACAGCATAAGGCTGGCCAAGGGTGGCAATCTAAAACATCCTTAGAATAAGGACATCTTTTAGCTTGACTTAAACTGTCATGAAAAATATGGGAGGAAGAGATTGGACATTAATAAGATGAAATGTGGGGGAGAGGGTAGCCGGAGATAAAAACCTGCAGAGTGGGAAACTGAAAGAAAGGCTGAAAATAACCCACGGGCGGTCAGCAGAACTGGAGGCTCTGATGTAGAAAAGCTGCGTTCTGATATGGGAACTTTTGGTTTCAGATGAAACCAAACTGAAAGAATTATACAGTAATATTCTGGGCAGGTAATGCTCTCATTGGGGTAACTAGTTCGAAATACCAAACAGTCGTGAAACTCATCTGTAGAGATTGAAGCTGGGCTGGAGAGATGGCTCAGCGGTTAAGAGCACTGACTGCGCTTCCAGAGGTCCTGAGTTTAATTCCCAGCATCCACATCGTGGCTCACAACCATCTGTAATGGAAAACGATGCCCTCTTCTGGTGTGTCTGAAGACAGATACGGTGTAATAATAACAATAAAATAAATAAATAATTCCTTGAAAGAAAGAAAGAAAGAAAGAAAGAAAGAAAGAAAGAAAGAAAGAAAGAAAGAAAGAAAGAAAGAAAGAAAGAAAGAAAAGATTGAAGCTTTGGGATCATGAAACCTCATCCATTCACCTTGAAGCAGAGACAATACAGATGGGTCAATATCTACAACCATCTCTCTCTGTTAAAGAGCCTCCGTAGCGCAGTCCCCACTCATCCTAGACACCCAGACTCTACTCACTTCAGGAATACTCACCATCCCCATTCACAGAGTCTCTTCATATGTTAGCCCTCCCTGCTCCTCCTCCCAAGCTTACGTACCTGTCATAATGTCTCATCTACCCTCCTAGTCAAGTGAGCTTGGCTATCATGCATGTGCTTGCGTTTGGCCTATCTTTTCAGCACCAGCCCTCGGGATTCCTCAAAAAAGAACCCATTCTTCATTTTCAAAACTTTTCGTGGGAATATCAGGGACAAAACAATATAATAGAGAATATGTAGAGTTCAAAGAAACTAAACACATGCAAATGGTCAGATTCCAAGAGGAATGATGAGTGGGAATTTCTAGTTTCATTGGAGACTCGGTTGTGTTGCATGACGTTTTTCTGGGAACTGGCCTATGAGAGGATGTTTTGCTGAAGCAGACATGTGAGAGAGGACATGTGATGTTTGGAAAGATTATAAAAATCTTGCTCTTGCATTGGTTAGTTTTGCAAACTCCTTACTGGTTAGGCTTCACTGAGGATGGTCTTGGCTGACAATGCTCTTGCATTGGTTCACCTTGCTTTCTTCCTTGATCTTTGCGTGTCATGATTTCACAGAGAAACACACTGTGATGGTTTGAATATGATCAGCCCAGGGAGTGGTCTTGTTGGAGTAGGTGTGGCCATTCTGGAGTAGGTGTGTCACTGTAGGCATGGGCCTAAAACCCTCATCCTAGCTGCCTGGAAACCAGTCTTCCCCCAGTTTCCATGGAACAAGAGGTAGAACTCTCAGATCCTCCAGCCCCACGTCTGCTTGGATGCTGCCCGGCTCCCACTCTGATTATAATGGACTGAACCTCTGAATCTGTAAGACAGCAATTAACTGTTGTCCTTCATAAGAGTTGCCTTGGTCACAGTGTCTGCTCACAGCAGTAAAAACCTAACTAAGACATGCACCAAAGAACTTCTAGTGACATTCTGGCTGCTTCTTCTCGTTTCCCCAGACTTGTGTCAATCAGCAGAGCTTCACAGTTTCTTCTGGATAGAGCCTCTGCAACTGGTCTGGACTGCTGACAACAAAGATTGGAATTGCCCCCAAGAACTATTTCTAAGTAGGTCCACAACTCCCTGTTTCCTATTAACTTTTCTTTTCCCCTACTTCTTGTGCATGCTGGGCTAGATGGGAGGTTGAAGTATTAAAGAACCATAATTAAAGTAGGTTTTGAAAAATCTAAGCCTATAAAATGAAATAATTTATTTTCAACAGTATAGACTAATAACTTAGCTGCATCCCTTAAACTATTAAAGGATTTCTGAACCATTAGAGAATTAGATGTAACTTTGAATCTTGCATAGGTTGATGGTTTGAGATCATATCAGAGTTGTGTTATAATCTCTGTTTGCTGGAGTTACTAGACAATGAGGTCAAAAAGGAGGTAGGAAACTGCATCTATAATTTATTTAACCTCATTCCTAATGTAGTCAAATGAAGAGTGGGTGTGGATAGTTGAGTCTATCTCCAGAAGGAATCCAGACAATGAGTATTGCTCTGGTCTGGGTCTTGAACATCCACTTGGTAAAGCCCCATCCTCAGCATTGAATCATTGAGATGAAGAAGAAGCTTTCAGAGGTGGAGCCTAGTGGGAGGTCTTTAGGTGCTAGTGGTGTGAACTCAAGCAAGGTAGAGGTAGACACCATAGTCATCCCCTTCCCATATGTGGCTTCCTGGCCATGAGGTGACCAATTCTGCTCTGCAAGTACTTCCCACCACCATCAGTGCCACACCATGGGCCTAAAAGCAACGATGTCTTGGACTATATAACCTCTAAACAGTAAACCAAACTAGTCCCATTCTGCTATTTTTTCCATGTGTGCCTGTGTGTGTATGTAGTGTATTTGTATACTATTATGTCATGTGTGACTGTGTGTGTGCATGCATGTGTGTGTGGAATGCAGGTGTGCATGCATTATGGAATACCTGTAGAGGGAAGAAGACAACTTTTGGGAGTTGGTTTTCATTTCCCACTTTGTTTTTGAGACAGGGTCTCTCTCTCTGTTGCCATTGTACCACATACTCCAGACTGGCTGGCTGATGAGCTTCCTGATGATTCTCCTGTCTCAGCCTCCCATCTCTGTATAGAAGGCCTTGAATTTCAGATATACCACACATCTGGCTTTTCATGTGGATTCTGGAAATCTGATTCAGGGGTTTGTTAGACTTGCATGGTAAATGCTTTTACCCACTGAACCATCTCTCCAGTCCCCTAAGTTAAAGTTTCAAATATTCACTATGTCTCAATTCCCTCACCCAACTGTACAGATTTACTAGACTGGTGTTCCAAACTCCCTAGAAGCCAAGAATGTCAGGCCTCCATTTAGAGACAGGATCTTTGACCATGTAAGTCAGGATGACTGTGCACCCTAAATCAAATGTTTACTGTTCTTTTCCAGGAAAGAGGAATCTGAAGACACAAAGGAGACATGGCAAAGAAATGTGTGTGAAGACAGCAGAAATAAACATTGGAATGCCACAAACCCAGAAATTCCAAGGGTGGCTGTGTCAAGATAGACTGCCTGCGCTCTTAATCACTCCACAATAATGTTGCTGCTGTTGTTGTTGTTGTTGTTGCTTTTGTTGTTGTTTCCAGACTTTACCTTGCCTAGAGAAATTCTATTTTATAAGCAGTTTAAGATTCCGTTATGAGTGCAAGATTTTTTTTTTTTTGCACCTGTTGTGCACACACAAAACATCTGTCTGGCACCACCCACCGGGCACAGACTGAGAAAGAACCTACTCCCAAGGTAAAAATGATTCTACCTTTTAAATGCCTACAAAATCATCAAATTGAAACTATCTTAGTCACTGTTCTATTTGCTGTGAAGAGACACCATGACCAAGACAACTCTTATAAAAGAGAGCTTTTAACTGGGGGTTTATTAACTGTTTCAGAGGCTCAGTCCATTATCATCATAGCAGGGAGCATGGCAGTAGACAGGCATGGTGCTGGAGAAGTAGCTGAGAGCTGCATCCTGATCTGCAATCAGAAAGAGAGAGAGAGAGAGAGAGAGAGAGAGAGAGAGAGAGAGGAACCTCAACACCAACCCTGAGTAACACGTCTTCCAACAAGGCCACACCTACTCCAACAAAGCCACACCTCCTAATCTTTTCAAATAGTGCCACGCTCTGATGACTAAGCATTCAAATATACGAGCCTATGGGGGTCATTCTCATCCAAACTACATCAGGGACCATATGAGCACACAGACCTATTAAAATATCAGGAAATCCAGGAAACAAGAATGTATCGAATACATCAAACTAAAAGTATGAAAACACCTGAAACCCTTAAGTAGATGGACACCTAGCTCTGTGATTGCAATAACCTCCACTGACCTGTTATGACTGTGTGTGTGTTTGTGTGTGTGTGTGTGTGTGTGTGTGTGTGCGTGATGGCTCACCTATGGGCAGAAAGCTCCCAATGTCCTACATGTTTCATCTTAACTACAATCCCACTGCCAACATGGCCTCCTCCAATTGCTGTCTAGACACACTATTCCGTGTGTTTGTCCTTCTGGGCCCAGTCCTACCCTTGGCCTCCATGCCCTTCATAGTCCTACACTTTGCTTCTGTGGCTCAACTCAAATCTCTGTCCTAGCCGACTGCTCTGCAGCAGCATCTCCTGCAGATCCGCAAACTCTACACAGAGATACTGAGTCTCTGGAAAGTCTCTTTTGAACTCCTTAGATGATGCTACAGTCTCTTTAATTCTTCTGTAGGACATTCAGTAACTTACATATGTGTGTGTGTGTACACACTCATATGAAGAATATATTTACTCTGTGCTTTGTAACAGGTGATCTGAGAGTATTAGTAGTTAAGACTGGAATCGTTTTTTTAATGTTTCTGAGGATTTATAGGTAGTTGACTGTAACTGGGAAGAAGGACTCATATGGGACATCACACTGCTGAGAAAGTGCTATGCCGTAAACTCAGATGAACACATCTGTGTCTTTTCACAACGCCAGAACTTGTTCAATAACAATTGGTTCATAAGGTGTTTTGATTGGCAATGATTTCTCAGATAATCTTGCCTTATGTTGGTGATTGAGTAAGACAAATAGTTCTTTTATTTTAATCTTAATTACTAGTATTAATTCTCTCATTGCATAGCAATCCCAATAAGTATTATTACATATATAGTCACAGAATAAACGTAAGTTGACAAGAATACACTACAGTTTAAGAGGTTTTAGGTGCAGGTTGATATAAGCAGAACAGTTTCTCAGGGAAAGGTATAGCCTGAAAAACTACAGTTTTACACATTGCAGAGTAAGGTGATAGCTATTCTTGGTTGTCAGCTCTTTGACTGCACCTGGAACTAACTAAAAGTCAAGCAACTGGGCACACCTGTGAGGGAGTTTTCTTAGTTAAATCACTTATGTGGGAAGACCCGGCTTTAATCTAGATCTTTTGAGGTAGGAAGAGTCATCCCTAATCTGGGCTACACCTTCAGCTGGTCCTCTATAAAGGACACGGGAGAGGAAGCTCTTGTTCTTTGTCTGCTTTCTCTCACTCTCTGGCAATTTTATTCCCTCACTGGCACTAGACCCTATCTCTTTGGGATTAAGGTATATACTGAAGACCAGCTGAGACATCCAACTTTGTGGACTGAACTACATTCTTGGATTTTCCATTAGTAGGCAGCCATTGTTAGACTACTTGGATCACAGCCTGTAAGCCACTCTAATCAATCCCATATGGATGGATAGACAGACAGACATTCACTAGAACAAATAGAATTAATATATTAGAACTGATAGAAATTATGTATATATGTACATAAATGTATATATATGTATATGTATGTATATATGTATGTATATCCATATATATATATATATTTATACATTTCCATGGGTATAAAACTATCCATTGGAGTCTAGTAGGCTCACCAATGGCTACTCAATTGAAGACAATGACTCATCCTCCTCCTGAGCACCCATCAATAACCAATAGTTCCCCAGGGAGGGGTAGGGCCCCAGGAGCCTGACTGCTAGCAAGTCTAGTCTTGTGCAATCCCAGTGCCTACAACCACAGCTGGTGTGAGTTTATTATTTCAATGGCTGTGTCACCCTCAGAAGATAGCCTTGTGCAACCTGCCTCCCTGTCACCTGACTCTTCTTTCTTCTTCCTCTTCCACAGTGTTCCTGGAGCCTTCTGGGAATGGTATGAATGTTCTGTTTAGGGCTGAGCACTCAAAAGTCACTTATTCTCAGCATCTTGAACAGCTAGGAGTCCCTGAATTCACTACAAAGAAAAGCTTCTCTGATCAAGACTGAGAGGTGCATTTGTCTGTAGATATAAACAAACATTTAGAAGGCAAGCTAGCAAAACAACAGAAAATGAATCCAGATGCATATGGAAAGGTTATAGAGGGGGTTTCTGTACAGAATGGGAAGTAAGCAGGTAACAGTTTCAATCTTCATTTCCCTAGAAACCTAATGCTTCTAAAACAATATTCGTCTCTGTGCTTACTATGTACAATTTAAGAGCTAAGAATGTCGCTAAATTGCTTGAATGCCTGTTTATCAAACACAAAGCCCTGAGTTCAATCCCCAGCAGCCCATTATCCTGGCAATAGCCTACACCTGTAATCCCAGCACTTGGGAGGCAGAGGTAGGAAAATCAAAAGTTCAAAGCCACCCTTAACTACATAAGTTGAGACCAGTGTCTGGAATACAGGAAAAAGAAATAGATCTTTTAATATTTTAATACTTTTTTTGGTAGGATGGCAGATTAGAAGCACAACACAGAGCAGTAACAGTGACAAAAAATTTAGTCAAGATAGTGCACAATAAGTTTTTGTTCTGTAGAGGCAAAGGAGTTGGGAGGGCTGAGAATTGGAGCCCAGCTGCAACCCCATTCAAATACAAACCACGTAACCAAATTAAACTGCAATCTTACTAGACTGGAGAACTTCAATCCATACTTGTGGTTGGCAGAAAAATGCCCTCAAGACACACGCACACTATATCCTCAAGCCTATAAACATGCTAAGATAGGCAAAAGACAGTGTCTACAGTCTCGGGGAAAATGTTTGTAAACCACGTGTCTGATGAAAAACTTTTCTTCAAAATATACAAATCCCCAAATTCAATGAGAGAAAACCACACTGCTATGGTTTTGGAATGAGTTGTGTCCCTGGGGTTGGGGCGGGGGTCTACAGGTAATGATTTGGTCCTCAAGATACGGGGAAGTGTTATGGGGCCCTGTGGGACGCTCTTAGGTCAGTGGAGACATGCCCTCAAAGTGGATTGTAGGACTTCATCCATCTTCTTCATCTGCTTTCCAGGTTAGAATTGATTCCCTTAGAACATCGGTTCTTAACCTGTGGATCACAAACCCTTTAGAGATTGGAAAACCCTTTCACGGGGCTCACCTAAGACCATCAGAAAGCACAAAAAATTGATATTTACACTACAATTCATAACCGTAGTAAAATTATAAGTATGAAGTAACTACAGAAGTAATCTTATAGCTGAAGATCACCACAACATGAGGAGCTGTATTGAGGGTTATGGAATTAGGAAGGTTGAGACCCACTGCCTTAGGGTGTGCCATCTATGCCAAGGGGGGCTGAGCCAATGGAGCTACCCAATCTTGGACTCCACCTTCCAGAATCATGACTAGAAGAAACAGCTCTTTATTGCATAAGAAGCCCGTGTCACACATGTCAGTACACTAATAGAACACTGACAACTATACACATACCAAACAATGGAACCTATTAAGATGTATTCTAACCTAAACATTCACAAACATTTCTCCAGTCTTCCAAGGGAAGGGGCCAGAGAGATAGTCCAGTGGCAGTAAGTGCTTAATGCTTGTCTTAGTCAAGGTGACTGTTGCTGTGACACCAGGACCAAAAAGCAAGTTGTGAGGAAAAGTGGCTTACACTTCCATGTAGAGGTCCATCATTGAAGGAAGCTAGGACAGGAACTCAAACAGGGCAGAAATCTGGACCCAGGAGCTGATGCAGAGGCCATGGAGGGGCGCTGCTTACTGGCTTGGTCATCATGGCTTGTTTAATCTGCTTCCTTATAGAACCCAGGACCACCAGCCCAGGATAGCACCACCCACCATGGGTTTGCCCCTCTCCATTGATCACTAATTAAGAAAATGCCCTACAGCTGGGTCTTCCGGAGGTATTTTTCTCAACCTTGGTTCTTGACCTTCCTGATGCTCTGACCCTTTAATACAGTTCCTCATGTTGTGGTGACCTCCTCCCCAATCATAAAATTATTTCATTGTTACTTCATATCTGATACCCTTGTGGAGGTCTTGGCCCACAGATTGAGAACAATGTGAATAGCTTGTCAATGTGTTGACATAAAACTAACCAGGACAACGATCTTGAAAAGGATCCAAGTTCAGTTCCTAACACCTACATCAGGTGACTAATAGCCACCTGTGACTCCAGATACAGGAGGGTTCCACACCTCTGGCCATACACATATAGACTGATACACGTAATTTAAGATAATAAAGCTGAATCTAAGAACACATCCAACAAAGCCTGAAGTGTGCCAGTAATCTTGAAACTTGGAAGGCAGAGGTGGAGACTGGAGGCTCACCTGGGCTAAATGAGACCCTCCCTCAATAATATGAAATAATACATGCATCCATACTGTAGCTTTTAAGCATTCGATAGGTGTGCTGTAACCCATATTACCACAGAGGTTAGGTATCAAGGAAGGGACTAGAAAAGAGTGATGATCCCCCAAGGAAAATAAAATAGAATAGTTATGGAGAGATGGGGAGAGGCAGGAGTGAGAGTCTTAAGTGGGGAGGAGAGTGGATTAAAGAGGTAAGAAAGAGAACATGGAGGTGGATAACAAATGCTAAGAGCCATTTGTGAGGTCACACAGACACTACTACTGTAGAAGCTTCCTAAACTACATGCGTATCTGAAAGAAATCCAAATAGAGTCACCAAATAATGGGGGAGACAGGGCCCCAACTAGGCATCTTTCCCCTACCAAGTAAAATATCCAGTACCCAGAAGGGGTTACATCTAGTTGAGTCATTGGCCAAAGAGGTCCCATGGAAACTTCCAAACATCTTAGGCTATTTCCAAGACTGTTGTTTGTTCTCCACAAACTGATGGTTTGCTGAAGACAATATTTATAGATGTCACTGAACACAGAGAAATGGAGCTGGTGCCTTTACCACTACTGACTAATGCTCCAGGGACTGGAATGTACCCTGCACACTACCAGAGGAGAAAAGTAACCACCATCCTAGCTGCAAACCCTGAAATCTACCATGGTGACCTGAGTCTGATCCATGACAGTGTGATAGTGGCGTGAACATTGTGGGAGTAACCAATCACTCTCTGGTTGGATTTAAGGCCCACAGTACAAGATGGAACCCATGTCTGACACTGCTCTGGTCACTAAGAACCTGAGACTATATAGACCATGGGCTTAAGAGAAAACCAAATACCATTGTTCTGCTAAAAGAATGTAGCACTATAACTACATTCATAGGTTACTCCTAATGACCTCCTCTTATACCCATCAGTGCCTTGATGGGTAGAGAGAACTAACCTAGAGACCCACAGCTGACCAAATAAATACACTGGCAGTGAGAAACTTTGGAACACTCGGTTCTAAATAAGGTATCTTGACTAAACCCCTCCCCTTGGGGCTCAGGGAGCTGTGCAGAAGAGGGGACAGAAAGATTGGGTGAAAGATGGGATGGGGCCAGGCAGTGGTGGCACACGCCTTTAATCCCAGCACTTGGGAGGCAGAGGCAGGTGGATTTCTGAGTTCAAGGCCAGCCTGGTCTACAGAGTGAGTTCCAGGACAGTCAGGGCTACACAGAGAAACCCTGTCTCAAAAAAACCCAAAGAGAGAGAGAGAGAGAGAACACCAAGGAAAAAGTGTCTTCAGATACAACAGAACTGACGCCCATATAAACTCACAGAGACTGTGACAGCATGCACAGGGTCTGCACAGGTTCAAAAGAGATGGCTCCCAGTACTGAGAGGGTAAAGTGGACATGAGTTCTCACCCCTAACCAAGAAGCTATCTACAACTGATGCTCTCTAGCAAAGGAAAAATTGGTTTCCTCCAATAGAGTCTCATCGGGTTTATTAACTCCACTGAAGGGCAGGTTCATGCCCAGCAATGGATAGCCAACACTAAAACCAACTCGATGGTATTTGTGTAGACTTTTGTATCATCTTGTTTTATTGATCTCTTGCTTGTATGTTATCATTTCTGATTTGGTTGGTCTGTGGGTTTTGTTTCTGTGTACATTTCTGGATTTGTGTGGGGGGTGGTATTTGTTCGTTCTCTCACAAGAGAAAGGGCTTAGAGTTGGATGGGTAGAGAGGTAGGGAAGATTTGGGAAGATTCGGGGGAAGGGAAACCATGGTCAGAATATATTATATGATTTTTTTTTCAATAAAACCTAGGGAAAAAGGGCCCCCTTTTTTGTTCCATTACCAAGAGAGCAGCAGCATACTGAAGTCACTTTTCTCCTAATGCTGTTTCATTCTTGTATGCTGAATGCCAATCACTTCATCCATTTTTCTTATTGCCATGCTTATATTCCTGTTTTCCTCATATGAAGCTTGTGGGCCAGGGTAAGGGCAGCAGAAAAACTGGCTAATGTCCTCTCAGATAAGTCTGATAGCTTTCCAGAGACAGAATTAGTTGCTTTAACGGAAGTGTTTTGCAAACCAAATCAAGGTACTGTGAAAAATCAATCTATCCTAAGTCTACCAAGGACAATGATGATGATTAGTTTTTGTTGTTATTGTTCTGTGTAGTCAATAAGTGCCTAAGATACATTAGATACTAAAAGTGTACAATTTAATGTGAAGCTCCACAGCTTCTGTTCTGGGTGTCATTTCTAACTGTATAGAAGTTCATTTGGATAGATTTTGGGTCTGGCTAATTTTGGTGTGGTGTCTTTATTTGCAAGCCTGTTAATAATAAAGTTTATAAAATTAAAAAGGAAAAAAATGCCTTTACAGGATTCACCAATAAAAATAAAATGAAATCTTAACCTCTTTTAAAAAAAAAACCATACAAAGACTTATAGGTTGCTTTATTTGCAATACCAAAACTGGAAATTTCCTGTCTATCAACTAATGTAGTTTCAATAAACTTGATTCAGGGAGTGGCACTATTTGATGGCCTTGCTGAAGTAGGTGTGGCCATCTTGGAGGAAGTGTGTTATTTTGGGGGTGGTCCTTGAGACGCTCCTCCTAGCTGCCTGGAAGCTTGTCTTGTTCTGTTTTGCCTTTGGAACTCTTCAGTTCCTTCTCCAGCACCATCCCTGTCTGGATGCTGCTGTGCTTCCCACCAAGATGATAATGGACTGAACCTCTGAACCTGTAAGCCAGCCCCAATTAAATGTTGCCCTTAATAAGAGTTGCCTTGGTCATGGTGTCTGTTCAGAGCAATGGAAACCCTGATACAGTAAGTATGGGGAAAGTCAAACAAATGAAATTGTCTATGGCACAAAAGAATAATCTCAATATAATCTATACAATAAGAACGAGACCAAAAACTCCGATTCAATTTAAGTAAAAGTTAAGAAAATGCAAATTTATTTCTAGTGACAGAAAGGTGAGTGCAAAAGGGTCTGCTGAAAGGATGACTGTAAGGAGTAAGGACGGTTTTAGAGGCGGTGTTTACTATCTTGACTGTACCGATGGCTTAAGGGCGTAAGAAACCATCACAGAAATTAACAAATTGTGTCCACGTGGGCTTACTATACACCCTTTATTGGACAAAGCTATTGACTTTTGAGACAGGGTCTCACCGTGTCGATCTGGCTGGCCTGGAACTATCTTAAGTTGAGGTGGGCTTGAAATCAGAAGTTACCAGGGAGTAGGTCAGCCTCTGCCCCACACCCTGATGCTGGGAGTTTTTAAATGCTATTTCTAAAACCCCGAAAGAGAAATCAATTATCACTGATAAGTACACAAATGTCTAATCAAGCATCTGTAATACTAAAAAGTTGGATTAGAACATCACCACCAGACGTGGACAGGAATTTTCTGGATGTCTTGCAAAGATACAGTCAGTAAAGTAGGGACCAATGAGAGAACTGTAGGTCCAGTCTGGTCACCTAAGCGGGTATAGCTAGCTGGGGTACATATGTCTCTGGGATGAAAAGAGCCAACACCTCAAGAAGAATTGACGGAGGGATGCAGGAGAATGCAGGACAGGAATATCATTCTCCTCCCTCGCGCTCAAGAGGGTACCAAGGGCCACATGCATCCCCAGTAGTGAACTTTGTAGCTGCAAATATAGGTGAGCAGTCTGTCTAAAGGATTTGGAGAGTGACGGTTGTTTTCTGGAGGTGGTGTAGCCCACATGAAAGCTGGAACGCATAATCAAGAAGGGAAATACTCTTGTGACCACAAACCACTTCACCGCAACAGGGAAACCCGAGTCTCTAACCCGGCGTCTTTCCGGGAACTCCCGGATACACCGAGCATACCCACCTCATCTTCTTCCGCCCGGAAGGGCTTCATCCGCCTACACTAGGAAAACTTCGCTCCCAGCCACTCCGCAGCTCACCGCAGCGCGCAGCGGCGGAGGCGTCGCTTTACGGCCGGAGGGGGGCGTGGTGTAAACGTGTGGCGCAGAATGAGTTTAGGAGAGGTTAGGCTTTTTTGCGACGGGACGTAAGTGACGACGAAGGTGGTGCGACAGCCGCTGGAGGGCCGAGGAGGCGGGTTTGTGTTTCCAGGGCCGAACCAGGATGTGGGGGGGCGCGGGTCCCGGGCTTGGGTAGCTGGAGGCCCTCAGCTACAGCCATGAGTGAAGGGGATCGGCGAGGGGGAGGCCTGGGGCATCTTTGGGCGGTGGGTGGCTCCGAAGGGCTGGCGGGCCGGAGAGCCGGCTCTAGGCCGGCAATCTGACCAGTGTCTTGCCCGAACTCGCAGAGCGGCGGGTCCTGTCCTCGTCATGAGGCCGCAGCAGGCGCCGGTGTCCGGGAAGGTGTTCATTCAACGGGACTACAGCAGCGGCACGCGCTGCCAGTTCCAGACCAAGTTCCCCGCGGAGCTGGAGAACCGGGTACGCAGACTGGCTCCCTATTCCTGCCCCTGCCCCTGCCCCTGGGGAGGGTAGAGTCCCTGGAGCGGGAGGGAGACCTCTAGATCCATAGCAAAAGATGTACGAAGAAGGTACGGTCTAGTATCTCGAGAAAGACTGTTACGCCTAATGCTCAGAGCACAGCGATCTTATAGAACTTTAGGATGCACGCTGCCCGGAAGTCCACCCGAGTGTCCTTAACAGGACCCCGGCACACACACACAGACAGACAGACAGATACGGTTATGGACACCTTGTTGAGGCACACACAACACTCAGTTATTGACACCTTGTTGAGGTGCTAATTCCTGGAACTCCAGGCTACCTCATACCTCCTGTGCTAACCTATATCCATCCTACTGCCTAAGATATGCAAAAGGCAGCGTCATTCGCATGACTGACATCTGTGGTCACTGTGCCGGTCATACTGTTCAACTGAAAGGGTTTATTAGCGATGGGCTTGGTAGTGCAGACAGGCCTTCTTGGAACCTGAAAAGCGTACACAGTCCCGGGCAGGAACGACTAAGGAACTTGTAGCTGAACCTACCCTGTACTCCCGGTCGTCATCACTGGGAGCTTCCTGTTTGCCTTGCATATCGAAACGGTCATGGGGCATAGGTCCTTTGGGCAACCTTGTAAACAAAGCCGAGATTTGATTTGTTTGCCATTCCATTCCTTCAGATTTAACAGTACCAAAGATCTATGTGTGCTCTTGTGTCTACTCAGTGTGACTCTTTTGTTCTTCAGCTATATTACTCAGATTCTATTTCTTGTTCTATAAAAGTTTCTAGAAACTGAGCCAGGAGGATGAGGAACTTTGAGGTAATTAAGCATGGTGTGGGTGTGGGGCTAAGAAATGCTGGTTGTGGACTAGGTGGGTGGAGATGAGTGTGTACTAGGGAAATGTGTACGACCGTTCAAAATCAGATTGTTAGTTTGTAGGCTGGGTGTGTAGCTTAGTGCACCAAGCCTGTTCTTTCTAGGTTGAAGACCCAGGGATCTATCCCCAGCACTAAATATTTAGTCAGGCCTACTCCCAGCTACTAGGGAGTCTGAGGCAGGAAGATTACAGGTTCAAGGCCAGCCTGGGCAGCTTGAAAATACCCTGCTCTAAAATAGCTCGGAAAAGGTGGGGATCCTGAGGCCATAATTCAGTGGGAGACCACTTATGTAGCATGTGTGGGGCTCTGGTTTCAATCCCCAGTACCGACTGATCGTTAGGGTTAGAAAATTCCCTATTTCGTTACCTTATCCTTAAGTTTGATTTATGGCCATAGACAAGTTAGGGCACAGTTGCCTTTCTTGAACTGCAAATTAAAGATCAAACAAGCTTTGAAAAGATACCGTGTAAGTAGTGTGTGGTCATGGACACTTGAATCTGGGGGAATCTGGTGCCCAGGTGCAGGAGGCAGGGGGATCCTGAGGTGTCAGCCCTATGGACTGCTTTGCAAGACTCTTGTCTCAGGGAGAGTGAAGAGGAAGAGGATGACAGGATTTGGTTGACTTGTTTGTGACATGCCATTTAAAGGCCTCTGTTGGTTTGTAAGTCAGACTTCTCTCTTTATTGAGCCAGACACATATATGGGACATCAAGCATTAGCCTTTTGTTGCGTATGGTAGAACCTTTCCTTAATAATCTTAGGTTAAAAAACCAGATGTAGTCATACATATCTCTACAGGAAATCGATGTTGCTAAATTCTTCCGTGCAAAAGTGGTACTTCATTGACTTGATACCCACACAGTTGGTTGTGGTATGTGTATGGTGTGTGCCTTTGACTATTTTACTGTTGAGTTAAACACTTGCCGTAAACCACTTGGAGAAGCTTTTATGTTGATCATACGTTGAAGTTTTCTTGATTTTTTTTTTTTTTTTGTGATGGGAAATTGAAAGGCTTCTTTATTTCCCTGCTAACCTAAAAATGCTGGTGATTGTGCTGCGCTGCTGGTAGGCCTGGCTTTCGTTCTGGGGGAACATCACACTTGCCAGTGTAATAGAGAAACGAATGCACAAACATCTTATATGACGTTATATTTAAAATGTATGCACGCGTGCTGTTTGAGAGCAGAGTTACGTCAGCTGAGCCTGTTACAGTGTGATGCTTTGATGCCTGACAGCTCAGCTGCCTCAGTAGTTTTTCAAATGAACCTTTGTTGTTGCTTCAGCCAAAATGCAAATGTTTTAGTCACCCTTAGTCTTCTGGGAGAAGAAAACCCAAATGAACTGTAGTAGAGACAAACTACTTCATCTAGTCAGCAGAGATAACCTTTGACTTGACTTTGCATTTGTCATCACTTTGGGCTTTAGCAGTGTGTATTTCAACAAAAACAAACCTCCTGAGAACACCATCCCTGTTTCCATTTTAAATGGTGTTTATTGAGTCATGTTTTTTAATTTGGGTCTATTTTTTGCATATCTCCAAATTTCCAGTACAGTTTCTGAATTACTTAATTAAAGACCCTTGGAGGACTGAAGACTGTCTTAAGGGCCTACACAGAACAGATTTTAGGAACTCCTGGATTTGTTCTTTGGAGCTTAAGTCCAGCTGTGTCACTTGGTAACACTGAAATCTCACAAAGGCAGTTTGTTATGCTAATGCTGTGTTTACACAGGTATTAAGTGCAGGCCAGCAGGGGTGCAGTGCAGAAGAGTGAAGACAGTAGTGTAGAGGTGTGTAGCTGATCAGTAAGGTGGCCACTCACTGCTGCTGCCAGTGCCAAGCACCGACTGCATTTGTTGTACTTCTGCAAGGTGGACGCTTAGGTTTATTTGTTCTGATATTACGGCAGACAAGGAGGGATGCATTGAGCTCTGGTTACCATGTCACTAGGCAGTAGGAATTTTCAGTTCCATTACAGTCCTATGGGGCCACTGTCTGTATGCACCCCATGAGCTCATTATGGAACCAATAATTATTAATGCTGTTTGCCCTAACTATACCCATCTATGCCCCCTCCCACATCCTTTTATATTAACTTTTTTAAAAACCACATAGACTACACATGCACTAAGGTTGGAACCCAGACCTTTGTACATGCTAAGTAAATGCTCAACCACTGAAAACTCAATTTTCTTACAATATGCTTTTAAGACAACTGTATTCTTTTCCATCTTCATTCTTTGAAAGGAATCACTGGCTACAGATTTGCTTATTAACCTGCCCTAGATTTGACTCCATCTTGCAAACCCTGGGACTCTGAGAATAACAATTAGTATTTCTAGTCTAAAGGGCAATTTTTAGATCTAGAAGGGCAGTTCTAATCTGGAAGAAATAAGTTAATCCTGGATTGGCTCTCATTGTTTTGAATTATATTGTATATAAAGAAACATAAACAACAAAAGAATTTTTCAGATCATTGAAGTAACAGTGAAAGTTAGACTATTAAATACTCACTGGCTACCTGAAAGGTTAGTTTAGTTAGGCATCACTGGACTGCTTCTTTTCAGGGTAGGAGCACTCTGGCTTCTGTCCTTAGTGACCTTTTTTTCCTTTAAATGTGTGTGGAGTGGGCCGGGGGGACAGTGACTGTTTGGAGACAGGGTCTCACTCTGTAGCTGTGGCTGTAGTGGATTCACTATGGAGACCTGCCTGGCCTCACTTTGACAGCCTCTGACTCCCAAGTGCTGGGTTAAAGGTGTACAACACTAAGCCCAGCTCTCAGTGACCAGTCTCCACCCTGTCTTGGAGTAGGAGAAAAATAGTGGGAAGCTGGTCTGCTCCCAGTGTCCTATCCACTTAGCCCTTGTCATGGTAACTAGGGTCCAAACAGTAATTACAACCACTGCTGACCTATGAGCTTCTAAGAGCTCAAGGACAGGATCATAAAATACTATCTGCTCTCAAACGTATTTCTTGGATTAGAGATACGGCTCAGTGTAGGATGCTTGTCTAGCATGTGTGATGCTCTGGGTCAGAAGGACGGTGTCAGATGAAATGCTATACTATGAATGTGCATTTAAAATTCTAGGATAAAAGAAACTTGAAGTCTACAAAATACTGTTAGAAGAAGAAAGTAAAAATAAATCAGTAGAGGTAGAGATAGAACTCGGGTTTTAGAGTCCTTGGCTAATGGGTAGGAGCCTGTGGATTCTGTCCCCTGCTCCACATAAAATTAGGTGTAATAGTTTATGTCTTTAATCCTCAAAAGATGGGGAAGACAGAGGATCAGGACATGAAAGTCACTCTATCTTTAGCTATATAATGAGTTTGAAGCCAGCATGGAGTACATGAGACCATCTCAGAAAAAGAAAGACAAAGGCATGGCTGGAGTAAGGAATAGGACTGCAGGGGCAGAATTGTGCTGTCTTTAATGCATGAATGTGGTCTGAGAGGTGGGTGGAAGGCGGCGGCCTTCTCTGGGCAGCGTGTATTGCATCTTTGACATGAAACTAGAGATACAGACTTCTGGGACATATATAGCCTGTCCTTAACTAAAATATCACCAAGACAAATAGCAACTGTAGTAGTATTAACATAGAGAACTGGTGTCCCCAGAGGTTAGGAATGGCTTCACTGTGAAGTGCTGTGTCAGTTGAGATTTTTGCACCTCTCAATAGTATGAGCTTCTAGTAACAAAATACCTGCTGCAGAAGAGGAGCCTGAGAAAACAGCAGAGTTCACCGTTTGACAACTCTGCTTAAAATAATCTTTCCTCAGTATTCAGACGCTTATTTTGGAATACATACTCTCAGTTAGAAATGGTGATGCATACCTTAAGGCCAAGGCATGGAAACCACAAGTATGAGGCCATCCTGGGCTATGCAGTGAGACCCTGTTTGGAAAAATAAATGAATAAATACTCTTCCAAAGTAGAAAACCTCTTCTTACGTGCCCTTGCAATTAAGAGGGTGTATGCATAAAAGACTGGTCATAGCATTATAGGTGCTCACAATACAAGTATATATGACTAGAAAGAATATCATTAGAATTTGAGTATAGAGAAGTATTTTGAACCTTCACAATATCCAATATCCCATAAGATGGATAAAGTTAAACTCTGAGCAATTATATTAGTGACAGAGGTCTGGATTTCGACACACATGAAAAGTTATTTGCCTTATCTTTAGGGGTTTGTTTGGTTTTTAGACAAGGTCTCATGAGCCCAGGCTGAGCTCACATTTACTATACAACTAATGTCTTGATTACTCTTCTATTGCTGTGAAGAGACACCATGACCAGAGCAACTTATAAAAGAAAGCAATTAGTTAGGGGCCTTACAGATTCAGAGGGTGAGTAGACTCCATGACCAACATGGTAAGGAGCATGACAGCAGGCAGGCAGGCAGGCAGCAGGTAGGAAGGCATGGTTCTGGAGCAATCGCTGAGAACTTGCATCTGATCTACAAGTTAGAAACAGAAAAAAGCTAATGTGAGTGGCCAGAATCTTTTGAAACCTTGAAGCCCACCCGTAGTGACACCTTCAACAAGGCCATACCTTCTAATTGTTAGCAAACAGCTCCACACCTGGTGACCAGGCATTCAAGCATGAATGTGTGGGGGCCACTTTCATCCAAACCACAGCCGAGAATGAGCTCGCACTACTGATCCACAGCATATGTGTCCATGCCTGTTCTATTTATTTTCTTTTAAATTTTGTCAAGACAACAAGGTATGTCTGGTAGCAAACAATGAGTAGACCATCTTCATTTCTAGAACTTAATTTAAAAATTTTTCTCCTCTACAGATTGATAGACAGCAGTTTGAAGAAACAGTTCGAACTCTAAATAACCTTTATGCAGAAGCAGAGAAGCTTGGAGGCCAGTCATATCTTGAAGGCTGTTTGGCTTGTTTAACAGCATATACCATCTTCTTATGCATGGAGACTCATTATGAGAAGGTATGGCTACATTTGTGTTCAGAAAAATCTCTTAAGTATCATGAAAGAAGATGAGTTTTTACATATCAACAGTTGCTTTAAACTTTAGAAACATTTATAATAATAATTCAGATGTTGTTATTGCTCTTATTATGTCCAGAGCACATAGGAGTGGGTCCCAAATATGCTTGAAATAGGTCAAAATGTGCATGTCTGCTTGGGGTGACAGGCCAAGGTTCAGACTCTACATGCAAGTTAGTGTAGAAAACCTGTATGTCTCCTTGACTCCAGATTTTTGAGAATCTTTTTATTTTTCCCCCAAATTTCTGTTTTCAGTCATATCATCCAGCTTGAGTTCTTCTCTCCTCTTTCCAGCTGCCTTCCAGCTGTAGAGTTGCTGGTTGCCACCTTGAAATGTTGAGAGTGCAAACTCAGCATCTCCCCGTCCTGTTCAGCAGCCCTGTGGCTGTGAGTCTGGAAGAAAGAGCAGGGCTGTGAGCTGTTGGGCTGTGAGCTGTTGGGCTGTAGAGCTGTAGAGCTGTTGGACTGTGAGCTGTTGGGCTGTAGAGCTGTAGAGCTGTTGGGCTGTGAGCTGTTGGGCTGTAGAGCTGTAGAGCTGTTGGGCTGTAGAGCTGTTGGGCTGTAGAGCTGTTGGGCTGTAGAGCTGTTGGGCTGTAGAGCTGTTGGGCTGTAGAGCTGTTGGGCTGTGAGCTGTAGAGCTGTTGGGCTGTAGAGCTGTTGGGCTGTAGAGCTGTTGGGCTGTGAGCTGTTGGGCTGTAGAGCTGTTGGGCTGTAGAGCTGTTGGGCTGTGAGCTGTTGGGCTGTAGAGCTGTTGGGCTGTGAGCTGTTGGGCTGTAGAGCTGTTGGGCTGTAGAGCTGTAGAGCTGTTGGACTGTGAGCTGTTGGGCTGTGAGCTGTTGGGCTGTGAGCTGTAGAGCTGTTGGGCTGTGAGCTGTTGAGCTGTAGAGCTGTAGAGCTGTTGGGCTGTGAGCTGTTGGGCTGTAGAGCTGTTGGGCTGTGAGCTGTTGGGCTGTAGAGCTGTAGAGCTGTTGGGCTGTGAGCTGTTGGGCTGTAGAGCTGTAGAGCTGTTGGGCTGTGAGCTGTTGGGCTGTGAGCTGTTGGGCTGTAGAGCTGTTGGGCTGTGAGCTGTTGGGCTGTAGAGCTGTAGAGCTGTTGGGCTGTGAGCTGTTGGGCTGTAGAGCTGTAGAACTGTGCTGTTTTCTGCTGCCCCTTTGCTACCGTGTCTGGTCTTACTCCTAGGCTGTTGAGTGCTGTCCTCGCATGTCTCCTCGCTCTTTGCTGTTCCAGCTCACTCCCTCTGTCTTTAGAAAATGCAGCCTTACTTCCCACCACTCCTAAGTCCTGACCTCCTCCTTTCCTCACTTAGGACTGGATCAGGCAGGATCCTCCTGAAGCTGCTGTCAGGTTGCCTTTCTAACTCCATCTCCCCACACCCTTCCTTCACGTGTTTCAACAGACAGACCGACAGCTTAGTTTAGAAGTGTAGATCTTACCTCTATAGCAGCAGCCACTCAGATTTCACACAGAGCACAGATACTGGGCAGCACTGGTTCTAAGTAGGCTTTGGGTGTGTGGGAAAGAGCCCGAGAGAGGGAATGCACACACACACAAGCTAGGGAGCTCCACAGAAGTCCGAGCTGAGACTCTCGGATTAGGAGCATGGCGGTTTGGGTGGAAGGAAGGGAATGGTTTCAAAGGATATGCTGATAATAGAACCAGGATTCAGGGAGGAGCTGACTTTAAGGAGGAGGAGAAGTTGCATTCCTATGGATAAAAGCATGGCCGTCCATCCATGCTCTTAAGGAAGCACGCTTCTGCCAGTGATGGTGGAGGTACATTCTTTGGAGTGACAGTTGTAAGAGGGAGTTAGTATTGGGTACCAGACAAGTCATTCTGGCTACAGGATCTTGGATACATTCATTTCTTGGAATTCTCTCAACTCTAAAGTAGATCTTGGAATTAATATATAGCCTCACATATAGTAAATGCTTAATAATAAACATTTTCTTGAAGTATATTTTAAAAATATTTTTATGCGTTTATATATTGTACTGTACACATACACATGCCAGGGCACCCGTGGAGACCAGAGAACAACCTCAGGTACAGGCCCCTGTCCTCCTCTGTGTCTGACCGAGATGGGCTCTCTTTCTTTCTGTTGCTCGTTGGCCCAGCCGGCTGGCACTCGAGCTCGATTATAGATGCTTCTGTTTCCAGCTTCCACGTGAGCTCTGGGGATCCGAACTCAGGTCACAAGGCTTGCACAGCAAACCATCTATCTCCCCATCCCTCGTTCTTTATGAAAAGGTAGAATTGAACTGTTTAGACACCAGCATCTTAAACATTAAGATTTCTTCTTCTACAAAGAGTAAACCAGATAAAATGTTTACACTTTATCATGTGGGTTAAATTTCTTGAAATTATCAATAATCCTTTTAAAACTTGCTTGAACAATTATGTACTATTATTTATAATATGCTATTTATTGATTTTTCAATGAAGATAAAGAGGATAGTGTTATTTCTCCATTGTTGCTATTAGAATTAGAGAACAATTGAGCTTGTGGGAGATTTTCCTCACTGTCTGCTTTGTTTACCAACTAGAATGCATCCCTTCTGCCTGTAATTAGAAGAACACTTAATGCCAGGATCCTGTTCTCCACTCAGCCTGGCTCATGCAGTCTTCTTTCTCACAGCCTGTTTACAGAGTCACACTCCCAGGAAGAACAGTTGTCAGTTCTGGAAGTCTGATAATCTTCCATTCTGTACATATTACACTAGTTGAGGTTGTATTGGGTGTTTGGAAATAAGGTAATTCATTAAATATTTTGGTCTGTTTGACATTGATTTAGGGCGTAGGAGCCGGTGAGATGGCTCCATTGGGTTAGGAACTTGTGTGTAGGCCCGACAACCTGAGTTTGAGCCCTGGATTGTATAGGGTCACCGAGAGAAGTGACTCCTGAGAGCTGTGCTCTGTCCTTCACACACATGCCCTGGCTCGAGCACATACTCATACACACATACACATAAAATATTAATTTAAGCATGAATAAAATGTCATCTTAAGGTCTTTGGGGACAGAAGTGTCAGGTGCAGTTTGGAGTGGCTGCCCATATGAACTCTTAGTGTTACTAGGAATGAAGAGTCCAGAAGTAAATTGTATTGCCTTCTCCAAAATAAGGATTTGGAATTTTCCTTTTAGAGAGGGAGGTAGTAAAGGGAGAGAGAGAATGAGAATGGCTCATTTGTTTCTGAACTAATAGCCGGATGCATGTTAATGATTCTAAAATTTAAACAGAAACTTTGCCCAATAAAGTTATGTTTGAATCAAATACACAGAATGCTGTTTCCTTGCTAGTGACCCGTGTCCAAGGGGGAAAGCTGTTTTAAAGCAACCCATTCCTAAAGCCATCCATGCACACATATCTCTGCCCCTCTACTGTTACTGGTCTGGGGCTGAGGGAGACGTGGTCTCCAGTTTCTCATTCTGGTGAGGAAATTGGAGAGATGATTGGAAGTCCTGCGCTGAGCCTGTCTTGGGCTCCTTGCTTCCACTCTTTAATTTGGGGTTATTGACAAACTGTGAAGGTGACACCTGAGGGGTTTGCTCATACTGACCAGGCATAGTTGACATTCTTCAGAGCTGAAAATAGGCAGCGGTACTCACATTGCTTCAGGTAATTAGGTTTAAAAACTTGTCAGTTTCAGAACTAGTGTTTTTAATTTCCTGAAGAACCAAGTAGAGTGCTCTTTCCACACCATACCTATCCACACCAGACTCTAAATAGCACATATGTATAAATTTATGCATTTCCCTTCAATAAGAAAACTATTCAAACCTCGTAGAGCTTTATATTTTATGATAGTTTACACTAAACTATCTCAGTTGTAACATCTCCCGCCTTTATTGCATTTCCTGGTACATCTGTACTCTTAGCCGGCGCTCGGCGCCCTTGGTGGGGGCTCGGCATCCAGTGCTTTGTTTTCATTTTCATACGTTGCTTTTCCTCTGTGCTGTGAGCACGTTTGTACCCTCATCATTTTCTCACAGTGAAAGTCTAAGGAAGAACTGGGTAACTTAAAGACTAAGTCCCAGTCCAGAACGAGGCTGTGACGACGGTGAGCCTGAAGGACAGCGTGCAGCTCCTCGACTTTAAAGAAAGCTGCTAAGATATATTTTCTCACACTGTCAGAATTGCCCTTAATAAAGTTGAGGATTTGGCTGTTTCTCAAAGTTCCTTTGTGTCCTATCTGGGTTTTGTCTACGTTTGTTTTGACTTTTACAAGCTTAGTACTAGATGTATAATTTGAAGTTCCTGTCTAGGAAGCAAGAGCAAACTTCAGAGCATCAGTGTATGCAAACAGAAAGGATTCAAGACCTCTGCGATCAGAAACGCACCAGCACTGACGTCTGTGCTCCACAAAGAAGACAAGCTCCCAGCAGAGCCACAGAGCTCCCTTTTGCTGGAGGCCAAGTCATTACTTGAAAGGGCTGAAAACACAAAGGGAAGAAAAGTAGTTCTTAAGCAGGAGGCCGAGAGTGAGCCTCACATTAGAAGAGGCCGTCTTAACTGATGGCAGCTTGTGAGCAGTGGGAGGTAAACGTGTGCGTAAGGACCGAGGTGAGGGCAGGGGTGGCCTGTCACTGACTGTGGATATTTGCACTGCCCTGCAGTCCAGCACACTAGGATCTGTATCTTGTGTGCAGCTGATAACAGCTGATAACCCAGACTCTGTTTTGCCTTATAAAAACCAATATGACTTACATTGAAAGCCAACTCACTGTCAGAATATTTTGAGATTTAACTAACATGTCACATGAAATCTGTTAAAAGCTGTGGTGTTTCCTTCTGGCAGGTCTTGAAGAAAGTCTCCAAATACATTCAAGAACAGAATGAGAAGATATATGCTCCCCAAGGCCTCCTCCTAACAGACCCCATTGAGAGAGGACTTCGAGTTGTATCTTTTTAGTTCAGATCAGAAGATCTAACTATTTCTAAAATGAAAATCATGATGGTACTATTTGGCCTTGGCCAGAGAGAATTTAACTTTTACTCCTTATGTGTGCATTCAGCATTTCATGTGAATTGTTTACCATAGGCATCCCTTTGCCGACATGTTGTTAAACCTTGTCTTCCTGAACTTTACATTGTACAGGTCTCTGGATTGTTTAGTATTCTGCTTACTATCTTCCTTGGTTCTGAGGGCATCTTGTAATAATAAGGCTTGTGAGGAACTATGACCATGAAGCCCCTTTTGGTGTGTGGTGGGACGTGTCATCCAAATGACCTGCAGTCCCCAGGACCATCTGGCTAGCGGAAGCCTGTTACAGCTGCCAGCGTATCATCTCCCTGTCTTTGGCATACTGTCCATAGTTTAGAGGCAGGAGGCCTTGAGAAGTTATTAAGTGGATTTAGTAAATAAAATTGCAAAACCACATTTACCTAATAAGTGAAGTAATGACTAAGTGATTTTTAAGCTAGTCACATAATAGGCTTTGCGGTAATAATTTTAGCAGTTTTATTTTACTCTGCAGCAATGATTCTTTTAAGGGTCATGAACCCTCTTCTACAAAATCATTTTCATATAATTTGAGGGCATTTTTGAGTTCCTCGATCTCTATGAATTCTCCGTGTGAATCTCCTACTAGTTACAAATACAGAATACTTTCCAGAGGCTGGAGAGATGGCTCAATGGTTAGGAGCACTGGCTGCTCCTGTAGACTTGGGTTCGATTCCCAGCACTCACATGACAGCTCTTAGCCATAACTCCAACTCCAGGGGATCTGATGCCCTCTTCTGTCATCTGTGATGGATGCTGCACACACTGTGTATACATCCATGCAGGCAGAACATTTACAAATAAAGAAAATACTTGGCAGATTTTTTATAAAACTAATGTTTTAGAAGTAACTGCTCTCATCATTGCAGGTAATTTATTAAACTTTCTGCAAAGCAGAAAAAGTGAATGTGCACACACCAAACCGTGCATACTGTCCTGCTGTAGTCTGTCTGCTTCATGTGTTACAGTCTAGTGTGTTTTCTTAACGGCCATGCTGTTTAGATTGAAATCACCATCTATGAAGACAGAGGTGTGAACAGTGGAAGATAAACCACAGAATTACAGGTGAGTATGAAATCCAGGTTTATAGATCAGTTTTAAAATGTTAGTTATGCACGACTTTTCCCCCTGTTTGTAATAATGGTTTAAATCATGTACGGTATTCTATTGATTGTGTAAGCTCAAGCTAATGAGGGATTCACTTTGTATTTTAAATGTGTCTGTGGCCCAAATCTACTTGGTTATACACTTTAATTTTTAGTTTTCCCCTCTGTGTTAGCTTCAGACTGGTTGTTACTTTGATACTTAGAGAGAAGTTTATTTGGCTTGCTTTAATACTTTAGATGTGGTCTAGCCTCTTAAATGTTGGGTATTACATATATCTGAACCAGCCCAGAGATGTTTGTCTTTATGTCTTGTTTTTAAGGAAGCCCAGGGACATTTCAAGAGGGAGAGTGGCTTCAGAGTCTTTGGAAGGAACTTTACCTGGAGGGTACAACATAAATGTCATTCCTTTGGTTAGAATGTTAATATTCTTGTATTGCCAGGTGATGCCCTTTAATAGAAACAAATTAGTTACTGATAATAAAAACCTGCAGTCAGATACTGAGATATTGTCGAGTCAGTGCTTGTGTTTTCCAGCTCTTAAAGGACAGAAATGGTGCTTTGTATTCCCGTCCATTTCAGTTTCACATCCTGCTGCACCTGATGAGGACTTCTGATACTGATGAGCAGACAGCACAGGGCAGTGTATAAAGGGCAATAAAACCAGCAGCCACTGTCTCAGGGCTGGTCCTCTGCTGGGTGCTGTACTGAAAGTGTTTACGAGTCTCACAAGGTCTCTACTTCACGGACGAGCAAACTGAGATACAAATAGACAGAGATCAAGGCCGCACTGCTAACAAGGATTGGATGAGCTCAAGGCCCCTTGTACGCCATACTTGGCCTCAGTGATTGCAGCAGAAGAATGTACAGAAAGGACAGATCATCTGTGTCCTAATGTTAACCCCTTCCTTCTCAGTGACTTTCTTAACCAGCTTTGTTCCTGTTCATTTATTGATCCAATCAATCTCTCAGCGTTCCAAACTGGAGTGTTTCCATTCTAGTTCCTGTGTCACCTACAGTTTTGAAGCCAGAGGTCTCAATAATGGCTGCCATGTGTTTGTTTCCTTTACGACTTCATTTTGAACACATAGCATCAGTTGTCCATACACTTCTCATGTACAGTCTCCAAACCAATATTTTTACCATGAGCCACTGGGAACTGGTTTTTGTTACGTGCCACTGGAATAAGTCTATCATTTATAGCTGCAGTGACAGGGCACAGCCATTAGTCATGACTCGCTTTGTAGCTGCTTTGTGCTGCCTCAATGAGGTGTTGCCTGAGGTGGTGTAAAGTTGTAAGCAATTACACCTCAGAGCCTGATGTGTCAATATATTAAGACAACAGTGAAATTTTAAAATGAGAAAGCTCTGCGTTCAGAACTGGGATGCAAATATCTTTGTTCAATACAGTGTAGTTTTCAGAGTTTTATGTTGCTCTCTTCCAGGATCCACTGTTGGGGATGACTATAAACTAGAACTTACTCAGTTTGACCTTTTTGAAAAAGTTTATGAGGTGTCTATAGGTTGAAGTATTATTAAAGGGGAATTAGCATGAAATCAGAAACCATGGGGAGGCCATTAGTAGAGCTCTAAGCAAAAACTATGTTGCCTTTTCTCGTATTGTGCATCTGTATTAGACGCAGGTGTTCTCTCTAAGATTGTCTGTATTAAAGATGAACTAGGGGCTGGAAAGATGACTGGCTGCTCCTCCAGAGGGGGCATGGAGCCCTGTCCCCATGGCTGGGGCCCTCTCCTGGCCTCCTTGAGCACTGCATACAGGTGGTACACAGATAAGTCAGGCAAAGCACTGGTATGCATACAATAAAGGTTAAAAAAAGAGGGATGAAATATGATTGCCATCACAGTAAATTAGTGGGTGATAAAAGTAGCTGACATTATTAGCACTTGCGCGACAGCACAGTCTAAGTGATTAGTCATCACAGACCTACTAAACAGTCGGGTATCAGCACAGCTCATCGTTTGTAACTCGGCTTAGAGGGTTGGGGTTGTTGTTGTTGTTGTTTAGCATTGCTTTCTAAAGTGTTTACTTTTCCCTTCTTGCAGATCCCATCTCCAGCTGGGACCTTCGTCTATCCACTGGCCGATGGCAGAGTGTCCCTACCTCCTCTCCAGAGCGTTATTCTCTTGTCTCTGCTGCCAGAGCCACGGTGCCACATCTGGAGTGACAGCCCGTCACTCAGCATCCACTTTGTGTCTCCCAATTGTGTAGGACTCTGTTGATTTGTTTCCAAGAAAATATGAGGAAGCAATTCACTTTTTAAAATTCAAAGCCATTTAAAAACAGGCAATTGGTCAGCCCAAGACAAAGTCATTTTCTTAGCTGACACCGGTCTCACTGGTTCTCCTCGTCCCTTGGGTCAGTTTCCTAGGTGGCTTTATGATTCCACAAGTCATGTCTTAGCTCACTTCTTTCCCCAGATTAGTGACAGGCTTTGAGGGTGTGTAAGCCTGTGGTCCACAGGCTTTGAGGGTGTGTAAGTCTGTGGTCCACAGGCTTTGCGGGTGTGTAAACCTGTGGTCCACAGGCTTTGAGGGTGTGTAAACCTGTGTTCCGGCAGATCCACCGCCCAGATTCTTCCCCAAGCTACCAGCCTCGACGTGCTTCAGGTCTTAAGATTGATTTCTGCTGTTCAATTTCAGAGGCTCCTTGAGAGAATAATATATGTTACTTGTTTTAGTATTGCAGTTATTATTAAAGCAGTATTTAATGCAATTCAGGTTGTCTCTTTGAAAGCATTGCTGTTAATGTGCATTACCTCGAAATGCTGGGGAGACACTGTGTGTGTTGCTTGTTAACTTCACAGATCGGTGAGCACAATAAGCAGACTTTCGGCCATCAGATGCGCCCGCCCTGGCTCTGCCCCATCGTCCTAAACACCTAACTCTAGTTTTGTTACAAATATAACTTAGGAGAAAAAACTGGTAGAAACAATCCTGTATGTTGCTAATTTGTCACCTGTGTATAAACTCCGACTCACGGCCTCCTCACTTACAGTGTTCAGGACACAGATCTTTCGATTGACTCAAGTAAGATTTGGCTTCTGTGTAACGTACAAGTTAAAGTTAATTTTTCCAGCTCTTCTTTATCTCTGTACTCTCTTAGTATTGGAATTTCTTATGTCCTTTCTTTTAGGAATTTGAGAGCACTGTGTTTGGAAGAAGTTAAACAGAAGGAATTAAAGAAAGCAGTTACAAGTTGAACTTAGAGATATTGTAGGTGCTAATACTGGATTTCATCTTTCAGATTTAATTTGTTTTCTGGGCCTTGTAGTTATTCAGTAAGCCCCTTAGATCTGTGTAATAATTTAATTGTATAACCCTCATTTGTTCCTTTAAAGCCTATACTAGTCTGTCTGCCTTTTAAACTTGTTGCAATAATGTTGCCGAAATATTAACACATTAGTAAAACTTTTCTTAAATAAACCTCCTCTGTGTCTTAGTTGATGTGATTTGATAAAGGAAATGGTCTGGCATTTTATTTGAAAGACAATATTAGAATAACTGATAAAGTATATCTAAGGATTTCTATTTTTTATTTAGAGTGTGTGTGTAAGTATGTGTTGTATGTGGGTGTGCACATGCCATGGAGGTCAGAGTCAAATCTCTCCTTCCACCATGAGGACACCAGGGATCAAACACAGATCATCAAGTTTGGTGGCAGGAGACTTTGCCTGGTAGCCATCTTGCCCACCCTTACTTAATATGAATAGATAGTTTTCGTAAGGAAAGAGTTATCAGAATTACCACTATATCTTGGATCATCTGATGACTTTTTAAAAATAAGGTAGATTTATCAAGAATACAAAATGGGACTGGTGAGGTGGCTCAGCAGATAAACATACTTGCCACCACACCTGACCGCTCAGTTCATTTCTCCAGCAGATCCACTTGATGGAAGAAGAGGAAGAGATCCAACTCCCAAGTTGTAATTTGACCCCCACACATACATTAGGCAGGTGCATGCATACATTTTTTTCAAAAAAAATACAAAATACAAAATGTAGTCTGACATTTTACTGTGAGCTTATAGGAGGAATTCAAGCGTCTTTCTCTTGAATTCTCCAATGTGCAAAACTTAGAAATGTAAGAGTAGCTGGTTGGTGGCCGCACATGCCTTTAATCACAGTACTTGGGAGGCAGTGGCTGGTGAATTTTTGAGTTTGAAGTCACCCTAGTCTACAGAGCGAGTTCTAGGACAGTGAAGAGTCCAGAGAGAAACGCTGACTTGAAAAACCAAAAAGAAGGAAGAAGAAAGAAATAAATGTAAAGGTAGAAAATAGCCAATTTACACGGTGTTTGCCCGTAGCTAAGATGAGGTTCTGATGTCCAGCTCCTAGGATACTCAAGGTGCAGTTTCATGGACCTTGACAAGATGGCTCAGAGTAAAGGCATTTGCCACCAAGCCTAAGAACCTGAACATGATCCCTGGGACTCACACATAGAAGACAGCTAAGTTCCAGCAGGTCGTGCTCAGACCATCCCTACCAGTGCCCAATAAATGGGATAGGCTGCAGTTACAAAAGTAAGGATTATGGGTAGCCTATGCTAGGTTCCATCTCTGTCTCAGGTTCCTCAGGTGAAACCTTTGAAGTGTGCTGACAACCAAGGTAACCTGTAGGGAACTGGGAGTATAGCTTCGTGCTTGCCTACTACACATGAGATCCTAGGTCCAATCCCTCCCGGCAAAACTTTGAATGTCACGGCAGAACTTGCACTCAAGTGGTCCTTGCGCCTCAGCTGGGACAGGGGTACAGCCACAAACTGCCATGTCCAGGGTTTGGTTCTAATTACTAAGAGATGTGATCCTAGCAATCTACTTAGCTTTGTGCTGTTACCTACTGACATGAGAGTGAATCTGAAGGCTTAGGTGCCTTCAGATTCTAGCTCAGGTGTGACTCTAGTAGAACGCTTAGCATATATGAGGTCTGGCATGGAAAAATTATATCTTCAGGTTCATAAGTCACCTTGTTTTTAAAGAATTTTCTGGAATTGGGTGTGGCTAGGCACGCCTGTGATAGGACAGAGGGTCCAGTTTAAGGGCAGACTGCTACAGAGGGAGATGTCACTTAGAGTTGGTTTTGTCTTTTTAAGAAAAGGCAAAGAGGGGTCCCAAGAAATGATGCATCGACTGCTAGCCTGTGGTCCTTGATCACACGTGTGTTCTCTAACCTCATTTCAGGAAGTGAGCAAAATTCATCCGCAAAATGTCTTGGTAACTTCTAATCTGGCATCTACCAAATGCCAAGGAACTTACCTAAAGGAGCACCCTGACTGTAAACACGCAACCACTTCCCAGTGAAGGATTAACATGTGCAGCTCATCCAGTTTCATAGACTCCAGTTCCTGCTTGCATGGACATTTAAAGAATCATATTTGATAACCACCACTAGTGGAAGGAATCACACCTGAGCCTTGCATGTGTCAGACAGGCTGTCTGTACTGGCTACACTCTTCTCCCTGTACTTGTAACGTGGCTTTTTTGTTTTCTATGTTTGAAAATGTCTAGGTAATGCTCCCACAAAACAACTTATATGTTGGGCATAGTGGCTAATTCCAGTAGGAGCAGCAGATCTCTGTGAGTTCGAGGCCACCCAGGACAACATAGTTAGACTAGGTGGGGCTGTAGAGGCTGTACAGCAAACCACCTTTCACATGTATATGTAAATTGCTGTGTCCACGGTGATCACCACTCCTAGAGATGTTAAAGACAAAGAGGGAGAGGAAAAGAAAGGAAAGGAGTGTGGGAAGGTAACTTTCCTGGCTTACAAGTAAGTGAAAGTAAAGAAAGGGCCCAGTGTTCAGTGTGAAGCTGAATTACTCACTCCCTGTAAATGTCAAAGACAAATCCCCCTCACAGACAAAACCCCAGGGTGATCGCAGCATTTGCAGGACTCCACAGGTCCTGTGAACGCACAGGACTGGAAGCTTATGTTTGAGAATTTCCTAGAATGGCAGCTGCTTACAGAATCTACTGTAATATACCAAACAGCCAAGGCTTCTTGTTCTTGTTTCAGAGAACATAATAATTTCATAACCAATGTCACTATTTTAAGCTGAAATGATATTCTTATAACTAAAGGTAAATATAGTCATTTCTTATCACTATGTGCTACTCTACAGATGGAATTTACCTTATCTGTTCCATGCTAATTTGATAGTAAAATACCAATCTAATGATGTGTGGAACAAAATGTAATCATCCTATTTCAAAAAATAGGGGATGAATATTAAAATGTTTTCACCACCAGGAGGCAGAGGTGGGTGGATCTCTATGAATTTGAGACTAATCTGCTCTACATAGCAAGTTCCAGGTCAGTCAGAGTTACATGATGAGACCCTGTATCAAATAAAAATAAATAGTAAAATAATTTTTACATCAGTGATAAACTGTAGAAAGAGATTTTGTTTTACTTAACTGCTGGAGACTGGACCCAGGGTACATGCTAAGATTGTACTGTACCACCGCACTGCATTCCCCCCCCCAAGTCTATACAAGTTATTTTAATGAAAAAAAATATAGGTACAATGCCAAGAGTCTTTAAGCTACCACAAAATTAAATTTCTACAACTTTCTATAAGTGTCCTGTTATTTCTTACTATTTCAAGTAATATTATGTCAAGATACATAATTTATAAGTGTATAAAACTATAAAATTTAATATGATTCCATCTCTGAAGCTAGTTAGGAAGTTTGGCACTTAAAAACTGTAGGGGGCTAGGGACCTGAGAGATAGCTCATTGGTTTACTGCACTTGCTCTAAACTGGAGGACAGGAGTTTGGTTGTCGGCACCCATGTGGAACAGCTCATAACCACGAGTAACTCTAGCTCCATGAGGATCCAATGCATTCTTCTGGCTTCAGCAGGCACCCACATTCATGTGCAAGCACACATACACACATGAAAATAAGTAAATATATCTGTAAAAAAAATAAACTTAAGGGGCTCAATGGATAAGACCACTTGCTATGCACTCGTGACCTGAGCCCAATTCCCTAGCACTCACATAAATAATAAAAAAAAAATTTGATTTGTCTACATACATTTATAACCCCAATCACGTGGGAAACAGGAACCAAAAGATCACCGGGGTTCCCAGGATGCCAGTATAGCTCCAAGTTCAGTGAAAGACCATATCTCATGAGGCTAGGGCAGAGAACAATAGAGCATCCTCTAGCCTCTGTGGATAGGCATCTGTTCCTCACTCCCTGCATACTTGTGAGCGGGTACCACACGCATATGTTGCATTCACACTCACTAAAAAGGTAGAATCCTAGATCGGCATTCTTTCATTACCAAAAAGAACAACTCAAATTAGAGACCATTTCTGCACAAAAGAATGTAAAGGAAGGACAATGGAGTGAGTCTCTTAAATGTAGTTTCAGCATACATTCATGAATCTATGAACTAATAGGACAAACAGGCTTGGTAAATGTTAAAGGAGGGAAGGAACAGGACCTGTACCGATCCGCCACAAGACGGCGCTGCCTGGTTTCCTTGCTGTGAGGTGAGCGCCCCCACGTGGCAGTCGGTGCCACACTGCCCTGCACTCCCAGCCTCCGTCCCCGCCTTCCGGAAGTACGCTCTATAGCTCGGCAAGAGCCCGCCCCGGGGTGGGCGGGGCCAAGGGAGTGTGTCCGCTTTTCCCTGAGCCTGATTGGTTAGTGCTTCCCACAGCGCGGGGATGTCTTCCGCTCGACGCTGTGTTTCGGAAAGGAGCGCGGGAGCAGCACCGCGGTAGGACAGGTCGATGGGGCGCGGTCTCTAATGGTCTTTGGCGCGAGCTCCGGCGCCTGCCTCTCGTGGAGCCTCCGCCCGTGGTGCCCCGCGAGCGTGCGGGCTGGGAGAGAAGGGAAGAGGAATTCCCGCGCCGTGTAACCGCTTTAAGTGCCTACTGCGAGGTGAGCGTTGGGGTGCCCAGGCGACCTGGCTCAGTTACAGCACTTAACACGAGGCACGTTTCACGTTTGAACCGAATGGGCGCCCGTGTCACCAAGGCAGAAAACTGCCACCGGGGCCGAAAAGGAACACTTGCGGTTTAGTATGCTGTATGCTCAGTCCCAGGCCCATGCAGTGGGAAGGACTAGGAGAGAAGCCGAGAGTTGGCCCAATCCTTGAGGATTGTGTTTGATTTTGATTTCTCCAGCCCTGGCCATTGCGCCCCCTCCAGCCCCAATAGACGTTTCCCTAATAGCCTCTTCTTGCAAGTAAGTGGGAAAAACTTCTCAGGGTGTTGGTTTATTTTCAGGTGTAGGTCCCTGGTTGAGAAACGATGACAGAGGCTCTGGATCTCCACGGACAGGACTCTGATGGGGGTAGTGAGGAGGTGGTCCTAACTCCTGCAGAGCTCATTGAAAGACTGGAGCAGGTAAGCATTCCAGATAGAACCCACATGTCCCGTTCTTATCTCTTAAGTTACTCCAGGGGTGCAGTGCCATGGCTCCGAAAATAAAGAAACTGAAGACTTGTTTCTAAAGAGCAGTGTTTGTAACATCTGCATAAAAATAGGAAGCCAGCAGGCAGGGCATTATTCTCTAGGAGTTTCATCTTGGCCATCTGCAAGGATGGCTAGTAAAAGACAGCTTTGGACATACGTAGTAGACTGTTTCACAAAGCAAGGCTCTGCTGTGGTGGTTTCAGGACATAAAGATGTGTGTGATGGAAGCATGTGTTTCTCTATTGTAATCTCTTGTGTTTCACTCACTCACACACACACACACACACTGGAAAATGACTGCTCTAACCAGAAAATGTCAGCATCCCTTTTAGTCATAATAGCAATAATTATTTCTTGTGTTGTAATAACTTAGATTCCTCCTCCTCCTCCTCCTGCTCTTCCTCCTTCTTCAATAATATCTTCTCATGAACCTCTGGTAGTTTAGGAATTGTGAACCTGCTTAGGGGTTTTTTAGTTTGTTTTTCTGAGATTGGGCCTCACTATGCATCACTGGCCGGCCTTGAACTCTCAGAGATCCCCTGCCCCTGCCATCTGTGTGCGGACAGTCAAAGCATGCACTGCGCTGCCCTGTAAGTTCCAGGGCATTTATGGCATGTACTGTCGTGTGTTGTGTAGAGGACAGCTGGCCATGGGTACCCAGCTCCAATGGATACATCTACAACACAGCCCCTACGACTAAGGCTCAGGGAACGCCAAAGAAGAGCGGGCAGAAAGAGGCAGAGGACCAGGACATCTGCTGCAGGATTGTCTTCTAACTGTGTCAGGAGGCTGGGCCCTTGAAAGCTCAGTACTGTGGCTGTTCAGACAGGCCCTGGACAATGAATGACAACGTCAGCTGACATCCCAGTGACAGCTGGGGAAATCTCACAAGGCCCCACCTCTAAATGAGCTGCAGACCATTAACTACAGCTGAGAGAAAGAAAATTAGTCTTCCTCAGGGATGAGATCCCTAAATGGTTATCCAGTGCCACATGGCCAGCCCTGAGAACATACATATAAGCAACACTGAATGAATCTAGCAGGTTGGACCTACATATTTATTTGCATATATATGTAACAGTAATTTGAAAGAGGCCATGAATTTGAGAGGGAGTTGGGGGATATGGTTGGCATTGGAGGGAGGAGAGGAAGAGGGGAAGATGTACTTTAATTAAACCTTAAAAAATAAAAAGTTCATTAGGTATTTCCTACAGTGCAGAATTTCTCATTTCACTGATTGTATTTGTTTGGTGGGACTGTATAATCAGACAAATTGACTTACCAAGGGATTTACTGTGTATAAGAGGCAGATTTCGGTATATTTGCTGGATGGTTTCTTCTGGGCCATCTCTCCTTGGCCTTTGGTGGCTGTCTCCGGTGTCTTCACTTTGGTCTTCTCTCTTGGCTGCGTCTGTGATAACATTTTGTTTTCTGAAAAGGATGCCAGTCACTGAGTTAGGTCCCATCCACATGAGTTTGTTTTAGCACCCTCACTTCTCCAAAACTCCATGAAGTTAGGATGGCAACATGTGAATTCTTCTTTGTTTTTGTGGTTCTGGGGATAAAACCAAGGAACTTGTTCATGCTAGGCGACCACTTTGTTCCAGAGTCAGGACCAGCCGGTGCACAGATTCTACAGATAAGGTGATAACAATGATGAACGTTTAAATTCTGATTGGAGGCTGGTTCAGTTGTAGGGAACTGGCCTACTATGCACTAAGCCCTTAGTTCATTCCCAGAGCCACAAAAAAGTCTTTATATACTTGTATCACTGTTAGAGAAGTGTGAAATAAAACTTAATAGTTATATCAAAACAGTATTTACTGTGTCATCATGATTTTAATTGCTTAAGCAGCAATTGACTCAAGCAAGTCAGAGAAAGGTTGAGCATGATTGTCATCTAAATCTGAACTAAGTTAGAACTGAGTTTCCTGTAAATGAAAGATAAATGTCCTAGGCAGGCAAGATGACTCAGTGGGTAAAGACACCTCTAAGCGTGACGGCCTGAGTTTGATCAGCAGGGCCTACATGTCCTCTGACCTCCACATGTGTGCTATGTCCCTCTCTCTCACACACGTACACACTTAGTAGATACAGTCGCAGCAACAAAAGAAATTATTGAGAAAGAGTAAGTGGAAGTCCATCGTGGCATGTGCCTCTAACGCTAATACTCAGAAGGCAGAGGCAGGCTAGTGGATTGAGGCCAGCTCCAGGCTACACAGTAAGCTGTCTCAAAAGAGGAAAAAGGAAAGAAGGAAGAAAATTGATGGTACCAGGATCAGTAAGGAAGTAGAAGGGTGTTCCAGTTGATACTTTTAGGTGACATGTAAGGCTAGACTATCATGTGGCATTACTCAGAACTTAGCATAGTGATGAAAGAAGGAAAGTAGCTTAAATAATCTTTAGTTGAATAAAAGCCCCTTCCTAAAAGGCCATGGAAAGACTGCCGTACAGCATGTGTCATCTCCAGAGTATTCTTGTAGCAGGTAGTCTACCTGAGATACCTGTAGCTTCATGGGCCCGGGAACCGTCTCTAGTGTGTTTTGCTCCATTGTGATCATCACTCATTTTTCCTGTGTTGCTTTCTAGGCCTGGATGAATGAAAAGTTTGCCCCTGAACTTCTGGAAAGCAAGGCTGAGATTGTCGAATGCATCATGGAACAGCTAGAGCACATGGTAAGACAGACCTGTCTCTGAACGGCAGAGGAAGAGAAACCTAAACGCATTTGATCCGCAAGGTGGAATGTGGTCTGACACCAAGTCTTTTTGCTTGGCTCGGCCCAACACCTTAAAAAACAGTTACCAGCTGTATTAGCCATGGTTCTCTAAAGGAACAACTGAAAGACTGAAATCTATGTATATTCCAGTGGCTTACAGGTTGTGGTCTGGCTAGTCCAACAATACCTGACTTCCAGTAGAAAGGCCAAGAATCTGATAGTAAGTGGTTCGGTCCAGTCAGGTAGATGTCTTAGCTCATCTTTAGTGTGTGTTGGAATCCCAAAGGGGTGTGTTCTACTACTAGGGAAGTAATGTCTCCAGAGCAGAGTAGATGAACTTGCCATCAAGAGTGAGGGCAAGCAGGCAAAATTCAAGAGCCTCCTTTCCTAAGTCTTTTTATGTAGGCTGCCCACAGAAGGTGTGGCCCAGATTTGAAAGTCTTTCCACCTCAAATGATCTGATCAAGAAAAATCCCTCACAGGTACGCCCAGCTGCTTGGGTTTCAGTTGATCCAGATGTGGACAAGGTGGCAACCAAGATTGGCCATTGCATATGTTTATAAACTACAGGAGTTCCCATCACATTTTTGACTTAGTTTTTCTTTTACGTGTATGAATGTTTTGCCTGCACGGATGTTTCTGTGCTGCATGCCTGCCTGGTGCCCACAACGCCCAGAAGAGGGTATCAGATGCTCTGGAACTCAGGTGACAGGTGGTCACTAGCCACTACGTGAATACTAGGCACCGACCCTGGGTCCTCTGCAAAAGCAGGCGCGCACTCACCTGCCAAGCCCTCTCTCCAGCCCATGAGTCGCCATAAACACCAGCATGCCAGCTTCCTGTGAAGTCTGGCCTGTCTCTGACTCCAGAGCAGCTAAGTATCATCCCGTTCACTGGGCCGCCCGACCCCTGTTGACGGCTGACTGCAGAGCGGTGCAGAGTCTGCTTTAGCTTTGTATGAGTCTCAGGCGTGAGGGTGTGAAGGTCACAACACAACTGTGGCTGTCAGTTCTCCTCCCACGTTGAGGCAGGGTCTGCTCACTGCTGGGCATGTGGGACTAGCTGGCCCAGGAGCTTCCAGAATTTTCCTGTCTGCCTTCCTTTGTTTCTGCATTCGTGCTGCAGTGACAGACACTCCTGGCCTTACTCAGGTTCTCATGCCTGCAGTAACAAGCACTTTACCCACGGAGCTATCTCTCAGGTCCCCAAACTAATGTCATGACACCAGCTTACGGACCCTTAGACATTACTGCTGTGCGCTTCATTATATATATCCGCTTTACGGTCGGGTTGAGTCCTGGGTCCTTGTGGCTGCTAACCATACTCACATTCTATTCAAATAGTCATCTTTTTAAAATGGGTAGTTTTGAATTATATACCTCATAGTGTTCATTGTTTGCTTAAAACTGTACATCTTTGGGTCCTTGACTTTGCCAGTCCTTGTGGTGCTTAGTGTTTGGACATCATGACTTAAATTTCTCTTCTAATAGGAAGAAAATCTCAGAAGAGTCAAGAAGGGGGATCTGAAAGTCAGTGTCCATCGGATGGAGGTGGAGAGGATCCGCTATGTGCTAAGCAGCTATTTGCGCTGTCGACTCATGAAGGTTTGAGCATTGATGCAGTAGCGTTTGGAATATTGGGTTGTGTGGGGAGAAGCCGAGGGCCTGAAGATTATAGGAGCCTAACTCTGTTGTAGCCGGGGACTGAGGAGAGCATGTTCTGGGACATGTAGTGGAAACTATAGGTTAGATAAGCCCAGGAAAGGTAACATGCTTCATGTTTAGCTTATTTGATTTAGTGGTGCTTGCTGGAGATAGAATTTTGAATTCTTAAAATCTTGCTGTTAGTAGGAGTTATTTTTAACCCGCTAGTGCTTGGGCAACTGGACCTGCACATGCTAGACACGTGCTGTACCTCAAAGCCGTAGTCCTAGCTTCCTGCCAGTGTCCTTGCTGCTGCTGCTGCTGCTGCTGCTATGAGTGTCTCGCTGGCGTGTAGGTCTAGTCACAGTGTCCGTGTCTGGTGCCTGTGGAGGTCAGAGAGTTACACTGGATTCCATGGATCTGAAATTAACAGATGGTTTTGAGCTATCATGTGGGTACTGGAAATCGAACCCAGTTCCTTTGCAAGAGCAATAAATGCTCTTAACCACTGAGCAATTTCTGTAGCCCTTTTTTGTCAACCTTAAAATTGGCAACAGCTTCATTCAGCATGCTCCTGCCAGTGAGAGACAATGTCTCAAAAACTACAGTGTGTGCGCGCGCACACACACACACACGCAAATACACAGTAAAACTGGGTCTAGGAAGCTCAGGGCCAGAGAACGAGCACATGCCAGATGCCGAGATCGATGCTCAGCACTGCCCAAAGGAAAACAGGACACGAGCAGATGGCCCTGAGTGATAGAGCTTCATGATTTTTATTTCTCTTCACAGATAGAGAAGTTCTTCCCTCACATCCTAGAAAAGGAGAAAGTGCGCCCTGAGGGAGAGCCTTCCATCCTATCTCCAGAGGAGTTTGTCTTTACCAAAGAGTAAGTGAGGAGGAAATGTAGACCCGCCATGCTTGCCCTCAAGCGCGGCTCCGCCTCCAGTGTCAGCCGACGGCCTTGCGGGCTCCGACGTGTGCACACCACAGCTATTGGAATTCTTTGTTCCAGGTATATGGATCACACAGAGACCCATTTTAAAAACGTTGCCTTAAAGCACATGCCTCCCAACCTGCAGAAGGTGGACCTCCTGAGGGCAGGTAAGCTGAGCAGCCTTCTCCAGATGACGGTCAGGGTCGCCATGTGCATCCCAGACAGCTTCAGATGCCTGGAGTCCGCTCCCTTCCGTCAGTATGGAAAACTGTGGAGGCAGATAAGCAACAGAATAGAAGGAGAAGAGGGTTCTGGTTAAAAACAAAAGTAATCAGAAATAGATGTCAGGACCACTGTTTCAGCGGGATTCCGTGCCCCGAGAATTGGAGTGGACTCATGGCTCTTACGTAGACACAGACTCCTTCCTTTACTTAGCCATATACTGTCAGAGCACCTGGGGGTGGGGGGACCGGAAACAGTTCTCTGCCTCAGGAAAGGGCTTATCAGCTCTGTTGTGACAGCCAGTTGAGTGTGTGTGCATCTGCAGTGAAATCCATATCCATCTGCCACAGCCTCTTACAACTAGATCTAATGAGACAAAATTGCCAGACCAAATCAAACTTGCCTCTAAGCCAGACCCCACCGTGTTTACTGAGCTCCGAGTACCTAGGCCACACATAGAGCAGTGCCCTGAGAACTTATCCCTTGCCCTAACATGGGTGCTGCACCAGGAGTCCTGTGGTGTGGAACACTGTCCTGTGTTTGAATAGCTCACAGTTTGAGCAACTGGAAGTCCAAAATCAAGGCACCAGAAGATTCGGTGTTGAGGAAGAACTTGTCCCTTTCATGGTTCCTTCTTTGTGTCCTGCATGGACAAAGGGAAGCAGTAAGCCTCTTTAAAGTCACTTCCCACCCCAGTGTTTTCTTATCATATCAGAACAGTGGCCAGATTGACTGGGAGTCCCCCAACAGCGTCATTTAAACTTCCCTACCTTCTTAAAAGCCTTCCTCCACAGTCTCATTCTGAATACCAGAAGTTATAGCTTGCATGTGTGAATGTCAAAGGAATACACTTCAGCCTATGACATCTTGGAATAAACCAGACCCATCCCACTGTGTGGAATTTTAAATCAGTTTCACTGAATCTACATTGAGAACTCCAGGAGCAGAGGAGCCACTGAAGCCCAGCCCAGCTTGTGACACATCCTGACATGCTAGCCAGTGGGGGGGGGGGTGGGGCATCATTTCTTAGCCTTAACCTGACATGCTAGCCAGTGGTGTGGGGGGGGCAGCATTTCTTAGCCTTAACCTGACATGCTAGCCAGTGGTGTGGTGTGGGGGGGCAGCATTTCTTAGCCTTAACCTGACATGCTAGCCAGTGGTGTGGGGGGGGGGCAGCATTTCTTATCCTTAACCTGACATGCTATCCAGTGGTGTGGGGGGGGGGGTTGGCAGCATTTCTTATCCTTAACATGACATGCTAGCCAGTGGTGTGTGGGGGGGGGGCAGCATTTCTTAGCCTTAACCTGACATGCTAGCCAGTGGTGGTGGTGGGGGGGGGTGGCAGCATTTCTTAGCCTTAACCTGAAATGCTAGCCAGTGGTGTGTGTGGGGGGGGTGGCAGCATTTCTTAGCCTTAACCTGACATGCTAACCAGTGGTGTGTGTGGGGGGGCAGCATTTCTTAGCCTTAACCTGACATGCTAGCCAGTGGTGTGGGGGGGGGGGCAGCATTTCTTAGCCTTAACCTGACATGCTAGCCAGTGGTGTGGGGGGGGGCAGCATTTCTTAGCCTTAACCTGACATGCTAGCCAGTGGTGTGGTGTGGGGGGGCAGCATTTCTTAGCCTTAACCTGACATGCTAGCCAGTGGTGTGGGGGGGGGGGCAGCATTTCTTAGCCTTAACCTGACATGCTAGCCAGTGGTGTGGGGGGGGGGGCAGCATTTCTTAGCCTTAACCTGACATGCTAGCCAGTGGTGTGTGTGGGGGGGCAGCATTTCTTAGCCTTAACCTGCCCTGCCAGCCAGGGGGGGGGGGGGGGGGGGGTGGCAGCATTTCTTAGCCTTAACCTGACATGCTAGCCAGTGGTGTGTGTGGGGGGGGTGGCAGCATTTCTTAGCCTTAACCTGACATGCTAACCAGTGGTGTGTGTGGGGGGGCAGCATTTCTTAGCCTTAACCTGACATGCTAGCCAGTGGTGTGGGGGGGGGGGGCAGCATTTCTTAGCCTTAACCTGACATGCTAGCCAGTGGTGTGGGGGGGGGCAGCATTTCTTAGCCTTAACCTGACATGCTAGCCAGTGGTGTGGGGGGGGGGCAGCATTTCTTAGCCTTAACCTGACATGCTAGCCAGTGGTGGTGGTGGTGGGGGGGTGGCAGCATTTCTTAGCCTTAACCTGAAATGCTAGCCAGTGGTGTGGGGGGGGGGGGTGGCAGCATTTCTTAGCCTTAACCTGACATGCTAACCAGTGGTGTGTGTGGGGGGGCAGCATTTCTTAGCCTTAACCTGACATGCTAACCAGTGGTGTGGGGGGGGGGGCAGCATTTCTTAGCCTTAACCTGACATGCTAGCCAGTGGTGTGTGTGGGGGGGGCAGCATTTCTTAGCCTTAACCTGACATGCTAGCCAGTGGTGTGTGTGGGGGGGGGGGTGGCAGCATTTCTTAGCCTTAACCTGAAATGCTAGCCAGTGGTGTGTGTGTATGGGGGGGGTGGTGGCAGCATTTCTTAGCCTTAACCTGACATGCTAACCAGTGGTGTGTGGGGGGGGGGGCAGCATTTCTTAGCCTTAACCTGACATGCTAGCCAGTGGTGTGGGGGGGGGGCAGCATTTCTTAGCCTTAACCTGACATGCTAGCCAGTGGTGTGGGGGGGGGGCAGCATTTCTTAGCGTTAATCATCGATGGTCAACACTGTCCCCATGTAACCCAAGCTCCCCTTTATGTAAGGTTCTAGATATTCATGCATGGTTCCACCTCGGCCTTCATGTGACATCCCAGCCTCATTTCTCCTCTTTAAATCCTGGGCTTTTCTTTAAAGCCCACATCATTACTTTTTTCCACATCACTGAATGTATTTGCCACAAATGTGAGGCTCACCAACGGCTCAGTTACCACCTCATCTGGAAAGAAACGTTGGGCTTGTTCGTCTCTTCCTTAACTTAATGTGCAGCGGCTCCCAGTCGCCTGCCTTCACTTTTCAGTCTGGAGCCGCAGTCATCTACTTGTAAAGTACAAAGTGGACAAGTCCATAACAACATGCAGGCAGTGTACCTACATGCTCTCATACACATGAGATAAATACCTAAAGAATGCTTTCTAATCCTGGACTGTTGTGACCAACATTATAAAATCTCACTTATCAGGTAACCGACACTACACCTCAGAACTGTGTTAAAGTGGTGGCCAAATTAGTTCAGTTCGTAAGTAACTTACCTCCTTCCTCATGTAGGCGCTATATCCTCTCCTCATCAAAAGCGTGAGAGTGGGTCAAGGGCAGGATCAGAAACATGGACTTTATCACAGTGTAATTGCTCTATTATATGATTAATGCTACTAACGTGCGTGTGTGATGTGTGTGTGTGTGTGTGTGTGTGTGTGAAGGATTCAGTACTGTTCACTGGGGTTCTTTGAATAGACCCCTTTCAAAATAGGAAGCTGCTACCCAGGAGAATCCCCTAGACACTGTATGTCTATGTCATTGCTGGATGAGTAGTTTCTATACTATACATCAGGAGTCTCCAGAGCATTAACACCAGTGGCTTTTGTCAAGTTGAACATGGTATCTGCTTATGGTTACGTTTTTGTTTTCCTGGCAGTTCCCAAACCAGACCTAGATTCATATGTGTTTCTGAGAGTGAAAGAGCGACAAGAAAACATCCTAGTAGAACCAGAAGCTGATGAGCAGAGGTGAGTAGCTTGTATATCTTCCCCATGGAGAATCAGCTAAAAACCATACATATAACTGTTCATCCTTTTTCAGAGACTATGTTATTGACTTGGAGGAGGGCTCACAGCACTTGATCCGATACAAAACCATTGCACCTCTTGTTGCTTCTGGAGCAGTTCAGCTAATATAAAACAAAGCAAGCCTGCGGACGTGGAATCATCACACACAATGTTAGAGACTCCATCTCCTTTTGTGTCTAATAATGGCGTGGTTCCATAGTTTGTCAGCAATGTGTAGCCTCCTTGGACATGGAAAGGAGTTGATGCTGGATTCCCTTCGAAGCCATGCCCTCTTAAATTCCTGTTTGACCAGCACCAACAGATGGGCCCATGCCCTGTATACTCAGCAAATAAATCACTGTCAGTTGTGTGCCTTTCATTTTTCTACTACTTATTGAGCTCAGGAAAGGTCACGAAGAGGCTTCTCTGCCCTGCCCATGGTGGCGAGATGGATTGGACATAACTTGATGATAACAGGAGAATTCCTTTAGCTTTCCTGGTAGAAGATCACAAGCAGTTGTGGTCTACTTATCTATAGCATTAATGTGTGACCTAGTGATTTGGAACCTCAAATACTGAGCTTAAAAATAAATGTCTTTCATGCATAACTGAAGAAAGTCACAACTAACAAAGCCACTGTTAAATGCCACGCTTGTGGTAGAAGGAGTCTTTGGACAGTTCTTAACTTGGTGTCAAATGAAGTAGATTCTCCCTGTATCTTAGGCAGCTTTGCCCAGCAAGCCTCCAGGCCATCTGAACAACATCCAGCCTCTGAGCAAGAGCATCATTATGAACTGGCCTAAAGTGAGACTTTAGCATTATCCAGGAATATGGATAAAATAATGTAGTGAAAAGCTTCACAAGGAGACCTGGAGGGAAGATATACAGCTCAGCAGTCAGCACCTTGAGACTGATGGAGACAGCCTGTGCTTTAGTCCTTCCTTCCCCCCCTCCCTCCCTCTCTCTCTCTTTCTTTCTCTTTTTCTCTCTTTAAACTTATTTTGAGACAGGGTAGGTCTGGCTATCCCAGAACTTACTATGTAGACTAGGTTGTGTTTGACCTCAAAGATGACCCTGCCTCTGCCTCCCTAAAGCTTAAAAGGCTAAGCTACATGCCCAACCAGTCTTTTTCTGATAATGTAGATTTTCACTTAACATGATCAGAGAGTAAACCAGTGGAATTTATATTACTGCCAAGAGAACCCAGTAGATAAAAGCAAGGAAGGTTCTCTGTGAACAGAAGCATTTTCCATTCCTCTAGTAAACTATACTCGTAAGAGTAGCTTTGTCCTCTGCATTAAACACACGTGTACCAAGCAGACTATGCTAGGCACAGCTGAAGGTACCAGCTCAAAAAGTAGGCTAAGTCCCTTGCAGAGAATTAAGATGACTCACCAGATTTATGGTTGTCATGGTTTGAGTACTGTTGGTGCAATAGAACATAACTGGAAAGGATTGAGAAACCTAGATGGTGACTCCACAGGAAGACCAATAGTCAACTAGCCGGGAGCCTTGGGAACTTCAGAGACTGGACCATCAACCAAAAAAGCATACAGGGGCTGGACCTAGGCCCCTGCACACATGAAACTGATGTGCAGCTTGGTCTTCGTATGGGTCCTCCAACAACTGGAGCTGGGCCTTACTCTGACTCTATTGCTTGCTTGTGGATCCTGTTCCCCTAACAAAGCTGTCTTGTCTGGCTTCAGTGGGAGAGGACGTATCTAGTCCTGGAGTGACTTCAGGTGCCAGGGTGGGTTAGTACCCAGGTGGTATAAAAACTAACTGGCATACTTCTTATTCCAAGAGGGAAGAGCCAGGAACAGACACAATCAAATGGAAGGTAAATCTGTTTGCCGTGTCTCACTCATGATCTGATCTCCAGAGAGCTTAGGCAGTCCTACTTCTCATCCGCACACAGCACATATATATACTTTGTCTCAGTAGGTCCAAGCCGCTCCGGTCCACTCTTGATATGCTATCCTTGATAGTCTTCCCACAAGCCTGGCATTTCCAATGTGTTGGGTCTCACTGCAACTGAAGCTGTGTCTTTCCCAATGGCCTCTGTGGCGGCTATTTCTGGTTGTCAGCTTGACTACATCCGGAATGAACTACAATCCAGAAATGGAGGGCACACCTATGATCCAGATATTGAGGCTGGAAGACACAGGCTTTTGATCTGGATCTTGACATGGGTATGCACACACTTTTGATCCAGATCTTGAGGCATCGTGGGCAGGAAAGTTTAGGTCCAGGCAAGGTGGTATATGCCTTTAATCTCAGGAGATAAGAGGCAAGCAGATCTCTGAGTTCAAGGCCAGCCTGGGACAGAGCAAGTTCCAAGTAAAGAACAACTTAGGTCCAGGTATGATGGTGCACACCTTTAATCTGGGCCATACCTTCTGCTGGAGGCCTACATAAGGGCAATGGAAGGAGGAAGGGTTCCTTCTGTGCCTGCTCACACTTGCCAGCACATCTTTTAGAACCTACTTCTTCAGGATTCCAGCTTATATAGAAGACCTGCTAGCCTCATGGGACTGAGCAACTACTATATTCTTGGACTTCCTGTTCACAAGTGCCCATTGTTGGCTTAGTTGGACTGCAGACTAAGTCATTCCTTTAAATTCCCTTAATAGAGAGAGAGATTCCATAAGTTCTGTGACTCTAGAGAACCCTGACTAATATAGCCTCTCACAGAGCCAAGCCTCAGCTGTTCTCCATGACCCCTTAAATCCTGCAGCCTCATGTTGCCAAAGCCATACACATGGAAGACTTCACATGTACCAAGCTTGGCTCCAAGTTTGAGGTGAGCCTCTGCTGTACCACAGCCTCTGTGTGCTGGTCCTTAGGAAATGCTTCCCAGATGTTGCCTCAGTGTCACTAATCTTGTTAATAACAGCTGATTCCGAAGCCACGGCCGTTTAATACAAAATATTGTATGAAGTGCTCTAACAGATTCCTTAAAAGATTCTCAAGCTTTCCTCTGTAACCTCACAATTCAGACTGCCACGGTCTGCACTTCTCTCAGCTCTCATGGCTTCTAAGTTCCCACAGAACAGCCCGTTAGGCTTTGAGTGTGTAACAGCTTTTCCAAACCGTAGCTCCACACTTCCCATTATTCTCCCCAGTAATGTGGCCAGATCTGCTCCTAGTGGGCTGAGCCTTCCCACACTGGTCAAGAAAATGCCCCTACATACTTGCCCACAGGCAATCTGATAGAGGGATCCTCCTAAATGAGGGTTTCTCCTCCCAGATAACTCACCCCATGTCAAGTTGACAAAAATAGACAATGACTGAGTAGCACAGTTTAGGGTGGCCTCCTGTAAAGGTAATGCTCAGTCTGAGGCTGGATCAGAAGCTGGACATGCAGAGATCCATGGCTGGGAAGTCTAGGCAGAAAAACAGAAATGGCACACTGTCTGGTTGGCGTCGTTAGAGTGATGTGCAGAGAGTAGTGCAGGATAGACTGGAAGGTAGGCTGGGCCCACATATCAAGAGCCTGCTAGACCCTCTTGGTCCTCAGCAGTTCTGAGAAGTAGCTGTTGAGTGGTAGGTCTGAGATCCATGCCCAAGCGTCCCTCAGTAGTTCTAAGCCTCCAGGGGAGCTGTTCCCTAGAACACTTGTATCCTTTTTTTTTTTCTTTTATTTGTGTTTGTATGTGGGTGGACATGTGTAAACCACAGCTCACATGTAGAGGTCAGAGGACAGCTGGGGAGAGGGAGTTCTGTCTTTCTACCATGTAGGGCTTAATGATGATGATTAGTCAGGCTAGTTGGCAAGTGCCCTTACCTCTAAAGCCATCTTGCTAGCCTTAGAATAGTTCTTAAATCTTTGATGCACATCTCGCTCACAGAGAGATCGTGGTCAGATTTAGATTCCCAAAATCTGGTACTGGCTTCATAGTCCAAAGCTGTAGATGCTTAGTCAAAGGATGTGGAGTCCAGTAGGGCTGGGTGGGGCCCACAGTTGTGCAGTTGCTGCTCCAGGTACTTCACCGAACAGCAAGTGTCACACCTGTACTGTGCCTGCGGAGTTGGCTTCTCTGCTAAAGCCACAGGGTCAATTGCTCCTTTTCTTTGAGGAAGACTGGTTGAAATTTGTCATCTCTAAATAAGGGGGAATTTTTACTTCCCACCAAATACAAAGACTTGGTTGTTGAGAATTTTGCTGTTTTGTTTCACAGAATTTCTTTCTTTAGGGTTAAAAACTTACCTCTAAAATCATGACAGACATTTTCATCAAACAATGGTACTATGCTCTGGGTTTCATCACCAACCCTTCTCTTTCCTCAAGGAAATACAGTGAGGCTTACCAAGGCACTTTGATTCTAAGCATAAAGACATGAGATTGTGCTAATAGGAAAGTATTCTGACCCACAACTTAAAATAGCTGAAAGGAAGTAAGTTTCTTGATTGGGAACTTGGATATGAGAGGAAGTTTTAAGCCTCTTGGGGATATAACTTGGTGCCCAAGTTGCTTCTCAAAAATCTTGGTTGGTTATCAGTTGCTTCCAGAAGAGGAAGGCGTACAGGGATAAGTGCATTCAACAGGTGTCCTCTGTCATGTGAAACAGAAGGTTGGAGACATAGCTGGCTAAAAGGAATTTACAAGGGACATAGCTGAGCTCTTAAAACACTGCGAGAGAGGAGGTGGGAGTTCTCTTGCAATAGTTAAGGGAAGCTACTCTGCCTCAGGTTTGGTCTTGAGGACCATTCGTGGAAGGTTCTAGTTGAATAAGTAGGTAGGCATCTCACTAATAGGTTGTGTAGCAGTAAGTTTTACATGACAAGTTGTGTAAAATGCCATGGGATCATGTGTAGGGAGAGTCCATATGTCTGAACAGAACATGACTGAGTCAGTGGGCTGAGCTCCAAGAGGAGGGATTTAGCTTTGTTTCCACTGTGGACAGTGAGTAAGCTGCATCCCACAGTAGACTTTCTAAATCCTTGTTGTAGCACCCCATGTAAGCATCTTTCTCCGTTGTCTCTCGGGTCCTGGTCAAGCCATCCTCCTGTCCTTTAACAGTTTGTCTCCTTTTGTGCCTACAGTTTTAGTACTTTATCTTTACTTAAAACCCCCAAAATTCTTTAAGGAATTGAGAACTTACTCAGAATCTCATGTAGTTCTAGAGATCAAGACAGTTTATGCATGTGCAGCATGTCACACCTGCCATCTGCCTTCTAGGACAGGTCATGAAAACTACAGACTGAAAAATGGCATCAGTTGTGTCTAACTTAATCTGTTAGCTCCGGTGGCATGTTGGAATGTGTGCCTGACAATTCTCTCTGCAGACAAGCTTGCCTTCCACCCCAATCAAGACCTCAGACTAGGGGATGTCCAGCCCCCTCTTTTGTAATTGATCCTCACCTCTGAAGTCTTAATACTTTGTGGTCTCCAGTCAACCTCATATGCTTCTGGATATAGTCCCCTAGTTTTATCAATAGTTTAATAAATGAGAGAACTATAGAAAATTCTTCAGTCTGCTTCTTAATTTCCCAAGTTTATTTCTGTGTCAGATTTGATTCCAGAATAGTGTTTGTGGATTGATGTAATAGTAATTCCTTGCTTTTAGGAAAGAAGAATTACATCTTCCTGACTTCTAAAGTTGAAAGGAGCAACAACTTTTACTCAGGAGTTGAGGACTGATCACAGTACCTATTCATTGTACTGAAGCATCTGTTCTTGAAGAGTCCCACAAGCAGTAGCAACCAGCAGGAAGGGATTCAGGCCAGATACAGCCACCACTGGGGAAGGGATGGGAACCTGAGGCCATAGAGGTATCCAACTGCACTGCTGACTGCTTAGTCTTGGGAGTTAACGCAGCTCGGTGCATGCCAGTGTGTGCTAGAGTGAGTCGGTGCCTATATCAGTGGAGTCAGCTGCTGCCTTGCTCAGGGCACCACCTCACATTGGGCTGGACCACAGCACAGCTAGGCCTCATGCCTCCCATCTCTACTAACCAGACATGGTCGCTTAGTTCCAAGACAATCTGCCTTAAGGATAAATACTGACAAATACTAGAGCTCAGCTTGGATAGACCCTTGAAAAAAATAGATCTTTGGGTTTGAGGGGATAAAACAGTGGTAAAGTGCTTGCCTTGTAAGGATAACGACCTGAATTAGATCCCCAGAATCTATATAATGTTTTCTTTAAAAAGCTGGGGCAAGACATGAAAACAATCCCTGGAACTCGGGGGATGGGCTGAGAGACCCCGTCTCAATATCTAAGGTGATGAGCTATGGAGAAAGACAGCAGAATCAACCTTGGACCTCTGCTTACCCAAGTACCCACGTGCATAGGGCCATGTGAACACCACACTCATACAGACCTCCCCCACCAAAACAGCTGGGGCTCCCTGAGTAGCCAGTCAACCTTCAAGGCCTGTAAAAGAGCCTATCCCAAATACAAAGTAAATGGCACCTGAGGAATAACACCAGAGGCTGTCCTTTGACCTCTGTATATATATATATCACATATGCATGTACATGAGGAAAATGAAAGGCCCCATTTGTGAAGATGAATTTTCTGCAACTCCTGGTGCAATTACAAGCAAAAGCCAGATCTGAAGATTATAGTACCAAGGTCTGAACTCTTCTGTGCCACAGACCATTTGTGGTGCTTACTGAAGAATTTGGGATGGATCACCCCATAGCCAGAGGTGTCTCGGGATGCTGTAAAGTTGACTCACCCACCTGACCACGTATGTGACATGGCCGGCATAAACATGGTCAATACCTCCCAATTGAATGAGATTTCTCATCTGCATAGACAGTACAACTGTGGCACAGAGTAAAGGTCTCAGGTGAATCTGGGAAATCCGAATTAAAACTACTTTGAGATTCCATTTCACCCAAGTCAGAATGATAGTAAGACAAAACAAATACCAGTAAGACTGTAGACTGGGGAACCCTACTGGTGGGCTTCTTAAACTAAAAGTAGGCCTACCCTATAACCCAGGTATACCACTCTGGCTGATTAAACACAAACGGCCCCCAGAGGCTCATAAATTTGAACGTTAGGTAAGGATTAGGAGTTGTGGCCTTGTTGGACAAGGCTTATCTATGGTGTGGGCTTTTTGAGGTTTCAAAGCATATGTCATCCCTAACTGTGTACGTGTGTTTCCTCCTTCCCACCCGCCCCCAACTTATGCCTCCTGCTGTGGATCAAATGTAAGCTCTCAGCTCAGCTACTGCCGTGTGTGCCCTACTTGGTCATGAAGTCTGCTCAATTCCTGAAACTGAGTACGCCCCATCAAATACTTCATAATAAGAGTTATTCAGGTCATGGTGTCTCTTCACAGCCACAGAGAAGTAATGAAAAGACACTCTTGGGTACTTACCTGAAGGATTCCAGGGCAGCTTATCATAGGAACACTTCCCCATCAATATTTATTGCAGCATTATTCACAGTAGCTAATGGAATCAACTAATGTGTCCAACAACAGAGAAGAGGACAAGGATAGATGCCATCTGTACACAATGAAACTTTTTCATCCATAAAGAACAAAGTTACATCATTTGCAGGAGAATGGATGTAACTGGAGACAGTTATTAAGAGAAATAAGTCAGTCTTTAAAACAAATATCACTTCACTCACTCATGCCTCTAAATTTTAAATAAGCACATAAAAGCAAGCTTATGGATATGACGAGGAAGTAGAAGCAGGACTGTTTAGGGGAACAAAGCAGGTAGAGGGACGTGTGGCTGTGAAGCGTGTGTTACCGTCAAAGCATCCTTAAAAGTCATCCTTACCAAAGAGAGCCAGGGCCATGTGCAATGAAAAACTCGGAGCAGAATGGTTTTTAAAAAAAAAACTGATACAGTTGCCCCGTGCACACCTTCAATCACAGTACTGAGGCAGGAGAGCCAGCCTGGGCTACAGGGGAAGGAAGACCCACATCCCGCCCCCCAAAAAATTCCCACAAAATTAGAATTAAATTTATTATCAGTCATATTTTCCATTGCTTCCTATATAAGGATCTGTATAATAATTTGGTGAACTTAGTACAAGTAGAGGTTTATTTAAAACTTAACATTTATTTTACCAGGCAAATACACCCTATGAGTTTCCCCTTCGACCTCAGAGGCCCAGACCTTAAAATGTTCATTGCCTCTGTCCACTTCCTCCTAACAGGGCCCTGCATTTTCCCTTAAATGATTTCTGACCTTTTTTGTGCCTTTTACTCTTTTGTTTTGTGGTGTTAGATAGTGAACCCGAGGTGTCAAGCATGCTAACTTATACCCCAGCTTTAATTAAAGCACACATTTCAGGGGAGAATTAAATAACAAATAATACACAGTAGGTTGGACGAACTTTACTACTATGAAGTTCTCACTTTTGAAAATAGTAATAAGAAATGTATGCTAGGTATTCTGTTTTACACCTTTAATTCCAGTACTCTGGAGGCAGAGGCAAGTAGATGAATCTCAGGGCCAGCCTGGTCTACATAGCAAGTTCCAGGCTAACCAAGGTTACATAGTGAGGCTTGTCTTTAAAACAACAAAACACACAAAAAACAATTTATAGGCTATTTCATGAAATATAAATGTGGGGAGGGGACAAGATGGCTTAGCAGGTAAGGGGTAAAGGGGGCGCTTGCTGCTCCTGCCTGACAACAGTTCTGCCCCCGGATGGAGCCCGTGTAAAGGTGGAAGGAGAGAACTGAATCCACAGGATTGTCCTCTGGCTGCCACACACTATGCACTCACATTTAAAAACAATAAATTTGAACAAAAGTTTTACATGAGATGGAGTCTTCAAAAGTGAAAACCCAAATACTTAAAATGCTTATACGTGATTCAGAATGGACAGCCATGTAGAAATGTGATCAGGAACACAGGGCTATGCTCCAGTGACAGAAGATGAAGAGGGACAGAAAGCGTATTTGGTTTTTTTCTTTTGATTCTGCCCTTTCTGGATAGTCCATCTTCCTCTTGTATTTGGGGCAAGACCACTCTGGAAAGGGATCTTCAGAAAAGGAAGTGACCTTTCTAGATTGTATGCCTTGCTCTGAGAAAAATGATTTGTAGTTTCTATGCCCCACCTTGAGAGAAGTTATGATTTCTGTGAGGGCTTCAGGAGTGAAAGGCAAGAGACGGGCAGCTGGCCCAGGAGACTGCTTTTGAGGCTGTTTCCAAAGCCTTCCTAAAGTACTCAGCATATATTAAGTGCTGTATTAAGAGGTATCAGTTTCCAAAACCTAGATATGAATATTCAGAGGAAAGTTCCCTGGATGAAAGCTTCAAGTTTCCTAGAGAAAGCCAACAACCCCCGTAAGGAATGTTGTGTTCTTGCAAAGGTGAAGGAGCATGACAAGAAACGACAGGACCTAGGGAGGACTCCAGGACGGTAAGTACCACAGAAGGGTCCCCAACAAGGTGCGTCAGTCCAAGGTTGAAACACTGGAGGAGTGGTCAGGCAAGAAGGGAAGAGTGGATGGTTGGTTCTGTGGGAAGCCACAGCATCCAGGAGGAAGCAACTCCAAGGAGCTGGGCTTGGTAAACCATGCATGAGATTGGCATGTGGAGAGGCAGTGTCTGTCTTCTTAAGGAGACCTAAGCCTTTAAAGAGTGATTTATTTACCCAACTGTAGAGTCCAAAATTTGTACTAACAGTTGGGAACTCTGAAAGGCTTTAAGCCAAGATCTGATAGAATCGAATTTACATTACTAAATATCTCTAGTGACTATGGAGGCTTGTCTTTGAACACTTGGTCCTACTTCGGTGCTGGGTTAAATAACCCTGTAACCTTTGGATTTGAGGCATGGCTGGGAGAGGTAGACTATTCAGGATGGTGAGCCTGTGTAGCCCAACACTGGCTCCAGTCTACAACTCTCTGCTTCCTAACCCAACAAGATGTCACATGCTCCATTGTAGGCTCCAACTACCACAGACCACACCACATCATCCTTTCCTGTACCCACTGGGACTCTTGTCGCTTCAATTCTGCCCTTTTCACTCCTGTGTTGTCTCCTGAGGTCCTTACAGATGCAGCTCCCCAAGGCAGAGAACAGCTGTAGGTTGCTGACTCGGCTCCTCCAGTTTAGTACGTCAGTTCCTAACTCTTGCAGTTCTTCTGCTTGTTTGTACAAGGTGACTGTACTGTGTCACCAAGACTGGCTTTGAATTTATTACTCTCCTGCTAGGCTTGTAGGTGTGTGCCATCATATCAGCTCCACCTCCCCCTTTTAAGGTCCCAGTGACTGCCCCACTTTGTGTCCTATGCCCATAGAATCATGCCTGTAATTAAGATCAAACAAACCAGAGTGGGCGTCAGCTATATTACCAAAATGAAAATAGAGAAAATAAGACAAATGGGCACACAGCCTGAGGACTACTGCTTGCATTTTTCAATAAGGTTAGAGCCAATGGGAATGGATGTTACTGTCAATCACTCAAAGATTTAGTGGAACTATTTTTCTCTACACATTACTCCTTACAGGAATCAGGTACCTCTAACTCCCAAGCAGTTCTGCTATCCATGAGCAACTTGGAAGCCTTCTGGGAAATCATCCTTTGCCCACTTCCTACATCACCAGTCATCATCACTAGGCCCTGTCACTCTCACTAAGTGACTGACGCTACAGAGCACAGCAAATCAGTAACTCCTAACAATGTAACTTCATCTTCATTTTATTATAAAAATGATAATTATCCAAATGCACTGAAAAGTACATAAAATGTAACAGCTTTTAATTTTTTCCCCTTTTCTAATTTTTTCTTCCTAATTGACCATCGTCCTCAAGATCTAATCAGTTGTGTTCAAAGATAGGCTCTTGGATCTCTTTTCCAGCTACATGGAAGGTCATTACTTGAACAACTATAGTTTACTTGACCAGCCACTTGGAATTCTTCCCAAGCATTTGCTACAATAATCGCTGCTCCACTGAATGCCCTATACACTTGCTATTTCATTCACAGAATAGCTGTAGACTGAATATATATTGTATATAATCTTAGTCATGTGCACTGTAAATAGCACCTTTTTTTTTATCACACAGAAGTAATCAATTAAATAGAACGAGTTTTCTTTCATTCCTTTTGGGGAGGGGTATGGGAGACAGTCCATATGTGTAGCTCAGGCTACCTGGAACTCTTGATCGTCCTCTGTAGAGAGCCTTATTGGGGTGCCATGCCACCTGGCAGGAACTTGACATCGACCAATGTGAAGTTCCTCTCTCAGCCTTCGAGCAGAAACTCCTGTGTTAGCCATAATACCCTCCACCTGGGGTGGAGGCTCAGACCAAGGTGAAGCCCATGGTTTTTCAAGCACCTGCAGTTTCCTGAGACATACTAGTCACCTGTGGAGAAGCTTCCAGCCTTTGGGGGAAGGGTTTTCCCCTGCCTATGTATTTGGAGTTCTCCATTAAACTTTGAGACCTTAAACAGCAATGTTGCCTTGGTCTTCATCGCTTTTTGTCACCTTCCCATACATCCCCAGCTTCCCTTTCAGGTAACCCATTCGGTGTAACTGCAGGCAGTTACAGTCCTCCCCCAGTGCTGGGCTCACACTGCACTCAGCCAGGATACTATCTCTTTTCCCAGTTAATACAAATTTGCAGATGTAAAAGCTTTAGCCTTCCCGCCGCCAAGTAATATGGCCAAGCTTGCAACCTATTAGTAGCTCCAACTCAGAAAATCAGTTACCCTTTCCATGACTCCACTGTTTGCCAAAGGGATAAAAAGGCCGGCTATTGAGCTAGCATTGCCTGTCCAACTGGCTGCTTCCCACTGAGTTAAGTAATATGATTGATTTGGCAGATCTTTTCCAGCTCTAAGTGGTTGAAATGTTACTCCAATTCAAGGTCTCTGTGGGTGAAAGGTTTTTGAATCTTTGAAATGTTTGCATGTGTTTATGTGCCTAGCTAGTTTTGTGGGAGTATTTTAAACTGTTACTGTGATCTGTGCTAATCTTATGAGTAAGAAACACCTATTTTGAACTGTTTTATAAGTAGGAAAGTCTATTGAGGCTCACAGTTCCAGGGTTTTCAGTCTGTGTTCAACAGGATCCATTGCTTCTGTCTGGAGTGAACAGAACAGTGTGGTAAGCAATGGAGAAGCCAACAAGGCTGCTTAGCCTGTGGTACCAGGAGAGGGGTGGGGATTAACTTCCCTCAGGATCCTCTTCCTGAAGGGTCTGGCACGTCCCCATAGTCTAACAAGCTGGCAAACCACTTTTCTGACTTGATTTCTTTTTATACAATCTATCTTGATCTTGTTCCTTCCCCTCCCCAAACTCTTCCCAGATCCCTCCATCTCCCTCCACACACAACTATGTGTTCTTTCTCTCTCAAAAGAAAAAAAGACCCACAAAACCACAAAATCAAAAAGTGAAAAAGCAAAAGACTAATAAAATGCCCAAACCAAAAAGTTAAAACAAACAAAAAACCTAACAGCAACAAAAAACTAAAATCCAAAACAAAGTGTTTATCTTGTGCTAGCCTACTACTCCTGGACACTAGGCCTGCCCCAGAGTGTGGTTAATCTACCTAGTAAGACTCCATTGGACAAAAAGTGATTTTCCTTTTACCATGGAGTATCATTTGCAAATAGCTTCTTGGTTAGGGATTGGTTTGTGTCCAGTTCTCCATGTTGGGATTTTTATGCGCTGTCATGGTCTCTATGAATCCCTATGGGTATCAGTCCTGCTGTGTCTGACAGACACTATCTCTTGAGTCGTCTTTTACCTCAGCCTCTTCATTCTTCTGCCTCTTCTTCCACATCGCTCCCTGAGCCTTGAGGGAAAGGGTTTGATGAAGACATTGCATTTAGAACTGAGTGCTCTGAAGCCTCTCACTCTGCATATTGTATAATTGTGGGTCTCTGATAGTTCCCACCTACTGAAACAAGCTGCTTTTCTGATGTGGGCTGATCGAGGCATTGATCTATGAGTATAACAGCATGTCATTAGGAGTCAAGACTAGGTAAGTTGTGGGCCTCCAGGAAATCCTAACACTATTATTCTCTAAATGGGACATCACCACCATGGCTTAATAAGTTCTTGGGAGACACTTAAAATCAAGCCTTAACAAGCAGCTTAGGTATGTAAGATAAAAACAAAATCCCATTGAGCTGGAGAAACAGTTGGTAATTCAAAACATTTACTCTTCTATCAGAAGAGCAAGGTTTGGTCCCCAGCACCCACATAGGGTGGCTCATAGCCACCTATAATTCCAACCCTAGGGGTACCTGACACCTCTGGCCTCCTTGGGCACCAGCACTTATATGCACTTGCCCATTCACATAGTTAAAAGTAATAAAAATAAATCCTTTTTAAAAGCTCACAGCCGCTGGTATCATGTATTTTGGACAGTCTATCACTTATTCCTACAGTCTACGGTGTTGACAGTAGTAGTAGGTGTGCTGACTAGAGGTTTGGCTTAGTTGGTATTGGTGAACAGAGAAAAAATTTCATGCAACAGTAGTCAGCATCCATGACCAGCTCCTGCCCCTTTCTAGACTGAAACACAAAGGAAAGGGAAAATGGACAGGACGTGGGAAGGCAAAGGGGTTTCTCTTCCAGGAGTTTAGTTGAAGTCTGGCCATCTGAGAGACAAGAATTCCAAGACAATTAACAAAATTTGCTGTGAAGGTTGCCTACATACAGAGAGTATTCCTTTTATATAAAGAGATTTTACATTAGCGTACTCCTGACTCAAAGAGACAGCAAGTTTCCCCTTTGGGAAGATTCAGGAAATGGCATCCTTCACATTTAAGAGCAGCTTTTAAATGGAGGAATCAGAAGACAAAAAAATTTAAAAGACTCTCATAGTGTCCACAGAACCCTTCTAGTCCACAGGCCCATGTGCTCATGTTTAAACATTCTTTTCCCCTTTTCTTCCCATAAGGCCTTGGAGAAAGTATCTGCCTGCCTCAACATATATGCATTTTGAACATTTCTCCATACACAATCTACACAATTTTCCGTGGTTTGATGCATTTTTTAAAAGTGTGATTTGTCAGCATTTTAGGGTACAGGCAGAAGAGGCTCAGCTCTCCACCATTTCCCCCAGGTGAGGCATATCTTCCTCTACTAAGGCCACATGGGGCTTTTAAGCTGAAAAGCACTTCAGGATTAGCCAGTTTATGAAGTAGAGTTGGGGATTTTATTATATAGTTGCTTTCTGTTGCTGCGATACAATATCACTGTATAGTTACTTTCTGTCACTGTGATACAACATCACTGTATACTTATTTTCTGATGCTGTGATACTTTACTGTCAATGCACCTTACATAAGAGTTTATTCTGGCTTAGGATTCCAGGAGCATGAGAGTCCATCATGGCTGGGAGGCATGGCTAAGGAACAAGAATCTGAGATCACATCATTTTTTTTAATACTAAATTAATCAGTTTTAATTATCGTCACTTCATAAAAGAGAAAATAAGCAAACCACATGCAGTAACATACAGATCCTGGAGGGCTTCCTGAAGAAACGCATAGAAATAAAGACAGACAGGGCTCAGGAAGCCCTCTGAACACAGGGAGGCAGCATCCTTCAAGAGTGTTCCCTGACCCAGGGGTGCTTCAGGACCTGGGCCAGGCTCATCTGCTCTGAGGGATGGTACCTGTACTGGCTGGTTTTGTGTGTCAACTTGACACAGGCTGGAGTTATCACAGAGAAAGGAGCTTCAGTTGGGGAAGTGCCTCCCTGAGATCCAACTGTGGGGCATTTTCTCAATTAGTGATCAAGGGGGGAGAGCCCATTGTGGGTGGCATCATCCCTGGGCTGGTAGTCTTGGGTTCTATAAGAGAGCAAGCTGAGCAAGCCAGGGGAAGCAAGCCAGTAAGGAACATCCCTCCATGGCCTCTACATCAGCTCCTGCTTCCTGACCTGCTTGAGTTCCAGTCCTGACTTCCTTTGTTGATGAACAGCAGTGTGGAAGTGAAAGCTCAATAAACCCTTTTCTTCCCAACTTACTTCTTGGTCATGATGTTTGTACAGGAATAGAAACCCTGACTAAGACAAATTGGTACCAGCATAGTGGGGTATTCCTGTGACACCTTGACCGTGTTTTGGGGAGGACTGTGGAAGGGCTTTGGAACTTTGGGCTAGAAGATCCATTCCATGTTAAGAGCTCTGTGGGATATTGTGTAGGAGCTTGGAAGATAATGTTGAGAACAGCGTAGAAGATGGAGGCCTGGCTTGTGAAATTTCAGAGGGAAGATTAAAGACTCTTATCAGGGCCATGTTTTGATTGTGAAGATTCTGTGAATTTGGTTAGCTGGGGCTGAAAAATCAGCTATGATTAACAAGATACCAGAATCACTAAAGCAAACCTTTGTGTTGCTGGGACTAGTGATGCTGGTTAGCTGGTGCTAAGAAATTAGCGGTGATTAAGAAAGACCAGCATCACTGAGGTGAAATCTTCTGGGAAGTGTTTTCTGAGAGCACAGAGGCTGTGTTCCAGAGATAACCAAAATTGTACCTTGTGCTGTGGCTGGACTTGATACTGTGAAAGAGTCACACAGGTGGTACTGGTTTTGAAGGCATGAAGGGGTCATGGAGAGCAGCTGAGGCTCGGCACTGTGAGAGGCCATGGAAGGCCATTGGTGAAGGTGCAGCCTCGGTTGCAATTGATGGCCCAGGACTGAAGGAGTCATGCATAGGAGTTGAGGCTTGTCATCATGAGGCGAGCCTATTAGAGGCTATTGGTGAAGCCTAGTTACAGCAGAAGACAGCAGTGTTTTGGAGATGCCAGTGTCATGAGATGACCACCTAGAACAGCAGCAGTAGTGGGGTACAGACAGCTGAAGCCTAGAAGACAAGGTGTGTGCTGGAGAAGTGACCCAAGTCCTTGGAGGAGCCCGGAAGATCGTGAGTTGGATCCCAGACATTGAACCATTGGAGTTTGAGTTTTGCTTTTGATTGTGACTGTGCCCTGATATTTTTCCCTCTTGAAGGAAGAAAGTATTTTAGTGGAGCCCACATTTAAGAAACTTTGAATTTTTTTTTAAAGAATTGCTTATTTTATTTATAATGAGTACACTGTAGCTGTCTTCAGACACACCAGAAGAGGGCGTCAGATCTCTTTACAGATGGTTGTGAGCCACCATGTGGTTGCTGGGAATTGAACTCAGGACCTCTGAAAGAGCAGTCAGTGCTCTTAACCACTGAGCCATTTCTCCAGCCCGAAACTTTGACTTTTTAAGAGAATTTGAATTTTAAAAGATATTGGACCTTTTAAAGGAACTGAATTTTTAATATATGAAGACTATGGGAATTTTAAAGTTATTTAGATCTTGGGGATGAATAAGAAAGTAGGGTTGAAGCTTAATAGTGATGTGTTTGTGTGTCAAGTTGACAAGGGGTCAATTGTACTGGCTGGTTTTGTGTCGACACAGGCTGGAGTTATCACAGAGAAAGGAGCTTCAGTTGGGGAAGTACCTCCCTGAGATCCAACTGTGGGGCATTTTCTCAGTGATCAAGGGGGGAGGGCCCCTTGTGGGTGGTACCATCCCTGGGCTGGTATTCTTGGGTTCTATAAGAAAGCAAGCTGAGCAAGCCAGGGGAAGCAAGCCAGTAAGGAACATTCCTCCATGGCCTCTGCATCAGCTCCTGCTTCCTGACCTGCTTGAGTTCCAGTCCTGACTTCCTTTGGTGATGAACAGCAATGTGGAAGTGTAAGCTCAATAAACCCTTTCCTCCCCAACTTGCTTCTTGGTCATGATGTTTGTACAGGAATAGAAACCCTGACTAAGACAGTACCTAAGAAGCTTGGAGATCAAGTCCTGGGCTCCTGCAGACACTGATGAAGGAAACTTGAAATCCACCTGGCAGATGCGTCTGCATGTCTCACTGGAGGTGTTGCTCTCAAAGGGTGGCTCTCCCACCAGCAGCTCGTAGCAGAGCACCCCAATGCACCACAGATCAACGGTCTCGTTGTATGTGCTCCCCTCTATCATTTCCGGAGGCAAGTAGTCCAGAGTCCTGCACATTTTTTCTCCTGAGAGAGGGGCTATGCACAGACCACCCGAAGTCTGCGATGCACAGACCACCCAAAGTCTGTGATCTTCACCTCACCCCTGAGGCCCAGCAGGAGATTCTCTGGCTTGATGTCCCTGTGAATCACCTTGCTCTCATGGCAGTAGGTCAAGGCATCCTACAACTCTATTATCGTGACTGTACACTGTTGGTTCAACTTCTGCTTTCTCTGAAGCTCCTTATAGAGCTCACCTCCTGGAGCATATTCTAGAATTAAGTATACCCGAGTGTCATTGTGGAAGTAGTTGTACAGGTGAAGGATATTTGGGTGTTGTAGGTGTGCCTGGATCTCCACTTTCCTGAGAAGTTGGTGCTCCAATCCATCTTTCTCTATCTCAGACTTGAAGAGGACCTTCAGGGCCACAATGAAATGATTTTCCTTGAGCCAAGCCAGGTACACACGACCAAATTTCCCCCTGCCCAGAGGACATCTGATTTCAAAGTCATTGATGGTGAAATGCTTCCTGGTTGAGGTGCTGGGCTCCATCTCTCCAGTGACTCTTACTTGTGTGTGAAACCCAGACCAAAGGTGATGACTCTCTTCCCTGAACTCCAAAGAGATGAGGGCAAGTTGAAGTCTTGCTAGCTGCTTAGCTCAGTCTGTAGTCCAACTCCCCCAAAATGGTCAGCAGCAGCTGTGGATGGAAGTTCAAGGATCTAGCAGTTGCTCAGTCCCATAAGGCAAGCAGGCAAAGAACCGCGAGTCAATGTCTTCATTTTTTGAAAGGCTTTTTAAATGTGTATAGTTGTTTTGCCTACATGTATGCATATGTGCCATGTGCCCATGGAAGTCAGAACTGGAGTTTCTGGTGGTTGTGAACCACCATGTGGATCCTGGGAATTGAACTTAGGTCCTCTGCAAGAGTAACCAGTGATCTTAACCACAGAGTCAGCTCCCCAGGCTCCTAAGAGATGACATCTTCAACCACAAACACTAAGCACAGAGTGAACTGGAAGTGGAATAAGACTATAAACTCTCAATGCCTGACCCCAGTGACGTACTTCCTCACATTTTTGTTTAATATTTGTGTGTATGTTGATGATGGTTGTGTTTATGTATGTGCAGTTGTCCATGTGCCATCATGTGTATAGAGGTCAAAGGACAACTCTGGGTGTGTCTACCCTACCTTCTAGCTTGTTTAAGACACCCTCTCATCACCACTTCATACACCTGACCCACAAGCTTCCAGAGACTCTCGATCACAGACATGCATCCTGTGGGTCAACACTCTGGTCTTCCTGCCTGCATGGCCGGTGATTTACCCACTAAGCCATTGCTCCGGTCTGTATTAAAGATGTTTTCATATAGGCTTAAGTCCAAGGATTAGGAGGGAAAACACTCAGAAGGAAGACACATGGAAAAGCATGGCTGTGAGCGCCTCAAAGAGCTCAAAGGCCCACTGTCATATACAGGGTTTGGGATTACCGTCACAGAGTGATTCCTATTCTTCCAGAGGACCTGAGCTAAGTTCCCAGTATCCATGTTGGCTCCAACCATCTGAAAGCCCAGCCAGGGGAGCCTGTCCTTCTGGCCTTTTCAGGCACTTGCACTAATGTGAACACATACACACACACACACACACACACACACACACCTATAAAGAATCCCTACACAATGAACAGCATTTGCTGTGACGGTTGTTGACATGAAATTACTTTTTTCATATATAGATATTTTAGGTTAATCTAGCAGTGACCAGGTCTGAATAAATGTTACTGTAGGTAGGCAGGGCCTATTTTCTGTTCCTGGAAATTGCCTGAAATTTTTTATACCTTTGTTCATAGTAAAGATACCCTACATTCCTGAATGTTATCAGTTTGTAAGCCCGACATCTTGTATGTGTCCGCACATGTGGAAGCCAGGAGGGTCAACTTGTGGTATCTTCCTACAGCACTTTGCACATTTTTGTTTTTTTGAGAGAGGGTTTCGAATTGAACCTAGAGTCAATGCTTTGTCTAGGCTGATGGGACAGTGAACCTCTCACCCCAGGACTTGCCTGTCTTTGTTCCTCCAGAGCACTTGCCTTTTACATGGGTGTTGGGGATCTGAACTTGGGTCCTCCCACTTGGCGAACACTTTACCCACTCAGCCGTTTCTTTCCCCAGTCCTGGAAAGGATATTTAAAAAGATGTTGCTCCCCATTCAACTTTGAACTTCACACTTACATCTTATTGCCAGGTACTATCTAGAGTACATCTGAAATTTTTTATTTACTTATTTTAATTTTACTTAAAAATTGTTTATGGGTGTTGTGCCTACATGTATGTCTGTGTGAGCCTTTTCTGGATCCCTTGGAGCTGGAGTTGGCTATAAGCTACCACCTGAGTGCTGAGAATGGAGATGATGTGCTTTGAAAGAGCATGTCAATTGTGGAGCCATCTCTCTAGTCCCACCTATGTCTTTTATATTTCTAAGTAATTATTTTTTTTAAGATTTATTATATGTAAGTACACTGTAGCTGTCTTCAGACACTCCAGAAGAGGGAATCAGATCTCATTACAGATGGTTGTGAGCCACCATGTGGCTGCTGGGATTTGAACTCAGGACCTTTGGGAGAGCAGTCAGTGCTCTTATCCACTGAGCCATCTCTCTAGCCTTTTTTTTTTTTTTTTTTTTGAAACAAGGTTTCACTATTTAACCCAGAGCTGGCCTAGAACTATGCAAACCAGGCTGGTGTCAAACTTAGACATTCACTGCCTCTTGTTTTCTGAGTGCTAGATTAAAGGTATTTGCTACTATGCCTGCCCTATGTTATTTTTTTTAAATGTTCTTACTACATTTATCCATTAATGTGTCGGCGTGTGTACACGTGCAGTCATGAGTATGCTTTTGCCCCAGTTCACCTGCGGAGGTTAAAGGATAACTTGTAAGAGTACATCCCTGGGATTAAATTCAGGTCATCAGGTTTGACAACAGCGCCTTTCCTCACGGACTCATTCACTAGTTCTTTTGGGGTTGTTTTTAAGACAAGAGTGTCAGAGTTAGCCCAGGCTGACCTGGACTTCTGTATTGCTGAAGGTGATGTTAAACTTCTGATCCTCCAGCCCCTACATTTGTGGAGTGTCTCAATGAGTATTAGTTCCCACGTTCAGTTTAAGCAATGGTTTATTTAAAGAAACCATGTCTTTAAAAATTTTCCCTGTAGTCATTCCTCAGCAGGTAAGCATTGTAAGTAAGCATCAAATTAGCATATTCGAGGTTTGCACCGTATTAGAATTCTTGGTTTTAAAAACTGCTTTAGTTAATCTGCTCACAAAAATCTGTTAAATCAATTTTGGTTTGGGATTAGGGCAGAATGTCTAATTTATGAAATGTTTATAAACTTACTAATGCTATTGTGTACAAGGTATTTGTGAAATAGTATTCTCAGCATTGACAATTATAAAATTAACTTTTGGAAACTGTTTTATATCCTTTGGTGTCAAATATTTAGCTGATTTCTTTATATTAAGAGTGGTAAGCACATCCATCTCATTAATGTGCAAATTTGCTTTAATAATAATAAAGCTACAAATACATAGCAAAAATGCTTTTAAATAAATTTATGATTATCAGTAAATATCTGTCTTGTATACCCATGTTATAGTTACATACCAAAAGTTGTGTAAAAGTTTGTGAAGAAATCAAAAAGTGGAAGTTTAAGTCCTGAATTAGGGAAAAGGTTAGGTACTGTAGGAAATATATAAAAGCAAGAAACTCGGAGGCTGGGAAAGTAGTTCAGTTAGTCGAGTGCTTCTTTTAGCATGCCCGAGGCCCTGAGTTACAGCCCCAGCACTTTATAAAACTTGGGATGGTAGTTCATCCCGGGACTTCAGGAGGTGGAAGCAATAGTTGTAGAAATTGAAGGTCTTTGGGCATCTCACAGCTTTTGAGGCCAGTCTTTATTACAAGACGCCCTGTCTCAAAAGGGGGTGGGGTGGGCAAAAGAGGCGTGGTCCCCATCCCTTCTTTTTTTTCCTTCCACTATAAAGGACCCACGTCAGCAAAACAAGCCTGTCTTTAGAGCTTCCAGACTGACGAGAGATTAGTTAGAACTGTGGCTGAGTTGGAAAACTGCAGCTGACCAGCCAGCCAATTACGTCAAGCGAAGCTCCAGGATGCCGGGTAGTGCTGGGGTGGCAGCTAACGTTTCATGGCCAACCACGAACCCCCCACAAAGACTCAGTAAACGAAACTCGAAACTCGGCTACGCTGAGCTAATCTCTCTTCTCCCCGGAACGACGATGCCTGTTCTAGAGACGCAGCTCAGACTCCCAGCAGGCTTTCAGAAAGCGACCTGGGCTCGACTGCCTCGAGCATCAGCGCGAGGAGCGAGCATCGCCGGAGCCCCGCCCACCCCGGTCCTCCGGGAGGATCGCGCAAGCGCGGTTGGGCGGGACGCGGGGGGGTCCACGTCCAGCGGCGTAGACAAAGGCGGGCGTGCGCACGCTCTTACGTAGGCCTGGGCCGGCGGCAGCGGGCACGGCAGGGCAGGGCGGGAGCGGCAGTCACCGAGGACTGGAGCCGAGCCTCACGGCCGGTGAGTTAGAGGGACCTGGTCCTGCCGGACGCCCCTGGCCCCGGACGGGCGTGAGGAGCCGGGTGGGCAGCCGCGGGCCGGGGTCCGGCCGGTGGGGCAGCGGCCGCCGGGAGATCGGAGCTCCTTCCCGCCCGCCCCACTCCCGTCCTTCTCCAGCCCTGCTCTCCTCTGCTCTCCTCTCCAGCCGCCCCGCTCCTCTCCTCCCCGGCCAGCCCCGCTGTTTCTCATCTTGTCTCCTCATCTCCTCTCCAGCCGCCCGGCTCCTTTCCTCCTCCGGCCCTTGTCTCCCCTCCCTCCTCTCCCCAGCCGCTCCTCTCCTCTCTCCTCCGCCGGCTCCTCTCCTCCTCAACCGACCACGCTCCTCTCCGCAGGCCGCTCGCCTGCCTCGGCCTGGTGTGGCCCTGAGCTGGGGAGCGTGGCTGAGAACCGGGCGTTAGATCCCGTGGAAACGCCCTCACCTGTGGTTCCCCCTGGAATGCACCCTCTCCCCGGACTGTGCTCAGACTGTCTTAGTTTTCCGGTCTGCCTCCTCTCCCCCTTTCCGCATTTGAGAGTCCCAGTGTCCAGGTTTGCCTCGGATAGGGGCAGCCCTGCTTCATGCTACTCGACTTTCCTGAGCCACCAGGACTGCCACTATTCCAGCCTTCTTCACACCCCAGCCTCTTTTTCGCCTTGGTTCCATGCCCTCAGTGGTAGCATCTTACCCGAAAGTTTGACTTATTTGTTTATTCACTTTCCATCTTACTTGGAGGTAACGTTGGTGGCTCATAGGTTATAGAAAACTCTACGTGAAATTGTCGGGCTTCGCGGACGTTAAGTTCCATCCTATACCCAACTCTTGCATATTACCGGTAGATAGCCTTTGAAGAACTTTGCTTTCGTTCTTTTTCCTTAATTTGAGCAGAACTTTTAAGAGTCTCTGCTGAGTAGGAGCATGTCTTCAAGATTGTATTGCAACCTCGTAAAAAACGGGCATAGAAATCACTGCAGCCAAAGACTCAAAACTGCAGTCCTGCCTGCTAAATATCCTTTTCTCTCTGAGAGTAATTTTTCAGGTCTATATTTTGGAGCATTTCAGATACGCAAAAACAGCAACATATGCCCATTATTATAGATGCTCAGTAGCACCTGGGGTTAATCGTGTGATATCTGCATCTTCATTTATTTTACTCTTTCTGTCTCAGGAAGAAACAAAAATTTTAGCTCTGGAGCGCGCGCGCGTGTGTGTGTGTGTGTGTGTGTGTGTGTGTGTGTGTGTTGGGGGTTTGTGGTTTATTTATTTAATTTTACTAATGAGCTGTATATCTCCAGTCTCCATGTTTTTGATCGACAGTGAGCCTTTACAAAAGTAGCTTATGTTTCAAAATGGAGATCGTAGCATTGCATAAAATTGTAATATGTTTTTGTTGAAAGATACCCTATTAAAAAGTTATTCCTTGAGCTGAGGTGTTGGCTCTGTGAGTAAATGCTATACAAACATGAGGACCTGAGTTCAGATCCCAGCATCTATGTAAAGAGCAAGATGTGGCAACTCCCCTGTAATCTCACGGCTGGGAGGCAGAGACCAGAGGATCCTGAGAGCCGTTTGATAAGATTGGTTCCGTGATAGACCCTGTTCCGATAAGGTGGAAGGGCTGAGAAGTGGCTCGTCAGTTAAGAGAGCCTGGAACTCTTGCAGAGGGCTGGAGTTGGTCCTGGTTTACAATTATCTGTAACTCTAGCTCCAGGTGATCCTATAGCCTCAAATGTTCATGCCACATACAGACACATACTTACACAATTAAAAATAAAAACAGGGCTGGAGAAGATGCCTTGGATCTTCAGAGCACAGGCTACTCTTCCAGAGGTCCTCCGTTTGATTCCCAGCATCCACATAGTGGTGGCTCACAACCATCTGTAGCTCACTTCCAGGGGATCTGGCATTCCTTAGACACCAGGCATGCACATACATATGTAAAAGCAAAACACTCATAAAATAATAAAACAATTGAAAGTGGAAAATGGCTAAGGAAGAGACCTGACTTCTGGTTTCAGTATGCACATACATGAGTGAGGACTTCTGATGATTCTTGTCCAGTGTCTTCATTATTTTTAAATGAGCCTTCATGTTTAGAGGGATTCCTTGGCTTGTCCAGACCAATAGAGGCCAATATGGAGGCTAAGAAGAACATCCCATTTCCCCAACTCTGCATTAGATTTTTTTCTTCTCTGCTACAGTGAAGTGCCACTTTCAGATTCCCTCGAAAACATATAATCATAAGACGTTTAGATGAGTTCACATGAGCTTTTCTAATGAAGGCCAGAGTAGTACAATGAAATGTGCTTACATTTATTTTAAAAATAAGTGTGGGACAAAGGACAAATTTTGATTATAGCTTTTAGAAGACTTTGGAAAATACTGACTTAAAGATGGTTGGCACTTAAATAGAAGAGATTTAGATAACTTTCACTGCCATTTACTACACTAAGGGGATCACCCTAGGGACCCAGCTCAAGTGATGGGGCACTATTAGGAAGTTTGTTATTAGAACATCATAGAATCTATTCACAACAAAATAAGATGGCTACAGTGTATCAGTAGTTAAAGACACTGTCTTGTAGGTACCCTTGTGCAGTGCTACAAGGGTTGTTTTCCCCCAGAAACAATATTGCAACTAGGAAAGTACAAATATTACACAGTAACCTGTATAGTTCCAAGGCTCAATTAAAGGAATTTCTTCAAATGTGTTGAGTTGTTTGGTTTGGTCTGGTTTGTTTTGGTCTGGTTGCTTGTTTTTTAAATAAATTAACTGAGATGGATACATGCAGAAAATAGCTTACCAAGATTTCTTACATGAGATGACCTGTCTTTAAAACATAGGATGCTTTAATGGGACAACTTCACTAAGTGAATCTGTATGTTGGTTGGTTCAGGGCTGGCGTATGTTTACAAGAGGACTAAGAATCGATTAATGAGATTCCCTGTGCAAGTTAAACTGGTAAACTGAACAAACAGTAGCTTAACTGAGTTACTTGAAGCACATTCCATCCATTGACAGCATATGGCAAAATGACTGAATATTGATTCTAGTCATCTTTGTACTAGAGACCTCTGTTTCTCTCCCCTCTCCCTTTCATCCTGTGTGATGGCTAACCTTAATTATTAACTTCACTGAATTGAGAAATGCTTAGGAGATTAGCAAAGCTCACTTGAGGGTGTCTGAAAGTGTTTTCAGAAAGATTATGAGTAGACTGAGTTAGTGAATAGATCGGTCCCTTGGTATTCATTTGATGTCGTTACTGAACAGTGGTGAGAGATAGAAAGGGTCTAGCTATAAGGTGTAAGTCACAGGGCCGTGCCCTTCAGAACTGTATCATCTTTTTGTATTCCATCTCTGCCATAAAGTGAATAGCCGGTTCTATCACACACCCTGCTGCCATATTTTGTCCAAGCCTGTGGAGTTAGTCAACCTTAGACTGAACCCTCTGGAACCAAGCCAAGCCAAATATTTTTTTTTTCCCTTGAGTTATTCTGTCATGTTGGTCACAGTGACAAAGTGTAGTCCGGGTGTGTAGCTATAGTTTTACTTGTGTACCAGTTTTCTTATACTTAATGTGGGGATGTTCTCCAAGTAATGTTGTGAAGAAGCAAATGCTAGACTTTAGAGTACTTCAGATTTAGGTATGAGTATAGGCTCCGTGCATATTGCACATGGTTGTAAATTTACTTTCAGGAAGGCCATTTGTAAGTTGGTAACCTATACAGTTATGGTCACACAGATGGAGCTTAAGGGGAAGCAACTACATCTAGTTGACATGGTGTCCTAGTTTGCTTTCAGTTGGAACCATGTGGTTGAGTCATCCATCCGTCTGTGTCCCATCCCCATCCCCTATCCTCCAGTCTCTGGCATTTGAATGCTTGGTCTCCAGTTGGCTACATTGTTTGTGGAGGTTTAGGAGGTGTGGCTTTGAGGTTTCAAAGGCCACATGCCATTCCCCCTTCAGTTCCCTCTCTACTGCTTGCTTGTGGTTCAGGATAAGAGCCTTTGGCTTCCTGTGGCGGCTGTCAAGCCTCTGCCTTTGACCTCATGGGCTTTTTATCCCTCTATAAGCATAGCTCCATAAACCCCCCTTCTGTAAGTTGCCTTGGTCATATTTTATCACAATGATAGAAAAGTGACTAATAGAATGACCAAAAGCAACTTTGTGAGGAAAGGGTCTATTTGACTTACATAGCCCAATCACTGTTGATCATTTGAGGAAGATCAGAAGAGGAACCATGGAGGAAATTGGCTTATTGGCTTGCTTAGTTTCCTTATCCGGCCAGATTTGTCTGCCCAGGGATGGCACCACTCAGTGGACTGAGCCCCTCCCACATCAGTTTAATAAAGTTTCTCACTTACATGCCCACAGGACATTCTGAGGGAGATAACTCCTCAGGTGAGGTTCTTTTGCCTTGAGTAACTCTGTTACTAAGACAGGGTTTCTTTGTGTAGCTCTGGCTGTCTGGAATTCCCTCTGTAGACCAGTCTGCCCTCAGAGATCCACCAGCCTCTGCCCCCAGAGTGCTGGGATTAAAGGTGTGCGCCATCATGCCCAACTTCCCAGGAAACTTGATTTATGTCTGGTTGACAAAAACTAACCAGCACAATTGACCCTTTGTCAATTTGACAGACACATCACTGTTAAACCATAATTTCCCTTTTCTTATTTATCCCCAAACCTCATGTTACTATCACAGTATAAAACATAACTTTAGAAGTCCCACAGCCTTCAACAATTTCTGAGACAGGATCTCTCTATTACATTGGTTCTCAACCTTCTTAGTACTGTGACCCATTAATGTAGTTCCTCATGTTGTTTTGACCCCAAACCATAAAATTATTCTTGTTGCTACTTCATAACTAATTTCACTGATATTAAGAATCATGGGCGGGAGAGATGGCTCAGCAGTTAACAGCACTGACTACTCTTCCAGAGGTCCTGAGTTCAATTCCCAGCAACCACATGGTGGCTCACAACCATCCGTAATGAGATCTGATGCCTTCTTCTGGTTTGTCTGAAGACAGCTACAGTGTACTCATATAAGCATTTTTTTAAAAAACAGAATCATGTAAATATCTTTGTTTTCTGATGGTGTTAGGCAACTCTTGTTAAAAGTTGTGACCCATAGGTTGAGAACTGCTTCTCTGTTATATAGTCCTGAAATTGACCATATATACCAGGCTGACCTTAAACTCAGAGATCCACCTTCCTCTGCCTCCCGACTTCTGGAATTAAAGGCATGTACTGCCATTGCCTGGTAAAAATCTCAGCACTTTAAAAAGTCCAGGGCTTCTTTAAAATCCATATACTCTTAAAAGTGTGCTCCTGTATATTATCTTACAGGAGCGCGCACACACACACACACACACACACACACACACATATACACATACACACACACACACACACTTATCTCAAGAGGAAAGATTCAGAGCACAGTTAAAATCAGATCAAAGCAAAAGCCATGATCCAGCTATGTAAATAGCTCAGTGTCCATGACTGGGAGTTCACGCATGATCTTCTGGGCATGTCCCACACTTCCATCTCTAATGATAAGGAGAGAAAAACACTTTCTCTTTTATTTGTTGGAAATATATTATTTTCCCTTTAAAATAGTTTTAAGTCGCCGGGCAGTGGTGGCGCATGCCTTTAATCCTAGCACTTGGGAGGCAGAGGCAGGTGGATTTCTGAGTTTGAGGCCAGCCTGGTCTACGGAGTGAGCTCCAGGACAGCCAGGGCTATACAGAGAAACCCTGTCTCACCAAAAAAAAAAAAAAAAAAAAAAAAAAATAGTTTTAAGTCAGTACTATTTACTAAAAATGTAAGCGTATTTACAGTTTTAATGTTTATGATAGCTGCTTTGAAAAGAATGTAAAAGTGATAAGCTAGTTAGTTTGCTTCAGATTCCATAATGTGTATTAAAAGATCACCCTTTAATACAATGTCAGCTAAAAATTTTTAAAACCATATAGGCTGATACGTTTGCTCAGTGGGTAGAGGTGTTTGCCACTAAGCCTGACAACCTAAGTTTGTTCCTTAGGACACATGGTGAAATAAGAGAACTGACTCCTTCAAGTTATCCTCTGAGCCTGCACAGAAACAAACTCACTCAAAATGCATTAACATGTTAAAATAATTCATGTGTTTCTTGGCTTACAGTGTTGGAGATTGAGCCTCTGGCCTTGCACACCATTGAGCCACATCCCCCACCCCTTGAGTGTTTCGGATAGAGTTTAATACTTTTTGTTCAAAGTCTCCATAGCTCTCTGGCTGGCCATCCATTTCACCTCTTGAGTTGTGGGGTTGTGATGTTTGTGCTGTCTCCTCCACCAGAGGACAGTGATTCACACACCCACCCCTTAGTGTATGTGTGTTTGTGTGAGTGCTGGAAGTACCTTGTGTGTTTTAGGCGGGCTTTCTACTACTGTGTTATATCCTTCACCCTATAAATTCATGAATGTAGTGAGACAATATGTAGCCCTGGCTGGCCTGGACCTTACTATGTAGACCAGGCTATCCTCAGACTCCAAGATGTCTGTGCTTCTGCCTCCAGGGTCCTAGGCTCTCCTAGACTCACAAGCTCTGTGAATTTTGAAACAAAATCTCTATAGATCAGGCTGTCCTGAGGACTCACCAGTGTAGTCCAGGTTGGCTTCAAACCCATCATCCCCCTGGTTCAACCTCTCAAGTGTTGAGATTTCAGCTCTGAGCCACTGCTCCCAGCTCTTTCTTTTTGGATTGGCCTTGAACAATAACCATCACAGTTTGGTTCGACGGGCTGTAGCAGGCCCGCGCGTGGTAAACATGGCATCAATAGTTTTTGCCTTACCCTTCTCTATTCCCTCTTTTGCTAACCCATTAGATTACATTCCTAAAGCTAGCCACCAAGGTCTGTTTCCTATTTCGCTCCTTCCTCCTCCTGAGGCTGACTACCAAGGTCCAGCTATCAAAGTATTGAAGTCCAGCATAAAAACTATCCCCCCTTTGGCTGTCTCAACATACCCAATCAAAATCAACCAACTCATCCTAATACAGGGTTCCCCCATTTCCTTTATGAACTGCCATTTGCCTATGGGCCCTGCCTGTCATCTCTCTATGCAGAGGCAGTCCTTGGTCCCCCTCTCCCTTGTCCTCAGTTTCCTGTCTTTGTCTCTTATCCTTTGTCCCTCTAAGGGAAATCTTTATGCTAAGAACTTTGTCTCAGGGTGTCTTGTAACAACTTTGAGGTCTTTCATGTTTAGTCAAACAACTTTTCTAAATTATATTGAATTTTGTATTTCTCCTAGGGGTACGAGGAGTTGCAATTATTACACATCCCATCCTTGATAAGGCTGTCTTTAGTTCTACACATGCTCATGAATGTAAAATGGATCTAATAATGTGAATTTTCATTTCCCTGACATAATATGGAACACCTTTTCATGATTATTTGCCATTCATGTGTCCTCTCTAGGCATCTGGATGTTATCACCACTAATTAGGCTTTCATTGAATTTGCTACCGACATCTAAAATTTTTATTAAGTTTGTGTGTGTGTCTGCGTACATACAGGAGCTTCTTTCTGTGTGTTCTATGGTGTGAGGATGGAAGTTGGTACAATTTGTCAGTTCTCATGTTTCTTAAGACAGGGTCTCACTATGTAGCTCTGATGTCCTAGAACTTACTATGTAGACCAGGCTGGCCTCGGACTCTTAGGGAGCTGTCATCTGCTTCTCCCTTGTGTTCCATCCAGCATTAAAGATGCACATCAACATCCCATCTGGTTCTCTCTCTTCACTGAGTCATTCCTAGGAATTGAACTCAGGTCATTAGGCGTAGTGACAAGCGTCTTTATACCCTGTGTCGTCTCACTGGCCCTGTTACTGGCCTTAAAACAACAAAAACACCCTTTTGCACAAGGATTCTACAGCCTTACTTAAAAAACATGGAATCACTGGGGCTGGAGAGGTGGCTGAGCGGTTAAGAGCACTGACTGCTCTTCCGAAGGTCCTGAGTTCAAATTCCAGCAACACAACCATCCATAATGAGACCTGGTGCCCTCTTCTGGGGTGTCTGAAGACAGCTACAGTTTTGTAGAACTGCGTTGTTTGTCACATGTGTTGCTGACTTGAACTTCGGCCCTTTGGGCTTTCACAGCAAGCGCCCTTTCAAAGCCATCTCCCTAAGGCTTACATTGTGTCTTTTTAAATTTTAAGATTTATTTTTATGTGTATGTGAGTTTTGCTTGTGTTTATATAAGCACCATATACATCCAGTGTACCATTTGAGGGCTAAAGACATTGAACCCCCTGGAACTAGAACTAGAGTTATAACAATGTATAAACATGTATAGACCATGTGGGTGCTGGGAACCAAATCTGGGTCTTCTGCAAGAGGGGCCAGTGCTCTGGACCATTGAGCCAGTTCTCCTGCCTGCCTGCCTGCCTGTCTGTCTGTCTCTGTCTGTCTCTCTTCCTCTCTCCCTTCCTTTCTGACTTTTAAAAATGTGTGTGTCACCCATAGTATGTGTGCACAGAGTGCATGCAATACCTGTAAAAGCCAGAGAAGGGCATCTGGTACCCTGTAGCTAGGGCTACAGATGTTTGTCAACAACCATATATGAATGCCAAAAACCAGTCCTGGGTCCTTTGCAAAAACAAGTGCTCTTCACTGCTGAGCCATCTCTCCAGCCTACATACTGTCATAAGTGGATGAAAAAATTAAAATACTTGTTTTTCCCTAGCTTCAAGAGACTTGTCTATTGTTTGGAGTAAACTTGGTGTGCTATGTTACTTATTAGCCAGTGCTAACCCTAATGAGTTCAGAATAGGGGAGGGGGCGGTGAGACAGGAGACTGGGACAGACAGGACAAAACTCTCAACCCAGCTTTACTCTTTCCTAGTGAGCTAAGTCATCCTTTGCCTGTTGTAAACTAACTCTGTCGTGGATAATTTATCTTACCCAGAGCTGACTTAACATGTGTGCGTACTTGTGATTCTCTGGGGTCACTTCAGCTTCCTCTCAGTGCTTCTCTGTATTTTGGGAAACATAACTTCCTACTGAGCTGCAGCACCCCACTCAAGCTGTTATTTGTCTCACTACTGATAAGTTACAATGAAATCAGCCCAGCCTTGCCTGGAAGTCATGTTTGCCGTCACATCAGAAATGAGCATTGGATAGATCTGATATTTAACCCACCCAAAAGCAAATGTACTCCCAGAAGCAGCAAGACCAGTCTAGACTTGGGATCAGATCTGATGTGATGTACTGCTTCTGTTCTGTGGTTTATCTTAGTTAATAGTTAGCTATTAGAACTCATAAAATGCAGAGCTTGGACTGGATTCTCGGTGGTTAACTCATAACTTTGTGGCTTGTCACCAGCTTGTTGCCTCCAGCTTCGAAATGATAATTGATATTTATACTTTGGATTTATCAAGCACTTGTTGATAAGAACTGATAGCTTGATCTGGCCGATTGGTACTGTTGGCAGAGATTTGAGGACCATGCTTCATGATTTTAAATAGAGAACAGTAGACAGAAACTCCACAGTCCCACTTACTTCACTTGATAGATGGCCTCTGATTCCACCCATGTGGCTGTAATGAGAACTGCACTTTTTCTGACTAAATAAAATCCATTGTGTATATACCATACATATTTTGTTTGCCCACTCATCTACTGAAGGGAACTGAGTTGATTCCTTAATTATTATTTGGGTACATACTAAGACCTATTGTAGCTGTTGTGAATAGTCCTGCAGTCAGCATGTCTTTGGTGTATTGGTTTCTTCTCTTAGATATGTAGTGGAGTTGCTGGGTCATATTGGAGTTCTGATTTTCCATAGCGGAGAGCTAATAACACTTCTACCAACAGTGCATTCGTATTCCCTGTTCTCATACTGGCCTGAATTTTTGTCTTTATAATGATAGCCAGATTTTACATTTTTTGAGCAGATTTTCCATCAGTAGGTATTGGAAACAGAAGCTGAAACAGATTGAAGTAATTGACCCAAATCCCATTCACACTAATAAGGAAGTAAGCCGGATTCAAACCTTAGAATGTCTCTTTTGAGTGAACTGAAACTCACCTACTGAAAATACTGAATGCAGTTTTAAAGATGCTGAAAGGATGAACAGTGACATTAATCTGTAGGTAATATTAATCAACAACATGTAGCCCGTGTCTTATAGATATTTCCCAAGAGATACTGTATGCAAATAACTGTAAATATGCTATATTCATTTCCTTTCTCATAATTGGTATTTATTGTACACATTATTCTACTTCCAACAGGGAGGTTATATTTTTGAGACAGGGGCTATGTATATAGCCCACAATGGTTCAAAATTGCAGTCCTCCTGATTCAGCCTCCTTAATGTTAGGCTCGCAAGTATGAACCGTCACATCCTGCTAAAACCGTTGGTTGGTTTTTCTTATCATTATGTATGTAGATGTGCTTCCCTACCTTGCTATTCTGTGTGTTGGGGAGTAGAACCCAGAGGCAGAGCTAAGCAGGTGTTCTGCCATGAGCTAGCGATCTCTCTCTCTCTCTCTCTCTCTCTCTCTCTCTCTCTCTCTCTCTCACACACACACACACACACACACACACACACAGAGAGAGATATTTATTTATCCTCATGTGAGTGTATGCACACATTTGTGCAGGCCCATAGAAGCCAGAAGAGGGTATCAAATGTCCTCTCACCTCTATTTCCTTTGAGGCAGAGTTTTTTTGTTTTGGTTGGTTGGTTGGTTTTTTGTTGTTTGATTTGGAGGGGGATATTGTTTTGGGTTTGTTTTGTTTTGTTTTTTGGGTGGTAGGGAGGTTAGCTTTTCTGGAATCCAGCAATCCCTAGTGATCCACCTGTTTTCAAAACTAGCGATACAGTTGTGCTCTGGATACAGGCTTGTATGTGTGCTAGGATGTGAACGCTGGTCTTCATACTTGTACAGCAAGCTTTTTTAACCACCAAGCCATTTTTACAGCTTATCTTGGTTTTTAAGAAGATAATGTGCTATTGTGTCTTCTGTTGATGGGGCAACATCCCCCCTCCCCTTTTAGATATTTAAAGTACAGCGGTGCCTAATTCCTTCTGTAGGTGTATTAGTATAAGGTTTTCAGCTTCAGCCCTATGACTATTTAGACGAGGAGATTCTTTGTTGTGGGGAAATCTTGTGTCTGACGTATTTAGGAGCGTCACAGCTCCATTGCACCAGGTACCAGTAGTATCCCTATTCTGAGCTGTGATAGCCAAACATAGCTGCAGTGTCAAATGCGCTCAGGGGTGTAAAAAAGTCAGCCCTGGTTGGAGCACCATTGCTCTAATTTATTCTTGGAAGACACTTCTGTAAGTAGTATTGCTGGATTTAAGGCACCACATTTAAGCTTTATGACAATTGCTAGGTCATTCTTCAAAGAGATTGTAACATAACATGTTACTATTTGACCAGTGACATTTGAGGGTATCTTATAGTTTTCATCAACACAGTGATTTGGTAAAATTTACCCTAGTGCTGTTGGTTACTTTGGTTTTTGGGTTTCTGAGACAGTGTCATGTGTTCTAGACTTTCCTCAGACGGACTATGTAAGTAAAGAAGGCCTTGAACTTCCATCCTCCTGCCTTAGCTTCCTGAGTGCTGGGAGTACATGCGTGGGCCACCACACCTGGCTTACCATAGAAGTTCAAATCACATTTTTTGTTGTTTTACACTTATCTTTTTTTTCCCTCTTTTAATTCGGTACTTGCTGCTTACTGGTAATGTATTTTTTATTTTTATTTCTTTTCTTTCTTTTTTTTTTCTTGTAGATTTTGTGCCCCATGAATCCCTTTACCTGTAAGACTACTTTTGGTGTCCACACTCAAAATAAAGTTGAATTTTCCTTTGGTTCTGCTGTACTTGTATTAATGTTGCTGTGGCAGATACCAGTTGTTGGTAAGAAGAGGGTATATTTGACTTAAACTTCTAGGTTACGGTTCAGTCATCAAGTCAGGAACCTGAACAGGTAGACTGCTTACTGCCTTGCTCATTTATTAACTAGCTTTCTTATGCAACCCAGGGGTATTTGATCAGGGAATGGTGCCACCTATAGTGGACTGACCTTCTTGTGTCGATTAACAGTTAAAACAGTCTTCGGCCGATATGCCCTCAAGTTGGGCTACTTTGAGTGATGCTTCCTTTCACAGATGTACGTGTTAAGGCTGTTTAAAGTTGACACATACAGCTAACTTGGACAGTTGCTTGCTGGTGGGGGAGTGGAGGGTATGAACTATTAATTTGCATTTAATCTGTGACAAGCATTGCACATTATGTGCTTAAAAAGTTCATCTATCCCTATGTGGCCTGAACAATTTAAATTTTAATTTGTGAGTATGTATGTGTACATGCACAGATATGCAGGCTTGTGTATGAACATGTAAAGATCAGAGGACAGCTTTTGGACTCAGTTTTCATGTACACATGTGCAGGCATGTATATGGACATGTAAAGATCAGACAGGTTTTGGAGTCAGTTTTCATCACACGTGTGGGCACATGTATGGACATATAAAGATCAGAGGACAGCTTTTAGAGTCAGTTTTCTCCTTCTATCTGGAGATTATACGTGGGTCATTGAGTTTGTACAGCAAGCACTTCTACTAAGCCATCCCATCAGCCTTCACCATTTATTTTTAATAAAAGGGCACTTCTATTATTTCTTTAGAGTTACCATATAATAACTGTCATATTCTGTTATTCTTATCATATTATAACAGTCATGGGTCACCTGATGAAGAAGATATGTTATTTCTCAGGATGCTTTCTGAAAATATTTATTTCTGTGTGGTAATAGCTCCTGCCACATACCTGTGAATAGATCTGAACTGGTATAGAGTTTTAAATGAATTTAAATAATTCATTTCCCATTCTTTTCTGGGCACCTGTCTTTTCCTACGTAGCCTACATGAAAGTTTGAAATGATGACTTTGTATTTGCTTTTTCACTTAACTCTTATCTATAGGTTATTTGCTTACTGGCTATTAGCATAATATCCAGGGCATACTGTCTAGTGTATATATATTGAATTAGTCTCTCCAAAATATGAGGACATTTGGGGACAGACCTAAGAGGTCCAGATTTGCCACTCAGGATTAGAAAGTTTAGCTGGCTCAGTAATCCGCTGTCTCTGACTACAGTGAAACACCCTTCCTGACAGAGTCACAACTAGTCGGTTCTTATGTTTTTCTCTGAAACAGTTGAGTAGGAGCTTGGGGGTAGGGGGTGATTCTCAGTGTTTGACAGGAGTCTGGTTGTAGAAGCTAAGAGAATAAGTAAATGCTAATTAGTGACTTCCCTACTACACACCCTAAGAGATTGTGTTACTTGAGACAAAGTAATAACTGCTCCTAAATGAGCAGTTTTCTGATATTTCAGGTCTGCCTTTACTATTTCTACTAATCCTCCAGACTCTGCAGGAAGTTATTTTATAACTGCAGCTTGTATATTGTTTCCTTGACTTCTAAGAATTTAGGTGAGTGTTGGTGTTGGCCAGAGAACTTGTTCAGACTAGTTCAGGGTTCTCTGGTTTGGAGTCCAGCCTTCATGAGCAAGTACTCTAAGAGGGGCAGGAAGAGGGGAGGTCACTATCTCTCATGGGGGAAAGGGATAGTTACAAGCCACTTCTGTGAAGGCTCAGTGGTCAGTATTGTAGGCTTTTGCGGGCCATGGTCTCCCTCACATATCCTGGTCTCCACATCTCTTTAAGGTTGTAAAAGCCTCACCAAGCTCAAAGCCTTAGAAACAAACCGTAGCTACCTCTGTGTGGTTGGTCAACTCCTGCCTAAGTGAAGAAATGCGTGTGTTGCCACATGTGTTTATTTTAATGTTTTGGGGACATGAACCCAGAATAACCTTGGGAATTCTCAGTTGATTGTGATAGAAAGAAAAATGTTCAAAACTTTGCTGTGTGGGGTCAAATCTGATATGTGACAGTCATGCTGGGCCCGTGAGGTAACCTTGGCCAGTGGGACAGAGGGCGCTTGCTGCGTCTTCTCATGGGATTGCTGGCCCTGGGGGAGCTGGGGGCGGGCGGTGAGGCGGGCAGGATAGAGGGTGGAGTGGAGGTGTGGCTTCTTGCATTAGACTAGACCCTGACAGGTGTAAGGAACACAGTGACGCAAATTCCTCAGTCACTTTGGGGATGTGGTTAGAAATCTGGCATGTATAATGAGTTTAGCCAGTTTATAAAAACAAAAAAAACAAAACACACATGTACTTGGATTCTGAGAACAGCAGATTCTAATTCCAGATCTGCCCTGTGGTTTTTCTTTCTCTACAGGAAGTCCTATGACCCCTGATGTGAGTGAGGGGCTGATTAGTTATTTCAGGATAGTCTGGGAGGTAGGAAGCCGTAAGTGTTGTTAAAGAGCATGAGATGAGATTGACAGGCCCTTATCTGGATCTCTGCTGTACTAAGTTGTGTGACCGTGAAAGGTTTAATTAATCTCCTAACTTTTACCATCTCGTTTGTAAGTGGAGTTGTTAGGAGAATCAATGAGGACAGTGTGTAGATAATGCTAATACCTTAGTGCCTTCTGTGTTATAAGTATTCAGCAAGTATTGGCAATAATTTGAAAGTGGAAGAAGTGGTAATGAGAACAGGGCAGTTGTTGGTAATTTGTGACACTGAAGTGTTATGTTAATGTTACTGTCTGACCACGAGCTAGCTGGGGATCTGTAGGAATCATATGCAGGAGAACTGAGTGTGTCTGCCTCATTTCATTTACTGATTGGAAAATGGAAACAAAATATGCTGACAGGAAGGAGAGAACCAGATGAAATAACATTTTTATTACATTTATTTTGTGTGTGCATGTGTATACATGCATGTGTCATGGGAAGTCTTTCCTTGTACCATGTGGGTACTGGAGAACAACTCCAAGGCCTTAAGATTGATGGCAAGTGTCTTTACCCACTAAGCTACTTTGTCAGCCCTGAGATAATACACATTGGTTTATAAAACATTGGTCAGAATTGGTGGTAAAGTCAGTACCTATTTGGTTTCTAACTGTTTACTGGGACAGAGCTGTACTGTGACTCCTGGAGAACTCCTGATGGCTGGGTTAGAGAGTGCTAACTCTCTGTTAGAGAGTGCTTGCCCAGCATAGTCAAGAAAGGCCCGAGTTCTGTCCCCAGCACCACGTGGTAAACATTTTTGCTCAAAAAATTTGATAGGATGTTCCCAAGTTCAGGACTTGCATTGGTAACTTATAGTTTGGAATGAGCACTATATATTGGACTACTTTCATGAGAGACTTAAAATAGTAAAGTTTTATGAACAACCAGTGTAGCAAAGTGGACAGAAAGGGCTTAGTTTCTATGGAAGAAATGTGATAAATATCTTGTAAAAGTTTAAATGTATATTTTCTTTTCCTATACAGTTCTATTTCTAGGAATTTTGTTGGTACAAAGTCACGTATGGTAGTAGTATTTAACACAGAATTATTAAAAATTTGTACTGTCTAGCTTTAGGGGACAGGTTACCTTAATCCTGATATATTCTTACAGTTGCAAACTGTGTACCTGCAAAGGGTTGGAGGACTCTGTTTTTACTAATAGAACTCTCCTTCAAATTAATTAAGACAAAATAAGAAGCAAATGAAGAAAGGTGTGCCTTGTTAACAATGCCTTAACTTTTTTTGCCTGGTCCTGAGAGGGACAGACCCAATGGTGGTCCTGTGTCAGTAAGAATTGTACTAGGAAGAGTACAAAGTTAGTTCTGCAGCTTCATCTATTATAAAGAACTCTGGGTAACTATGGGACAAGCCAGGGCATTGACATTCATATTGTACCCTTACCTTTTAAAATGTCTATCATCAGAAAGCTGGCATGCATGGCCAGTTGCCCTTATTGTGGTTTAAGATACTGGAAATCTCCATTTTTCTCCCATGCTGTATCTGTTTGCCTGCTCTCTTTTGACCTTGATGATAGAGTAGCAGCCTGTGGGTTCACCTACCACAGCCGTCCCTTGCCACACATATGAAAGCTTATTAGCACTTCTCTCGCTTTGTGTGACTGATGGTGTTTCTGTTTCCACCCCAGCTCTGGCAGCATGTAAACAACCTTTTGCGAAGAACCCAGGTCACCGCGGAGAAGGAAGGGTGCCTTAAGGGAGAAGAATATCAAGGACACCAATGCCAGGCGTGTCTGGAACAGTGCTCGGTGCAGGCAGCATGAGGCGTTCTGTGCCAGCCTCCGTGTGCTACTGGCAAAGGCTGGGGCTCTCCGGGTAGGAGGGTCCTGGGTCAGCCAGCATCGGGAGCCCCCCAAGGGAGCATGGGACCAGCTATGAACTCTTTACAGTGAACTCAGTTTTAGCTTATGAAGGAATTTTAAGTAAACGTTACTTAATTTCTACATACTGACATTCGGAAGCCTTGGGTGTGAAGTGCCAGCGACGACGACCCTTGCCTACTGGAGTTTCAGGATTCTTCTGGTACCAAGGTGAACGCTTCTTGGTACTTCTGACAATACAGATCTTTAGGACAAATTCACCTACTGAATGCTTTGGGGCAGGAGGAAAGTAAAACCTTGGATGCAGCCAAGTAGCGGAGCAGAAAGCTGTCCCTTGCTCGCCTGCCCGGACACTCAGTCAGGACTCAGGTGCTGTTCCTGCCTGCTCGCTACAGATTCTTATCTGTGCCCCGGAGGCCTGGCACTTCACTTCTGGGGTGCTCCTGTGACCCTTCTCTTCCTCTGTTCTGCACCAGAGCTCTTTATTCAGGCAGTTGGCTGACATGAACTTTGAGATGGAGTTTGTCACCCATGAGGGACTGGCTGCCTTTCCGAGGCTTGTGCTGTCTGAAGGGACCATCTGAAGGACGTGTTTGTGTGTGGAAAAGAGGGCACCAGCCTGACCTGCGTCCTCCACCATGTTCCTGTTGCTGCCTTTTGATAGCTTGCTTGTCAACCTCCTGGGCATCTCCCTGACTGTTCTTTTCACACTGCTGCTTGTCTTCATCGTTGTCCCTGCCATTTTTGGAGTGTCCTTTGGTATCCGAAAGCTCTACATGAAAACTCTGTTGAAGATCTTTGCGGTAAGTTGTGCTTCTGTGATACGTTTCCTCACAGGGAAGAGAAGGGCATTAGCAGAAAGAATGGTTCTTTTACCTTCTGTGTCGCAGAGTGGGGCTTAGACACTGGACACTGCCTCATGCAGAGTCGGTAATAGGGCATAAGGCTGCTCACGGGCTCATTTTTCCTCTCTCGCTGTAATCTGAGGTAGATCCTTGTATTCATGCACAGAAAAAAGAGCATTTGAATTCTTTTCCAAAAAATAGAGGCTACGTCAGAACTTAACATACTGCCGAACAGACCTGGTGGTGTTAAATGGAAGCAGATGAGAAGCAGTATCTCCTAGAAGTTGAACTGTGCCACAAGACTAATATTTAGACAAAGAGTTGCTAGCCACTTTAGTTGAAGAATCTGTTTTGAATAGTCACCAAATTCTCAGGAATTCTTTCGGACAGCTGAAACTGCAACCTTTGAGTGATACCACGATAATATGATGCACTTCCTCATGTGGTATCTCAGGCTTTAGTGGTGTGGTTTGCTGGCTCGAGCCAAGGGTCGTTGGTATGCTTCGCAAGCACTCTGCAGTCTTTAGATATTTTTCCATTTTCTTTTAGTTCCTTTGAACTCCGTGGTATTCACTGTCCTTACAAGAATAAGGTGGGGCTGGAGAGATGGTCCAGGGGTTAAGAGCATGTACTGCATCTTGCAGAGGACCCATGTGTGAATCCCAACACCCACAGCAGTGACTCATAACCACTGGTAACTTCAGGCCTCTGTGGGACCTGTACTCATGTGCAGAGACACAGATATGCGCGCACACACACACACACATACACACACATACAGAGTTAAAAATGATTTTTAAAAAATTGAAATTCAGGCTAAATAAGCAGAATATAAACCCAACCCTTCTAAGCACAGCTGGATGGCGTTGAGTTTGCTTATGTTACACAGCCACCGCCTCTCGTAGTGCCATCTCTTTCTCTTGAAAGGAAGCTCTTACAGTCCAGTCCCACTGTTGGGGAGGATTTCTAGTTCAAGGCCAGTCTGAACTAGTATTTTGTGTGAATGGAGTCATATCCCATGCACGCTCCTGTGTTTGCCTTCTCTGACTTGGTACTGTCAGTGCCTGTGTGCATGGCAGCAGTTATCAGTGTGTGTGTGTGTGTGTGTGTGTGTGTGTGTGTGTGTGTGTGTGTGTGTTCTGTATGGTTGAATAATAGCTTGTTGGGCCTGCACTGTGATTTGCTTGTGCACTCATCCACTGATGAACTGTTCCCACATCTGGGCTGCTGTGCACGCACGTTGGGAGTAGATCAAGAGTGTAGAGCTGATGTTTGATTCACATGCTTATGGTGTTGACGGTGTGTGGGGCCTGAGGTTGGTGTTAGCAGTGTGTCTTCCTCAGTTTCTCTTCCACCTTATTTATTAAAGCAGGGGCTCTCAAACCCAGAGCTTGATGCCACCGTGTCTTTCTAGTCAGTGTGTTGTGGAGATCCTGTCTTGACATCTGAGGCTGAAGTTAACAGATGGGCCACCATGTCCACCTGGCATTCATGTGGGTCTGGGGACTGAACTCTGGTTCTGGTGTGTGTACGTCAAGTGCTGTAAGCACTGAGTCATCTCTCCTCTAGAATTTGGAATCTGCCTCTAGAAATTGGGCAGAAGTCAGAGTTGCAAATCTAGGGCTTGTTTTAAGTGCATAATTCATCTTGGATAGCATTAGGTGAGGCAAAAATCCTAGAAGATTTGTATATCCTTTCCAGAATCTGGACAGCCAACCAGATGGCTCAGTAGGTAAAGGCGTTTGCTGCCATGCCTGATAACCTGCGTTCTCTCCCCAACCCATACGGTGAATGGAGAGAAGGACTCCTTGAAAGTTGTCATCCTCTGACCTCCACTCATGCACTGTGGAAGAATATACATACTGTGTTAGTCAGGGATCTCTAGAGGACCAGAGATGATGGAATGAATGCATGCATACATACAGACAGACTGACCGACATATGGAAAGAGAGGAGGGGAGAGGGAGAGAGAATTAAAGTGTGTTACAGGCTCAATGACTTAGCTAGAGTTGCTATTGCTGTGATAAACACCATGACTAAAGAGAGTGTGGGGAGGAAAGGGTTATTTCACTGACAGTTTCATCATCAGAAGCAGCGAAGGGGGAGGGGGTGGCTGGAGAGATGGCTCAGCAGGTAAAAGCACTGACTGCTTTTCCGAAGGTTCTGAGTTCAAATCCCAGCAACCACATGGTGGCTCACAACCATCCGTAATGAGATCTGACTCCCTCTTCTGGGATGTCTAAAGACAGCTACAGTGCACTTACATATAATAAATAAATCTTAAAAAAAAAAAAGAAGAAGCATCGAGGGCAGGAATCTAGAGGTCAGAGCTGATGGCCATGGGGGAGTGCTGGTTACGGCCCCTGGCTTGTTCAGTCCACTTTCTTATAAAAGCCTGGACTGCCATCCTAGGGGTGACTCTACCCACAATAGACTAAATCCTCCCATGTTAATCACTAATTAAGAAAATGCCTTTCAGGCTTGCCTGCAACCTTATCTTATAGGGACATTTTCTCAATTGAGACTCTCTTGTCTCGGTTGACTCTAGCTTATGCCAAGTTGACATAAAACTAGCCGGCACATCTGGCTAGTCCAATAATGGTGTCTTCCAAAGGAAAGTCCAAGAATCTGATAGTTCAGTCCAATTGGCTGAGTATCTCAGCTGGTCTTCAGTGTCTGTTCTGATGGCAGAGAAGGGACACTTCAGCAGCAGGCTAGATGTACTTACCAGGGACAGGGCCAGCAGGCAGAAAGCAAAGCCGTCCTCTTCCAAGTCCTTTATGCAGGCTACTCCAGAAGGTGTGACTCAGATTTCGGGTGGGACTTTCCACGTCAGTTACCCGAGGAGGACTCCAGTCACAGAAACATCCTCCTCACAGGTGTGCTCAGATTCTCTGGTTTTAGTTAATCTCAGATATTTTCAAGTTGATCGCCAAGTAAACTCCTTGGTGGGTAGAGTGTTGGATGTTGAATCTTTATGCATGCCTGATTTACCCTGTTACTCAGCAAATAAATCCTTCTTATAATTTTGTTTTTAAATACACATTCAGGGGCTCAGTGAGAGATGGCTCAGTGGTTGATTGATTGCTGCTTTCTCAGAAGACCTGAGTTTGGTTCCCACACCCATGTCTTTCACACAGCTTGCAATTGCCTGAACTCCAGATCCAGGGAAATCTGATACATATTTAGTCTCTGCAGGCATTGCACTCACTAGATGGCCGCAGAACTCTTCCTGCCTCTGTTGGGATGAAAGGTGTGCGTGCCACCATGCCACCCACTTAATAGTGGGGTTTTTAAACCATTAAGTTTTGGAGTGATTTTATATAGTAGTAGATACCCAGACAAATACCATAATGTCAAAAAATCATAACCATGCGTGTCTTGTGGCTTACACATTTATTATTTTTTGGATATTGCTCTTCAGTCTTTGACAGTTGAGATTCATAATTTATAGTTATGTTAATAGTGTGGACATGCATTTTATGTCTGCATGTCATTTCATTAGCCATATTCACTTATTAATTTTCATGACACTCATTAAAACTCCGATAGTTCAAGTACACTGACCTGTGTGTTTAAGCTGTTTCGTGTTCTTCATTCTGTCAGGAGAGAATACTTACGTGCCTGCTACAGACAGGACCACGCCTGTCCATGACTTCCTTAAAAGTAATTTTCTGTTTTGGGAGGTATTTGCTTCAGGTGTTCTCTATACAGTGGCAGTAATATTTTTGGAGTGGGATTTCTAGGAACTGACTTTGAATTGGATTGAAGATAATTTGAAGGAAGGGAAAGAAAAAACCCTGGACAGAAGCAAAAGGATGAAAATAAGCTGAGTTTTGCTACCCAGATGAAAGGAGTCACTGAGGTCTTCCAGTCTGGTCAGTGTTTAGCTGCAAGTCGAATTCGTTGGAAAGTTACAGAAAACTGGTGTGAGCACAGAGGATTGCGGACAGGATTGTGAAGACAGGATCGCAGGGGGTGGGGCAGTGTGGGGCGTAGTTCTGAGTACTGGGGGTTCTTAACCAACCCTGAAACCTAACCTTGATCAGTAAACTTTCTAGTATCGTTTGTCATCTGGGAGGGAGTTACAATTCCTACCTCACATGAAAGGAATGAAAAGGTCAGGTTTTGGAGATGAGGATGACTTCTGTCAGGGGAGGTGACGGGTAGAACGTTTAGGTTTGTTTAAAATTTTTATTTATTCTTTGACTTCATACATGGGTGCAAGCATCTCGATTGTATCCACCCCAAACTTGCAGCATGCTCTCCCTCCACCTTCTTCATCCTCATTCTTTTTTATATCCCATGGAGTTAATTAGTCCAGTCTTCACGGCGCTCATAGATGTGGGGCCATCTACTTAAAGCAAGGCCCGCCTCCCAGCAACTACACCCCAAAGAAAAGTAACACACTCTTTTCCAGCCACCCATCTCGTGAGCCTTTCTTCCATCTGAGCTGCAGTGTGACTGAATGTCTTGATCTGGTGACCATAGCCACATGAGCGCATGAGTGCAGTGACAGTTACGTCATCCCGAGCAGGCAGCCCTTCACACCAGCACTGTCCTTAGTGTCCATCTTTTGCACGTGCTCCCTGAGACCTTGAGGATGTGGATAGACGCCCCGCACAGGGTCCACAACTACACAGTCATTTAGTCAGCACGCTGACCCGCCTCGTGGGTCTCTTTCTTAACTGTTGTATAAAGATAGACACATTTTCTAAGAAGGGGAAGGACCACAGTGTTCTAGAGCTAAGAGACCTCAGTGGAGAGTTACTCTTGCAAATGAAACAGTAGCCCTCCACCATCACCACTGGTTTCCTGGCTGGAGGTTTTGATTTCATTGTCTCACTATTGAAAGCAGAGAGAACAACAGAACTGAGAGAAAACAAGCAGGGGTTTATTGAGAAGTAGAGTAACAGCTAGCTCCCTGCAGCTGTCACTCTACAGGGAGGTCCCCAAAATAACTTGCCAGGTAGCACGCTAGATGGGATGTTTTTTATATCATGGGAAGGGGTCAATTTGTCCCCACCAGTACATAAATTAGGCTTCAAGTTGGAATGAACCTGGTTGACTAATTTGAGTGTATTTGGGGTATTCTGACTGACTGAGGGATCAGGAAAAGAGTACAGACTCAGAGAAAGTCACCGGGGAGGAAGAAGAGCCCTGAAGTAAAAGAACAGCCTGAGGCTGCGTCAAGGCATTTAGATTTTATCTCTCAGACTCTTTGTCCCTTTGGCTTATCACCAGTTGCATCTACTTCTGTGTTCTCAGAGTTTGCTGTGTCATCAGGGCACACACAGATATTTTTGTTCATTTGATCCCCAGAATCCACATGGTGGAAGAGAGAGAACCAACCATCCCCCCCAGGAGTCGTCCTCTGACCTCCACATAGGCTCTCACCTCCCCCAACCTCCTCCAACAAAGAAGTGATGGCTGTGGGCATCCTGGCAGGGGTGAGGAGCACTTAGGGAGGCAGGATGACTAGCGCTCTCAGTGCCTGGAGGCAGATCTTAGCAGCGAGGAAAGCAGCTGAGTGTCTTGTCTTGGCATCCTGACTTTCAGCTCTTCACTGCTGGGAACTCAGTATGTGTTCCTGGTTCCGAGCTGGAGGCTCCCAGGGTGGGTTACTGATGAAGACTGTCACTCTTGCTGTCACTTTACCATTTCCCTCCTCAGTGGGCCACTCTGAGAATGGAGAGAGGAGCCAAGGAGAAGAACCACCAGCTTTACAAGCCCTACACCAACGGTAAGATTGGGTCCCTTTGTCTAAGAGAGCCTCCGAAATAATATCCCTGGATGCTGCTGTTTGTGGAGTCTTAGTACAGTTGCTCTTCTATGACAAAATACCTGAAGGTGCTTTGCAGAAGGAAAAGGTTGACCTTCAGGCAAGGGCTGGCAGATGGCTTTGTGAGTGAAATGCTCGCTGTGCATTTACATGGGTTGGACCCCCAGACCCGTGAAAACCTGGGTTCAGTGACATACCCTTGTAAAATCCCAGTGCTGATGGGCGGAGACAGGCAACTCCAGAGCTCGAAGGCTGGCCAGTCTAGCAGTCACCTGGCTTCAGGTTCAGTGTGACCCTAGGAAAGGTGTGTGTGGTGGAGAGTGATAGGGGAAGGTACCTCCCTTCTTCTCGTTGACTTCTGGCCTATATACTCAGGCAGCATGCGCACGCACACACGCACACACACTCAGAGTCTCTCTCCCTCTCTCTCTCTCTCTCCCTCTCCTCTCTCTCCCTCTCTCTCTCCATCTCCTCTCACTTTCTCCCTCTCACAAACACAAGAGAGAAGAAAACCTGGGTAGAAGTAGAACCCCATTGGAGAGGGCCCCTTGGCTACACTGCAGTCTGGCAGATGGCAGCACTTGGCAGGAGTGTGTAAAAGGCAGGAGGGAGGGAAGAGTAGGTTCCAGTGGCAAGGAGTGCCCCAAGAGAGTAGGGCAGGACGGTGTCCGGCTTGCTTTTTACAAACAACCTGGTTTCAGAGCTGGGCACAGTGGCACATGCCTGTGATTCCAGCAGTTGTGAGATGGCAGCAGAGGACAAGGAATTTGAAGGCACCCTTAGCTGCATAGTGAGCTCAATGCCAGCTACTGATACTCAGAGCTTGTCTCAAAACGAGAATAATCAAAGCAAACAAACAGAAATCCACCAGAACCCCAACCTGAAGTGGGTGTGAATGATCCACCCAGTCAGAGCAAGGACAGCTGCTCTCCTGGGGACACGTGCCCATGACCCAGCCCCGTGGGCTGATCTACACTCTTGTCAAGGGTTGTTTGCTTGAAGACAGGTTTGCCTGTGTAGCCCTGGCTAGCCTCATACTCACAGAGATTTGATTGCCTATGCCTACTGAGTATTGGGATTCAGGCGATTGCTACCACACCTGTTGGCTTTTATTCCTTGATAGTTTCATACAAGTATACAACTTTCCTCCCTACTTCCCTGTCTCATCTCCCGTTCCTCTGCTGAAATCCTTCTTTCCAATAAATCTCCTTTCTACGCCCATGCCTTTTTGTGTGTGTAAGTGACCCACTTAGTTTAAATAGTATTGGTATCGTGAGGCTAGGTGGCAGATTCTGTACTGGCGCATGGTAGAACCTACCACTTAAGGGCTCAGCTCTTCTCAGCACTGTTGAGTTGGAGACCGCCTCTTTCTGCTCGTGAAACTTTGGAGAGAGCCCACAACCCAACCATGGCACCTGTATCCTTTGTACTGTAAAACACAGAACACAGTCTTTATATACATGTTCCCTTGTAGCTTGCCATTTGACTACGGATATCGTTTTTGGGGGGATGGTTTTGGGTTTTTGTTGTTGTTGTCTATTTGTTTTCTTTCTTTTCAGGAATCATTGCAAAAGATCCCACTTCTCTGGAAGAAGAAATAAAAGAAATTCGTCGAAGTGGTAGTAACAAGGCTCTGGATAAGACACCAGAGTTTGAGCTCTCTGACATCTTCTACTTTTGCCGGAAAGGAATGGAGACTATTATGGATGACGAAGTGACAAAGAGATTCTCAGCAGAGGAGTTGGAGTCCTGGAACTTGCTGAGCAGAACCAATTACAACTTCCAATACATAAGCCTGCGGCTTACCATCCTCTGGGGGTTAGGAGTGCTGATTCGGTATTGCTTCCTTCTGCCACTCAGGTGAGGCTGGGCCTCAGAGGCTAGATGCGAGCTACACTGCCTATGTATGCGTGCCTTACCGCTTCCGTGCCATGGTGGCCATAGTGAAGGAGGGTGCTGTGTTTCTCCTCACTGCTAGTCCACTTTACTTTTGGAAGGATCCACTGGGAACTATCCCTTCAAGCCCCTTACATTCTTTACATGTCAGACAGAAATAGCTTTCTTTCTTTTCTTCTCTTTCACTTTATTTTTTGAGACAGGGGCTCACTGTATAGCCCTTGCTGCCCTGGAACCCACAGAGATGTACCTGCCTCTGCCTCCTAAGTCCTGGGTTAAAAGGTGTGCACAAGGAACTACACCCAGCTAGTAATAGGATTTCTTAAAGCCCATTTGCTAGTGGGGGTACTGAACTGGACAGAGAGCACAGTCTGCTTCCCAGCCCCTCCCTCCTGGGCACAGCCTTTCCTGAACTTGCCTCTCTGGCACAGAAGCAGAGCTGAGCTCTGCCTCTCTGAGCCCTGCTCAGTTTGTCTTGCCAGATGCTGGCACCCTCCAACTCCACCTCCTCTCACGGAGTGTTCAGCCTGGGTGAGACTGGACACGAGTTGGGTGTGGCACCTGCCTAATTTTGAAGACAGTGTCAGCCCCCTCCAGCCCCGCATTGTTCACTGTTTGGAATTGCAATCCTCCCACAGCCTGGGGAAGCCTGTCAGGCTCTGCATGTGTTCATCGCCATCCCTGCCCTCATCTTCACTGCCCTGGTAACTGTTGGGTTGGGTGTGTTCTGTCTTACAGGATTGCTCTGGCATTCACAGGGATTAGCCTCTTGGTAGTGGGTACAACTATGGTTGGATACCTGCCAAATGGGAGGTGAGTCGAGCGAGTGCACGCATCATAGGGGCAGACCCTGAGACTGCGGTCATTAGAATAACCCTGAGTGCAGTGGGGTCTGCAGTGATGGCTTTTGTTTCCTAATTGAATGAGATAGTAGCTGTGTGTACTTACGTCTAGGAATCCAGCCCTCACTGTCTTCCCATTTTAGAGGAAAGAAAGACAGTTACCATAAGAGACTCCAGGCTTAGGTAGTAACAGATTTTTATAGCATGCTTGTTTTCGCTGGGGCTCTGCGTGCTGGGCAAGCCCTCGATTGCCGCTGTACCCCGTCGTTAAGATGCTAGCTGCGTGGCTCTGCTAGCTCCGTAAGTGGACAGGTGACCTAGAATGTGAGTAGGTTTTCTTTCCACCCACCTACCTCCCTTAAGGAAACTTTACTCCCTTAGGGAAGTAATGGGCCTGTAGACATCTCTTTTGCTGGGGCTGGTAAAGAGAGTGGGCCTGCTGTGGGTGGTGGGTGAGGGGCAGGAGTTTGAGAAGCCCTGGCCTGCCCATGCTAGGGATTCTAGGCCTTTAATTTTCAACCATCAGCTAGTGAATGCCGTCAAGTCTCATCCTGTCCCTTTGCTTGTGTGTAGCTATAATGATGCTAAATAATAACATTTGCAAGTTTTGCCATGTATGCTAATATTTCTACAAGTACTCTGTGCACTGTTAGAGTCAGCAACTTGTTCTGTTTTGTACACACGAGCTCCTCAGCTGTCATGTTGTTTCAGACTTAAGGAGTTTTTGAGTAAACATGTTCACTTAATGTGCTACCGTATCTGCGTGCGCGCCCTGACGGCCATCATTACATACCATAACAGGTGAGGGGACTTTATCTTAACATGGGGGAAGACTCACATTTGGCTAGAGCTGGTGATGCTTGTGAGGTGAGTGGTGTATTCCAAATAAATTGATTCATGCTGGTTTTTATTGCTTTTTATATATTTTATACTCAGGAAAAACAGACCAAGAAATGGTGGCATCTGTGTGGCTAACCATACATCTCCCATTGATGTGATCATCTTGGCCAGCGACGGCTACTACGCCATGGTATACAGCTTGTTTCTGTGGTTTTCTGATCAGGACTAGGCAATCTCTACCCCCCTCCTCCTCCCCCCTCAGGAAACTTCCTTGATTAAGGGTCAGACATGTGAACATGCTTTTGAATGCAGGTTCCAGCTTAGAGTGACCCTAGGACTGGTCACCCTAGACGCTGTTGTGAGTGGAGTGGTGGAGAGTATAGCTGGAGATGGGGTCGTGTCCGTAGACTGACGGATAAGCAAAGGGAGGGAGTCTTGAGAACACTGAGGGAGAGATCCATTCATACAGTTACTCAGCTTTCTGTTTGTGACTGGAGTAGCCTCTGGTACTGCTGCTTAAGGGGGACTCACAATCAGGAGTCTGATAGTGAGAAAGTTAAGATTATAAAACATTAACCGAGACTGGGGTATGTGTTTTGTGGGATTGGGGTCCTCCCCAGAGTGGGGACATTTGTGTGAGTGTGGCTTCTCTACTGACTATTCCTGTCCGATACTAGGTGGGACAGGTCCACGGGGGCCTTATGGGTGTGATTCAAAGAGCAATGGTGAAAGCCTGCCCCCATGTCTGGTTTGAGCGTTCTGAAGTGAAAGATCGCCACCTGGTGGCTAAGAGGTAAATGGGCAAACTGCTATTCAATTGGTCTTAGAAAATATTTTGGGAGTTGTTATTCCTTTATACTGAGCCTGTACAGTTCTTATAATAAATGATATACCAAGTAAGTTATGATTTCATTATATCCTTCCTAATAAACAAATTAGGAACTCTGATTTTGTGGGGGAGTTTGTTATTTGTTTTGGGTGGTGCCAGGTGGGACATTTTATATGCTAGACAAATGAGATACACTGACTGCAGGCAAAAAAAGATTTTTACTGCTATTTGCAACTGGTAAGGTCATTGACACTTCCTTTTATTTCTTTGTCTTAAAGACTGACTGAGCATGCCCAAGATAAAAGCAAGCTGCCCATCCTCATCTTCCCAGAAGGTACCAAGTGGCCTGGGGGTGGGAAGTGGTGTGCTAGGGAGAGGAGGCCCCGAGCAGGGGATGGCATTGGGTCCATGTGGGAGAGAGTGAACACGTGATGCAGGTAGCTTTCCAGCCTTGCGTGGAGCACTCGGTCTGTGGGCATCCCTGCTCCAGGCCCTAGGCTGGGACAGTGGCCGGAGGCAGGAGAAAGGGATAAGTGCTGCTCTTTGTGGAGCTCCCTTAAGTGATTTGGGGTGATGGCAGGTTTATGTTGTCTGAGGATTATTTTTAGTGCTACAGAAACACTGGGTGAAAGCCCAGAAAGGAAGTGTATTCTCTTGCCTGTGTTTCAGGAACCTGCATCAATAACACATCCGTGATGATGTTCAAGAAGGGAAGCTTTGAAATCGGAGCCACTGTTTATCCTGTTGCTATTAAGGTACACGGCCTCCAGGGGAGGTGGGCTGGTGAGCTAGTCAGGGCCACGCCCCTCCCTCCGCCCGCACTGCGGGGCCTTGTGGCAGAGCAGAGCAGCGGGAGAGGGGAATGGGGTCCATAGGGAGGTGGGATGGGTCAGAGGAGCAGCTGCCAGGCTGTGTCCCCACAGTCCTTCAGAGACTCCCTGGAGTTCCGAGAGCACTGGCAGCACAGGCAGCTTGCTGCCAGGAGCAGTGCAGGGTGGCAAGCTGGGCTGGTGAGGAGGGTGGGTGGGGCCTCGTCAAACACCCCCCCCCCCTTGCTTTCCACTCCAGTGTGCACCCTTCAGGAACGAACTTGTCCTTCTAAGCAACCCGTCAGACTCCCTGGAGACATGGGATGCTTCAGCCAGTCAACTTCCCTGTATCCCTCATTCCCCGCCCGTTCTCTTATATCCTAGTACAGATGTGTATTATTTCGAAGGAATCTAGACTTCATGGTGTTACTCCACAAATGGCTGTAATGACAGCCTACCTAGGCTGACTTTTTAGAGCAAGATGAGCAGTTTCAAACAACTCAGTTTAGCCCCTGCCTTTTTGGTGTTCATTGTCAGCAGAGTGTTGTAGAAATGTGTCCTGGTTGGTTTTCTTTTTTTTTTTTTTTTTTTTCGAGACAGGGTTTCTCTGTGTAGCCCTGGCTGTCCTGGAACTCACTCTGTAGACCAGGCTAGCCTCAAACTCAGAAATCCGCCTGCCTCTGCCTCCCAAGTGCTGGGATTAAAGGCGTGCGCCACCACTGCCCGGCTCTGGTTGGTTTTCTACTGGCCAGTATAACTCCTGGGTAGTCAGACAACACCTCTGTCAACAAGACAGAGCACCAGGCCTGCTTGTAACTGGACACTGGCTGTAGACTGACCGACGGACAGACCTGGGCAGCCCAGCCACAGGTGCTGGATGGCATGCCAAAGAATAGTCTTTAGCAGGATCTGCTGTGGAAGTAGAGAGTGGAGACTACATGTGACCTGTGTTAGGCAGGGTCTCTAGAGGAACAGAAGTGACAGAATGAATCTCTGAGCTTCATTAGAGCAGCCCACCGGCTGTGTTCCAGCTAGTTCAACAATGACTGCTCCCAGAGAAGCCGGGGATCCAGTACTTGTTCATCCACAAGGCTGTCTTAGCTGGTCTCAGTATATGCCAGAACCACGAAGAAGTATGTTCTAAGGTCAGTGAAGGAATGGATTTGCCAGTGAGAGTGACAGAAAGCAGGCAAAAAGAGTGTGTTTCCTTCTTCCAAGTCCTTTATAGAGGCTGCCCGCTGAAGGTATAGCCCAGATTAAAGGGAGATCTTCCTTCTTCAAATGGTTCAATAAAGGAAAAAAAAAGATTCCTCGCAGCAGTACCCAGCCCTGGGTTCAGATGACTGCAGGTGTGGTCGTGCTGGTGACCAAGGACAGCTATCCCTCCACACCAGTGCCGTCCTGCAGCCCAGCACTGTGCAGGCGGGTGGGCAAGGGCCGGGACTTGCTGTGTTTAGTGACCCACCAGCCCTTTCTTCATTACTATGACGGCTCCTGTAGCATTACCAGGGGGTGGTTAAAAGATTTGCTAGGGCTCAGGCGAAATTCTGACTTGTCATTTATCATGGCCCTAGGTGACACAGGGTCACACTGGAGGTCCTCTGCTATGTAGCGTGGTTCTCGTCCATTGTAAAATGTGAAATCTTGAGAGAGCTACGACTCCTTCACAAAATAAAGTGGATGTAAACTTCATTCTGTTCACATTTGACAAACTTGTGACTACAGATAGTCTCTGGTGTTTGTGAAGGTTCTATTGGTGTATGAACTTTGGTAACCGAATTAGTCGCAATGCCTTTATCTCATTTCTACCAAAATTAAGTCACTATCAGATGATCTTGAGAATATTGTTATTTTGAGCTTTGTTTTGGTTTTCTTTGCTGCGCTGTCTGCCTGGCATGGAAAGGGAATCAGCGCTCAATAGAGGGTTTGATCTCTTGTTTTTAACACAATGTTAACTCATATATTTATAGTAAAAGAGTCATTCTTGAGGTTTTGAAACAGAGTCTCCCTGTGTTACACAGGCTGGTCTCAGGCTCAAAAACATCCTTTTATCTGTTTTCCCAGTAGCTAGGATGACTATGTTTGGCTAGCTGCACTATCTTTGTAATCATGTGCTACAGATTAGTTTTAAAATTTTATTCTCCCTTGTTTTTACTGGCACTAAAAATTTACTATTGCTATCTTTTAAATTACTTCTATATTTTTTACTTTATGAGCACTGGGGTTTTGCTTGTATGTCTGTCTGTGTGAGGGTGTTGATCCCCTGGAACTGGAGTTACAGCTGTGAGCTGCCATGTGGATGCTAGGAATTGAACCTGTGTCCTCTGGAAGAACAGCCAGTGCTCTTAACTTTGTGCTGGTGCCCAAGGAAGCTAGAAGAGAGTATCAGACCCCTGGAGCCAGTTACATATGGCTGTAAGTTGACATATAAGTGTGGGGAATTGAACCCAGGTCCTCTGGAAGAACAGCCAGTGCTCTTAACTGCTGAGCCATCTCTCCGGCTCCTCTCAGTAGTATTTAAGGTGCATTCATTAAGACATTACGTTTCTTAGTTTCTATTGTTGTCTCTGTTTCTAGTTTGTTAGGAAAGCCTAAAAGACTGGACAGTAGAGACCCCCATCTGGCACATGGCCTCCATGGCAGTGCTCTACAGGGAAGCGATGGGGTGCCTGCTCCTGTGGATAGCGTTGGACCCTCCTCCTCTGCTCTGGGGTCTGCAGTCTGCTCCTCTTTATCTGTCTCAGACCTTGGGTAGCAGCCGCCCATGCTTGTGCTCAGGCAGCCTTCTCAAGACCCAGCTCTTTCTGTCGCTTCTCAGACCCCGTCCCCTCCCCACCCTGAGGTTACTGCAGTGTAGTGGTATGATAGCTGCATCACATTTCTCACAAAGCACAACTGAAACGGCCTTTTCCCTCATTAAAGTAGTTGACAAATCCAAGTATCTAATGTGCCTGCCTTCATTGTGACCTCATGAGACTAAAGGGTATGAACCCCTTTGCTAATGTACACTGGTGATTTAATTAGCAGAGTTTTCTGCCCAGATTGACTTTGTTGAAAGTGTAAATATGTAAATTGTATTCATAATACTTAAATTTTAATAGTATATGTAAGTTTTCTCAGTGTGTCTGGATCTGAAGCCTCACATTTTCTTTTGAATGCCCTATGAAAATGTTGGCAGTTATGTGTGAAGTCGCCTTTGTTTAGACATCCATCATGTGCATGTAGACACGTTGAGCCCAGGTCTCACGAGACAGGAAAGGGTACCTAATGCAAGCACATGTCTGGCAGTATGTTGTCCTGTATTCTGTTTTTGGGGGTACCTGTGAGTGCAAGGCTATCCGAAGCAGGAGCTATTTGGGTGTGGTGGTCAAGAAAGACCTCCCTTACGGCAAGTTCATCTTGAGGCAGCCAAGAGTGGGGCTGGAGGTCAGAATCCCCTGGTTTCAAGCCACTTTGGCAGTGTTTACTGGGGCTGGGAGTACTTCTCACCTGGACCCCTCCCTGCTCCTGCGGACCCATCCCTAACCAAGCACTGGGCAGAAGCGTTGTTCCTTAACCTCCAGCCTCTTCTCCTCCTGCAGTATGACCCTCAGTTTGGTGACGCCTTCTGGAACAGCAGCAAGTATGGCATGGTGACATACTTGCTGAGAATGATGACCAGCTGGGCCATCGTCTGCAGCGTTTGGTACCTGCCCCCTATGACCCGAGAGGTAGGTGTCTCCAGGCCTTGAGTGCTCGTCTGTGTGCTGTGGTGACCAGGAGTCTGTCAGATCCTCACCCGCCCGCCCTCTGTTGCAGAAAGACGAAGATGCCGTGCAGTTTGCTAACAGAGTGAAGTCGGCCATTGCCCGGCAGGGCGGATTGGTAGACCTGCTGTGGTGAGTAGGGCTGGTTCCAGAGAACATGCACCTCTGGGGCAAAGGGCTTCCTCCCTGGCACAGAAAATGGACCCTGCTGGCTTTAGAGAAGGAATGGCTGGATTCTTTTCCCTAGTTCCAACCTATAAGTGCTGTGTTGGCCTCAGGAGCATGGAGTTGTGGGCCTTTGCCTAGTCTGTTGGGGCTTCCAGACCAATTATATCTCTAGGTAGGGACAACCTACCTGTCTGGAAACTTAAGAGTGAAGAATGTAGACTTTTCTCTGATGTCTGCATACCATCTTTGAAAGGTAGATGTTTCTTCTACTCTGTTATCTTGCCTATCTCCGAGCACAGAAGGTGACACGCTGTTTTCTGTACAGTCTATAGGTTCCTTGTAACCGTTGATTGGTGCCATTGTAGTATGAATTCAACCAAAGAGAATAAAGACATTAACAAGCAGCCATGGCTGTGTCCAGTGAAGCTCCTTTCCAAGAGCCGCTGTGAGGCAGGATGTTGAGCTCTTGTTCCACAGGTCTGAGTCCCCCCAGCATCTGCAGTCGTTACATTGGAGCGAACAGGAGCCTACCTGTGTGTCTTGCCAGATTCCCTGGGAGTTGAGCCACGCAATGCATCTGCCATATGGCAGAGCTGACCAGTGAGCTTCCCTGCTGCTAGATTAGCCTTTGTCTTTTCAGGGACGGTGGATTGAAGAGAGAAAAGGTGAAGGACACGTTCAAGGAGGAGCAGCAGAAGCTGTATAGCAAGATGATTGTCGGAAACCACGAGGACCGCAGCCGGTCCTGAGCCTCCGTCTTGCGCTGGCTGGAGCCGCCTCCTCTAAGTCCTGAAGTGTGAGCCTGCTGCCGTTGTTGCTGCCACGGCCTCTACCATCATCCCCGCCACCCACCGCTGCATCCTTCCAGGCTCTGGCCCTCAGGCTGTTCTGGACTCTAGGACTAGAGCTTCTTCAGAGCTCCGTGGGCTGCCAGCTGCCCTCTGACCAGAATGCTGCCGGCCGGGGCTCCCTGGGACAAAATGCCTCTTGATCCTTTATAGTAAGCCTCTAAGAGGAATGCCATTAAAGCAGTTCTAGCTGGTGAGAAGGTGGGCCCTGTTCTTGACCTGAGAGGATGTCGGGTGTTACTGTAGGGACAGCCACACGCTGGGGAAGCTGGAAGAGACACGGCGAGGCCGGTGCCTAAACAGCCTCCAGCTTAGAGTTTCCATGGGCCAGAGTGACTGTCTGCAGGAGCGCTCACTTCACCCCGCAAGTGGGGTCCTGAGTTCCTGTGTTCCTGCTTATGAAGGAGATAGGAAGAAGCCAGTGGGCCCTGGGCAGTTAGCTGGCCCCGCTCCAGGCTAAGCCTGAATCCCCCACGACTTGTCTGTTTAATATGTCTCAGTTTCCCTGTCGGTTACATGGAACTGCAGAGAGAGAAATGGTGGTGTGCCTACCTCACAGGGTTGTTGTGGGGATTCCAGTGCTCGTGTGTGTGAAGGAACTGTGTGCTGCTCTCCCAGGGACAGCCTCAGAGAGCGTGGCAGGACAAGGTCAGAGTTACAACTGCTGCCCAGGATTTTAAACTTGTTTGTGAGTAAATAAAACTGGATGGTAAATGAATGTAGGGACTTGGCCTTCATTCCTGAGAAATGTGTTCCTTGCTGGTTAATGGCTGTGGTACTGGAGAATGACTGGGTGGCAGGGCCTCCGCTTTGCTGGGGAGGAGGTAGACTCCCGTCGGGTTCTAGCACAGACTCGGTTTTCTCCCAGATGGGAGGCGTGGGAAACAAGCTGTGCCGATGAGCCTGGGGAAGGGCCTTCGGCGGTGTTCTGCGTTTGAGCATGTGAGAAACGGGGAAGAGGGGGGCAAGATGGCGCAGAGGTGCTGGGCAGAACTGGAGGTGGGATGGCCACACTGCGCACGCGCGCCATGACTGCAGGGGGAAGGCAGACCTGCCAGGCACTCTACAGATGCGGTCAGCAGGTCTGTCGCTCTCCTTCCTTCTGAGGTCCGCCAACTTTGAATTTCTCCAAAGGAAGATTGCCCTCCTACCCACGTGCCGCTGCTCCATAATGTCACTTTTCAGAGTGATAGAGATATCCCATCTCCAAGTCTGGGATCTGAGGACTTTCTAGCCTGGCTCCCGAGGCTATGAACCGATGCCCCTCTGATGCTTTGAGGACCCTGTGGTGTCACCCTAACTTCCTGCCAGTCCCCAACCTCCCATTTCCTCCTGCCTGCTCCATTCCCGGTGGAAAACACTTTTTTTCAAATAAAAACACCTATGACTCTAAGAAGAGAGCTCTCGGGAACTATTTTACAAATGCTCAAAAATAAAAGGTGGGTTATTGCTTGTGTGGAATGTTCGTAGTGTTTCAATGCTGTCCTTTGACAATGACTAGGGCCAGGCGTCCCTTAACACTTGTGCTCGTGGCCTGTTGCTTTGACTCATGGTCTGGGTAGAGTTTTAAATCTGGTTTTGACTTGGCTCACCTCCCACTCCCCTGGGCTTCAGCAGAGAACAGTTAGGAACAGTTCCCGGATCCTTCCTCTGCACTTGTCCAACTGGGTCCCGCAAGTTCCTCATTGGTATAGGGTTGGTCTTACCTCTAAAATTTGCACCATGGTAGAAGAAAGTCGGTCCTAAAGGCAGCCTGGATCTAGACAGCCTCCATCCGACTTGTCAGCCTGCCGCCCTCCTGCTGTCTTGTCTTCATTGCTCTATTTTCTTAGATTAACTGACTAATGCGGCCTCACCGACCTCTGGAATTTCAGTATGTATGTGTGCAAGTGTGTGCATTGCATGTGTGTGTGTATGTGTGTGTAGTGGTGGGCGTGGAGGCCTGAGGACAGCCTCAGGTGTCCATTCTTCAGTCGGGCCTCACCTTGGTTTTGAGGCACGGGCTCTCATTGGCCTAGGCTGAGGGGCCAGCGAGTCTCCTGCCTCTCCCTCCCCAGCACTGTGACAAAAAGTAGAACCCACCTTCCTGGGAGTTCGAACTCCCAGGAACTCCCAGCTTGCAGTGCGAGTGCTTTACAGGCTGAGCTCCTACTCCAGCTCAGATTTCATCTAAAAGCTCAGTGCTCAAATGTGAGCTCTGAGCCCTAAAATTGTGTGGTTCTGAGACAGAAGTCCATCTTAAGCTATTTGCTCCTAACCACTGCCCTGTCCCCAGGGGATTTGTGCTGGGCCCAAACCAGATGGGTAGTTGGGGGTTGCAGGTGACAGTTTTCATTCAGACATGATGACTTCTTACCAGCTAGGTAAAGAGTTAATCAGGCTACTAAAATGCCCACCCCACCCCCCATAGAGGAGGGAGGCTCCCCAGAAGGTGTCAGCTGGTGATGGAGCTGATTTACATGTGAGAATCACTCCCTTTGGTACCCTTCAGAGAGTATCAAAGGGCTTTAGGTGTGAGGGATGGTGGGCCAGGACAGCAGCAAGGGGTGTTTAGATCTTGAACTGACCTAATTGCCTTGTGGGGATCTGGGCCTATACACTCTGCTGCCTTCTTCTGGAGTTTACAGTCTGGGTTGGTGTTCACCACTGGCTGTATGTCTCAGCTGCCAGACTCAGTTTCTCCAGGCGCGCCATCCCGTGTGGCCTGGGCTAGCCCCAGTTCATGCACAGACTCTTGGACAGGCTAAGAGATGACCATCCAGCCATCCATCTCTCACCGCACCCACTCCCCTCTCCCCCAGTCAATATGTCTCTCTCCGATGGGAAAGTTAATAAATTTTCCTCTAGATTAAAAGTATTGATTATTTCATTTGTAAACAATAAATAAAAAGGAGGAACTTTTCACTGCACAGGGGCTAGCGCCTGGTGTATTTTGCTGGGGAAATTTTGCTCAGTGTTGGGGGGTGGGGGCTTCTCATATGCATTCTGTCCGGCCAGCAGCATTGATTTCCTATTAGTCTCCCAGCACCACCCAGTAACACATCATTTCAGTACCTGCTATTAATGGTCTTTTGATAAATAATCACTTGTAAGTCAATAAATTTTTATTAAACACTGTAGCTCTTTGATTTATTAAAATCCGACCATGTTTGTCCGGGAGAAAAAGGATGCTGAATTGAAGTGGAGATTTTCATACATCTTCCTGACGCCAAGCAGTCACTGCACACTCCAGAGAAAAACAATTGCATTTTAACAGAAACAAAACAGCCGAGTTTGGAACTTGGGCCCAGGGAAACTTTATCTCAGTCAGCGGTGAGCTTACTCTGCCTGGAGCACTAGTAGGCTTCTAACAGTGCAGTCCCTTGCTTGACCTGCCTCTGGATGGCACTGAGGGACCTGGGCAGGTCCCTGGGGGCACAGACTGAGCAACCTTTCCCAGGGTTAAGTGGACCCTGGATCAAACACCTGTTGGAGCAGATACTTGAAATGGACTGAGGACAAACTGTAGGACCTTTTAGCTGTTTCGTAAGCCACATCCAGGCCAGGGGATGCCCAGAGACTATGTTTGTTGAGAACTTCTAAAAGTGTACCAGCAGCTATAGGCTGTGTAATGGTTTGCTGAACAGTATAAGGTGTTTGACACCTTAAGCTGGGCTACAGGCCAGTTGCTCTATGGAACTGCTCAGCCACAGTCCTTACCTGGGGAGATGTTAGAGAAAGGAAAACAGGCTGGATGGGCAGTGTGTTAGAACAGCTGGCGTCTGGAGAGGTGGCTCGGTGGTTAAGGTCACTTGCTAGTCAAGGTGCCCAGGTATTTCCCCAGCACCACATAAAAACAGGTTGCAGCTACCTTTATCTGCACTTCTAGGGGCCCTGACATTCTTTTGTGGCCTCTGAGGACACACACACAACTTTTAAGAGAACAGCTGGAGACCCTTTGTTCTTGACCATCTGTGAAGTACCTAGTGTGGCAGCAGTGACAAGACAGGAGCAGGCAAAGACATCCATGAGCCAGGTATGCACACCTTGAACCCCACCCAGCACGCTGGAGGCAGCGGCACGTGGTTCTCTTAATTCAAGGCTAGCTTGATCTACTTGGTGAGTTCTAGTCCTGCATGGAACACATAGTAAAAACTCTATCAGGAAACAAACCACTGGTGGCCTCTGATGTTTCCCACCTGCTGTGGGCTTTCTCAGCTGTTGGAGCTACTGTATTAGTCCTGTTCCAGGGTGGGCAGAGTGACCATCAGGGGACCTTGAAGGGTAAACAGCAAGTGAGTATTATCAGAGTACGGTTTGGGGGAATGACTTCTGTCCCTGGATACAGGGGGTTGGTTTGGAAGCCTGACTCCTAAGAATTTCAGACCTGTACCCCAGTGTCCTGGGGTGGGGCACCCCGGGAAGCCAAAAGAAACATGAGTATACCTTTCAAGAGTATGGGTGAGTTGGATTTTCATGTGCAAATTTTAAGTCCATTTTTTTTTTACAGTAAGTCTTGGTTTTTAGCCTAGGTTGGCCATGAACCTGTTCCACTCTTGCTAAGCCTCCTGAGCTAAAGAACACAGATGTGTGCCACCACACCACTGTCAAGGTGGGACAGCCAACTCTGTGACATTCGCCGACTCACCTTACTTCCCAGGCTCACTCCATTCTGGGAGGACCGTGTTGGAGAATGGGAGAAAGAACCATCTCTCTGCTCCCAGATGACTTCCTGTGAGGCGGAACGCCTTGAGAGAGAAGCGGAGTGCTTGGACTTCCGTTACTGTTCTAGCTGGAGTTGGGGTTCAGGGGAGTGAAGCCGGAACAAGGAAGGTTTGGGCATCACCCGGCAGGTACCTCTCCACCTGTTGATGCCAGGAGATAACAGAAGACCAATAGCGGAGATGGGGGAATTTCCCTTGGTAGGGAGACATGCTTCTACCAAAGAGGGTCGGGCATCTTTAGGCATAGCTGTGACCACTTCTTTTCCTTCTCTTAACATCACGGGCCTGCAGCCACATTTGAAGTGCATTTGAGTCACTTCCGGCCGGTCAGGATGGCTAGAAGATGCTAAAACGGAGCTAGGGCCTTTCTTCTCGCTTGGTCCCACGAGTTTCGGTGGAAGATGCCCTACGGGGCTGCCCAAGCTCTGCATTCCATCCCAGGGCCTAGACAAGCGCCTGGCTCTTTCTCGATGAGCAGCAGGGGGCGCCTGGAGGCAGGAGCCTTCTGGCTTGGCCCTGCTCCTTATGCATGGTTCTCTCCGTCCTGGCCCCGAGAAGGGCTCGCTGTTGCAGCGGATTGATCGGGCAGCTGTGATTCGTCATCTCTGAGACAGGAGCTGTTTTCCCTTGCTTCGGGAGGCCCCTTCGACACCTGCTTTATTTTTCTTCCTGCGCTGACGTGACGGAAGACAGGTGTTAAACTACTTAATCACTTTAAAATTGTTTTAATTTTCTGTTTTTTATTGATCGCCCCGGCACCAATTAATC